>VWZX01005355.1:2839166-3281837 GCA_013399015.1 Galbula dea | reverse complement strand
TTAAGGTGAGCCAGGGTAGGTTTAGATTAGATATTAGGAAGAATTTCTTTATTGAAAGAGTGGTTAGATATTGGAATAGGCTGCCCAGGGAGGTGATGGAGTCCCTGGAGGTTTTTAAGGAGAGGATAGATGTGTTTCTTCAGGGGATGGTTTAGGGGTAAGAGTAGTGTAGGGCTATCGGTTGGACTAGATGATCTTGAGGGTCCTTTCCAACCATAATGATTCTGTGATTCTGTGACTGTTGTCTCCAATATTACCTCCCCTCTAGGTGTGGACATTACTAGTGAGTGGCCTTCAGTTGGACTTTGTGGCACTGATCTCAGCTGAGCCTGGCAGTTCAGCTAGTCCATCCTGCTGTCCGTTTATCTAATCTCTGCTTCATTTTTTTGATAAAGGAAGTTTGGGGAGAGAATGCCAAAAGACTTATACAGGTGCATTGTAAGGAAAAAACCCCTTCTTTTCAAATCTCAATTGAAAAGCAAAGGGAAAAAGAAGAGGAATGTACTATCTCTATATCATGGCTTGGAAGAGATTAAGTGATTTTCCTCATCTCTGAGGCAGTCAAAGACAGAGGAAGTCATTAAGCCCATGGCCCCTGAACCAGTTCTCACATTACAGAGGAACTTTTTCATTTTGTAATCATTTTTCTATTTATTACCTACTCTGCCTTGGAGCTGTTCCCATTCAACTGTATTTTGAAACTATCCTTATAACTGGTCACTCATCTCCTGCATTTTTCACAGTCCTGGAAGAGCCTGGGTATCATTCTTGCTGCTCTCTTCGCTGTCACACACAAAGTGAACTGCAGTAGTTGTAAAGTACTGCTGAACTGACAGGTTGGAGTTGCTGCTGACACTAGAAAAAATCCTTCCCAAAAGGTTAAAACCTACATTTTTATCAAAGAAAAAAAAAAAAAGCAATGAATTATTTGAACTGTTCTTCCTTGAACTACAGGTGTTTGAGATAACATATGCAATCACTTAATCCTTCTAAACCCATCTTATTTTAACTTTTATATAATAATCTGCTCATGCAAGTCTGCACCACACTTCAGGGACTGTTAGGGTTGGTAGTAAGACTGATGGGCTGAGTGTGAGCACAGGCTAAGAAGATTCAAGGCAAAAGCAGAAGCCTTAAGTCCAGGAAGAATATATATAGAGAGAATTTTTATACTTTTTGATAGACCTAAACCATATATTTCTAGGTTATTTGTAATGTGCATGAGTCAACTGGTGAAAAAGCAAAAAAACCCAAGATAATCAGTCCAGTGAATAATTAAAACCATAAAAAATTAGTGAACACATTGACTGAGCCCATCTTAGGGAAAATACTATAATGGTGGTTGTGCCACATAACTTTGAAACCAGTTAGACTTGACTGCTTTTCTCATGTGATACATTTAGTGGAGCAAATTGATCTGTTTTGTGTGAAGGTAACTACTTGCAATTAAGTTTTGATTTTGTTATGTTGCCAGCAGTGAAATACAGGAATAAGAGATAACAAGTAACAGCCTACCTTAAGGTATCAAAACCTTGTTAAAAGAATAAGATCTGTCATTTAATAACTATAAATAAATAAACAAACGAACCTATAAAACCCATGTGCTTTGTGCATCTGTTTAAAAAATGCTGTGTCAGCATGATAGAGATAGCTAAATAGCTGCTGGTCAAGGAGGCATGGAATGTATAAAAAGCAATGGAGCCAAATAAACTGTAATCTGATAGTCACAAAGTACACTGCTTTCTTCCTAGCCTAAGGATCTCTCTGCATTTAATCAGATTTGCAGCTAGCTTGTGACATGTCTTCTCCACAAAGCACTGCTGCACTGCTGGCCAAGGGTGGGGGCACAGTCCTGGCTCCTGTAGGAGAAGGGGAAAAGGAAAAGAAAAAAGAAATAAGAAGAGAAAAAGAAAAAGAGAAAAAGGAAAGAGGAAAAAAATGAAAAAGAAAAAGAGTTCTGCAGTCTTGCCACATGTTGTACTGGGGGCATGGAGCTGCAGCAGCCTCCCCCTCTCACAGCTGGATCCAACATGGTATATTTTCCTCTAACAAAATGGCAGGTAGAATGATGAAAGAGAGAAGTCCATTATTTGTCAAAGATCACCTCAATATTAAAAGAGAGCTGCTACTTTATCCACTTTTCTAATAGAAGCATTTGTGAACAGCAGCTTTACTCATTTCTGCAATCTGGAGATGCAATTTCATCAAAGGCCACTGATAAGGAATCTGAAGGAAATGCAGACTTTTTAACTTGAACTATTGTTTGCTTTTCTTTTCTTGCCTAGTACTAATAAATTAAATTAAATTTCCAGTGACTAGGATAGGAAAGATGTAGATATACCTGCTTCTGCCTGAAGGCAGAGTGATGAAGTGCAGAACTCAGGGGATCATCTAGTCCAATCCTCCAATGGGTTCACCTAGAGTGGTTGCATGGAACAAATCCAATAAGCTTTTGAAAGTCTCCAGAGAAGGAGACTCCATAACCTCCCTGGACAGCCTGTTCCAGTGCTCTGGCACCCTCAAAGGAAAGAAGTTTTCCTTATGTTTAGATAGAACTTCCTCTCTTCTAGTTTGTACAGAACAGAACTTCAGATTAGGTGCCTACCGGTGGCATTTGTTGTAATGGTTAAAACATGGCAAAGCAGCAATGGTTACAAACAGCTGCAAAAAAAAGGCCAGCTTTCAAGTTAAAACAACATGGAACAAAATAAAACCTAGAAGATTATATTTTTGGGCAGAATTGACCTAGCTTATGTCTTGTTCTTAACAGCAATACCACAGCATGGTAAAAAAAAGAGGAAGAAAACATTGTGTTACTTGTGTGCTCCATTGTAGTCCTTCAAAGGCAGTATAATTGCTGTTTAGCTAATTAGCTTAGGTGTCAGTGATGACTGCAATTTTATGGACAGCCTATTGATGATAATACTTGGAAAAACCCCCACTGACAAATGAGGCAACTAAAAAGAAATATTTACAGTCCAAATAGCATGTACCCTTTTCTTTTTATGCTTTTTGCTTTCAGTATAATCAGGAATTGAAAACTGCAGTGATTTTCATCTCTGTATTTACTCTAAAATGAGGATAATATCTCTCTATGATTCATAGCAGATGCTGGTGACACAAAGCTCCACACCTGTGGAGAGTAGGATGTTATAATCCCACTGTGATTAAGAAGATGCATGCTCACTGCTCTGCAATGAGGATGGATTGTTTACTTTTCCTATTAGGTCTGTAATTAATCACCCAGCTTTGATCTGTGTGATACCAAATGGATTTCTCATCCCACATTGCTTAAGTAGCAAGTTGGTTTGTATAATGCCTCTTGTTTTGCATTAAGAGAGGCCTCCATGGAGCACACTAGGATTATTTGGGGTTTTTTCTTACATAACCTTTATTTGTTTGGACAGAAAATGGCACTGCTGTGTATAGAAAGAGATAACCAGAGAAATTATGCCTAGGAAAAGAAAACAAACAACAAACAGACAACTTTTCAGTTACCATTCCTGCACTGAATAAATAATGCCTTGTCCATAATGCCTTTATGTACTGTATTGTAAAGTACTTTAGAGAAGACCTGAAGAATGATGAATATGTGCATGTGTATCACTTGATGGTTGTGTGGCAGAAAGGGGAGAGGATTGAATGTACAAAGGACTCTTCTGAAGGCCCTCAGTAAATGTATCCCTTTTCTAACTGTAGTCACTGGAGAGAACAGAATCAGGATAGGACTCTAAATTGGATTCTCTGAACTGCACCCCAGAGGTTTTTTTTTCTTCTACTACAACCAGGGAACCCAAACTTCCAATGTCAGTGCCTAAAATTAGGCTATCTAAATCTCTACTTCAGATACCAAAATCTGCATTTTTAGAAGCACAATCTTTTGCAAAATACTAGCTACACTTGGCATATTCACAAATGTAACTGACTCATCTGTACGAATCCCTGGGAGCTAGTGAGGCCAGGAATAAACAGATTTTTCCACTAAAAATCTTCTTTTTCCTTTTTCATTTCCTTTTTCTTTTCTTCTCTTCTCTTTTCATTTTTATTTCTTTTTTTTTCTTTTCCTTTTCTTTTTCTCTTTCTTTTCCTTTTTTCCTTTTCTTTTTCTTTTTTTCCTTTTCCTTTTTCTTTTTTTTTCCTTTTCCTTCTTTTTCTTTTTCTTTTTCTTTTTCTTTTTCTTTTTCTTTTTCTTTTTCTTTTTCTTTTTCTTTTTCTTTTTCTTTTTCTTTTTCTTTTTCTTTTTCTTTTTCTCTTTCTTTTTCTCTTCCTTTTTCTTTTCCTTTTTCTTTTTCTCTTCCTTTTTCTTTTTCTTTTTCTCTTCCTTTTTCTTTTTTTCTCTTCCTTTTCCTTTTTTTTCTTTTTCTCTTCCTTTTTCTTTTTTTTTCTTTTTCTCTTCCTTTTTCTTTCTTTTTCTTTTTTTCTTTATTTTCCTTTTCCCTTTCCTCTTCCTTTTTTCTTTTTCTTTTTTTTTTTTCTTGCACACTGCTTTAATGGGCAGCTTTGTTCACATATAAACACAAGAACTTATTCAAAGTCTGAACGTTTTAGTAGAATTTTATAGCTAAAAGTTCTTCTTCCAAAAAGTTATGAATATTTGAAAATGCATCTCTCTCACAGAGGTGAACTTTTATCCTGTGCATTGCCGTGATGATTAACAAGCACTGCAATGCAATGGAAATAACATTTTTCCCTTGCAATGTTACCAACCAGAAGTAATCTTAGGTGTTCTAAGGTGACTGAGGTGTCACAGATTCTTGGAGGTGTTTTGCAGGAATCACTTCAGTTTTACAGCAATTGTGATGTCATTTCCAGAAAGAACTTTCCCTACTGGCACAAGGAACAAGGACTGCAAGTAGAGACACTAAGCAAATAAGATTAGTAGCTGACAAACACTTAGATGCATATTAGCATTTCCCCCCTAGTCCATTCTGAATCCAGAGGCATCCAGTGAAGACCCCAAGCTCATCCACTATTAATATCACACTTCCAGCACTGAACATTAGCTTCTCATCTGTTTTCTTGAAAGTGAAGTTGTTACAGAACCAAAAGGCTCATTAAGTCAAGCAGTTCATCTTCCTGCCAGTACAAGAATATCTTCCAGACTATTCTCTGTGGTATATTTTCTGGGGTTCAACCTGTGAAGATATTGAACTTTCCAGAGAAATAAGATTGCAACTTTATTTTGGAACACTGTCAGGTACATAACACATGTCACTACCCAAAAAAAGCATATATGAATAATATTTTATTGAAATATTCATATGAATATGTAAATATAATATCTTTTCATGTAGAGGCATAAAGGTAACACTGGAGAAATCAGTACTTTCCAAATGGCAATAAATAAGAAATCTTTAAAATATTTCAGTATGTTAAGAAAGGAAGTACTTTAGAATCTCTTAACATCTTTAAGCTTTTGTGCTGCAATATGAATATATTATTGTTGACCTTTGTGGGTATGAATTCTTCATTCTCTTTGAAATGTTTTTGTATAGTCAAAAAAGATTCATTTACATTGACTTATAGATATTTTCCCCACATTTAAAAGATGCCTTGAGATACTTGCAAATCAGAGAGGGAACAGGAAGGAAACTGATGTTTTCTCTTAAATTTTAAATCTCAGACCAAGAATTCTTAGCTCTTTTTAAAGAAAAATAATAATTAACTTTTACTTCTTTATATGAGATCATTCTGCTGGATGCCTGCCAGTGTTTTGTTATCTGGAGTTTTCTCAGCTTTGTGTTTCAGTGGAGGACCAATTCTATTCTGTTGGCATTGACCATTTTTAACTCTACTTTTTGTGCTGTCCTTATTATGTTCCTTGTGTTCCAGAGGAGTCTTTGTTGAATTAGAACATATGACTTGTGTCCTGGTTTAAGTTAGAAGAGAAATATGGTTTTTTTTCAGTGATTTCATTTTTCAGCCATGTGTCTTCCAAGTGACTGCACTTTCTGAAGTGAACAGCATATGTTTTGCAGACAGTATCTGCTTCTAGAAGTGATAACTCTTGATGTTTAGAGTCAGCACCAAGGATTGGCATGCAGAAAGGCTCTTGCTTATACTTACTCCTGTGCAGGACAAGGTCACTGCTAAATCTTGTGTAACACATTGGGGCTGCAACAAAACAAGAGGTCACATCTGCAGGGAGGAGCCTAGAGGACAGAGGTGACTCTAAACTGACCAACTTGAGATTCCATTCCATGTATCTCATGTTCACTATAAAACTGAGGGATCACAAGGGTCAAGGTCTTCTTCAGTAGCCAGCATCCAAGGAAGACTCTGTCCATTCTGCCTTTGAGCCTGATCCATGTGTTCTTGAATCCAGCTCCAGAATCCAGCTCCTGAATCTTGTTCTCATCTGCTGCTGAGTACAGTCTGAGACTTTTGCCATTGTCTGCCACAGCATCAGTGGTGACAGTGATGCTCTGACACCCAGGGGGCGTGGGTCTGATACTGGTTTTGAATAGATTTCATTTCATTGTTATAAAACCTGTTTTAGGTTTTTTTTCCAATCCATAACTGCATAGGGGAGGGGGAGAGTGTTTAATAGAGTACATCTGCCATTTGTCTAGGGACCAGCCCAGCCCTAACTCCTTAACAACAGAATTTCTCTTTTTTTTCCCCCCTGTAATTATATTCCTCACTTCCTAACTTAGCATCAAAACAAAAGTTGCACAGTGCTTATCATTTTCTATTCTACAGACAATTCTGCATGGCTCAGGTCTCCTTTGGAAACAGTTGAACAAATTCCTTACTGGAAACTCAGTCGAGCAGTTTACCTCAACCAAAGTAAGTGCAGCAGCTTCAATTAGTACTAAAGCTAAGGCAAAATAGAATTAGAAGAGTTTCAGAAGTGGAATTTGCCAGGTTGATTAAACTGGTAATTGAGCTTAAAGGTGAACTGTGAAGGAAAAAAAAATAAATCCCATATACACACACACAAAAGTGGTGATTCTTACTCTGTATTTTTTATGCTAAAAAAAAACCCAAACAAACCAAAAAAACCCCAACAAACCCAAACAAAACAACCCACAACACCCCCAAAACATTGCACCCTCAAACTTTCATCACACCTCCATTTTCTGCTTTCTCAGGTAACAGAATTATCCTTGGGGACAGCAGGGAAAAATCCTTGGAGAATTTACACAGTGTTAGCTGATGAAGCTTCCTGAAGCTGTAATGTGAGCATTGAAATTCTGGCTAGTGGAAATATTAAACCTTTATTCTGCAAATGTATTACTCTAGGTAAGCAGTCAGTCCTACTGTGTACAGTGCTCCTGCCTGTCACCCATGCTGAGCTTGCTCAGGGTCATGTAATTCAGGTGGCTTAACAAATTAGTATCCCCACCCAAGAGTTACCACCCTGAGTGGTAACTCAATGCCATGTGTAACAGGTTATTGCAAATCTCCTTTGCCCTTAGAAATGATTTCCCTAGATGTGTTCCAGCTGGAATGCTAAGGGCTGACAGTTTATTTGAGTTACAGTCAAGGCACAGTATGATTTTAGTCTGACCATTCACTCTGATATGCAAATGGATGCAACATAAAAACTCTGAAAATGTTCTTTTAGCATTGACTTCACTTAAAATCATCTGAATAACCCATGTTCACAGCCATGGATGCTCCTAGAAGGAATATTTCAAGTTGATGTGCCTGGGAGTACTTATGAGTATTTTATACAGTAACAAGGAAGATTTATTCACATCCATGTACTTAGTTTGAATGTAATGACAAGAAATTAAGTATCCAATCAGCTCCTTACACCAAAATCTTAACTGTAGGAAATTTGGTAGGATGCATACTCCAGAAATAGTCTTATTGACCCAGGAGAGGATGAGCTACAGTTTGCTAAGGTTCACTGGCACAGACTGCCCAGAGAGGTTGTGGAGTCTCCTTCTCTGGAGATACTCAAAACCTATCTGGACGTGGTTCTGTGTGACCTGGTCTAGGGGATCCTGCTCTGGCAGGGGGGTTGGACTAGATGATCTTTTGAGGTCCCTTCCAAATCCTAACATAATGTGATTTTGTGATTCCCTAAAGGGTCACTCATCTTCTTTGCCTGATACCTCTGCCTCAACTGCTGCTTTTCTCCCCTTGTGTTCAGGAGAAGTGCCACTATGTAAACCATCACCTTCCTGCTTGTAAGGGTGACATTGATTTAAACAGTGGGAAGAAATTGTGTCCAGAGGTCAACCCTAATTTGATTAAAATAGCTTACTTTTCAAATGGGATATGTCAAAACTTGATGCAATCCAAACAAGAAACACACTCAAAACAAGTTACAGTCATTTCAGAAACAGTTCCTAAAAAAGCAACCACAGTACAAAAGGAGATTTGACAGAAGTTGCCTGCTGAACTCTCTGCTCCTTGGTTTTGGATGAGGACAGTTTGTAAGACCCCCAGTACCTGCAAGACTCATGGTAGCCCATGATTAATAGTTTCCAATTCTGCCTTTGGCACAGACTATTGATTCAGCAGGACAATTAAAAGTTATGGCATGTGCATAAAGAAAGGGCAGTTTTATGCTAATTTTGCTATCACTCATTGTCATTCTGGAAACTGTTCAGGGTGGAGGTTTTCAGGTGTTAATAGAAGAGAGAAGAGGCAGTTTTAGTGTCTTGTGGGTCACCTCCTTTATGGTGATCTTCACTTGAACTCATAGCTTTTCATGTTCAAAATAAATAGCTTTTGGGTTTTTTTTGCACAGCCATGCAGAAATGTCAGCAAGTTTGCTCTGCTTTTTCCTATCCATTTCAGTTCCATACATGATGAGGAAGCAAACCTGGTGAATTACTTATGAAAATAAATATTTGCAGGAATAAAGGTCTAATAGCACTATCCTGTTACTGGTGCTAGGGTTATGAGGGCACTGATGGACTTGACTGTTCCTGCCCTGGTGCTCTACCCTGGGGCATTGGGCACTTCCCTGGGGACAGGCAAAGACCAAGGCTGGGCTGGAGCAAGGGCTCACAGATGGGTTTGGCTTAAGAGAGCCCATGGCTGAGCAGGGCAAGGCTGTGAGGAACTGGCCATCAGCCCTGCCATTGTATCACTAAAGCAGGGTCTAATGGCTCCTGAGGGTCTGACATGGGATCCTGAACCATGGCATGGCCAAAGGACCCTTTAAGCTGCTCTAGCCATGGAGCTATGATCATTTACATTGACCAAGGGCTACTGCTTGGATAAAACTTAGAGGGGAACAAAAATCCCCTGTTCTAGTAAATTATCTTAATATTCCTGTCACAGATGGGTAAATCATTTACTAAGGGATGAAACAGCAAAGATGTAGCAGAGCTCTAAGTTTTACAGATGTTCCTGTTGCCACTATTTTATACATTTGTTTAATTTCTTAAAATCAGGAAGCTATTCCCATAAACAAGGTTAATTGTGTATGTGTAAAGCACTCTAGCTTTGAGTCTAGTCATAGTGAGAGTTATTCCAGTGTGGCTTTAAACCTTTGATTCTTTCCTGACTTGATATTTCTGTTATATATTTGAAAGGGACATTGTAGACTTGAGAATGAAGTTGATAAAGACAGTAAAGTTTGGAGCTGGTTTTCTTTTCACTCTGAAATCCTTTGTAACATGAAGGAAACAAATCTTAGCCCTCCAGAGCTGGACTGCAGAAGTAAAATTTGTAAGAGTGACTTTAATTTCTGTGTATTGAACAGATGAGTGGCTCTATGAGCAGCATTCCTCATGGGGCAATTCCAGAGCTAATGTTGCTTAACATCTTCAGCATTTAGACAGCTGATGGGATGGAGTCTACCATCCTCAAGTTCATACATGACACAGAATGAGTGCAAGCAGAGAGTACAGGACAGGGCTGTCATTCTGAGAGACTATGAAAAGCTGGAGAAATGAGCTGACAGAAGCCTTATGAAGGTCAGCAAAGTTATATATTAATTGTTTCTTGATATATGACTATTTATGGCCTAATTCTAGCCTGAGATGCATTTCTCCATTTCATGTCATTGGCAATTCAATGGATGTGTGCACAAATCCCACCTGTCTCAGATATTTATAAGGACAAAGGTAGAGCTGTGTAAGAGCTTGACCTTTTTTGTTTCTAAAACATTAATTTTTAAAGCTATCTCTAAATGTGAACTTTTTCCTTTTTTTTTTTCCCCCTGGTTATCTATCCCACAGTGTTCAATAACAACTTTTAGGCAAACTTCTGTGTTTAAAATGATAACTCCAAAGATTTCTTTAAGCTTAGAACTATGCAAACCAACTTTCAGCTAGGATAAATCATTACTTCTCCATTCATTTGAAATAAGTTGCAGTGAATTTTACCCTGTACATATTTCAAGGTCAGGAATTTCAGTTTTTATTTTGTTTTAGATTCAGAAGCTTTAAGGTCACATACTACTATCTCTATAGTGCCCCTATTATTTGAACTTGCTTCAAACCTTTCTCTGGTATATTCCTCCAGTTCTTTAAATCTCAGAGAGCCTACTTTCTTAATTTGGGATGCAATTCACAGGAACAGTTGTCCTCAGGAGACTTAAACCATTTTGACTCTTGGCAAGAGCTGCCCTGCTAGTATAATTAATTTTTCTAGAAGATAACCATGAGCAATATGCAGCTTGATTTGTAAAGAATAGATCTTACCAAGCTCACTTTATTTGCTTTATACAGCCTAGAATCTTTAACTTTGTGACTGAAGGGAAATGGCAGATGCACTGCAGTTTGATTTGCATAAAGCTTTCCAATCTCTTGCAAAAATCTCAGCCTCAGATTCATTTACAGAGGCTGGAGTATGAATACTGACATATAGGGATGGGAAAGGGGCTGAAGAAACTTAAATGGAGATTTTTGATAAGCAGCATATAATAAGGCACCAAGGTGGCTTCTAAGAGGCTACCCAGAAGATCTCCTGGGTCTGCATGTCTTCAGTAGTTCCAAGGTGGAAATCAGCTGCAATGCTCAGATGACATTTAACAAAGACAGGCTGTGAAAGGTAAGGAGCTACATTGATTTGGCAGTCTGAGGACAGAAGAATATAAGTTGATAACACAATTGAGCAGCAAAGAAATAAATCAAGCTAAATTAATTTCAAGATGCATGTTCATTTTACAGCTCAGGAAGGTAAGAGAAGTCTGGGTATAGTCTAGTGCTATTCATGTGGAACATTGCCTAGAGGGCTGTACATTGCATTAACAAACACATGCAGGAGTTGAAGGACATTCAAAGAGAGACAACAACAATTAGGGCATGGTGTCAGAAACTTAGTTATAATGAAACACTAATGGAGTTAAATATTTTAGTTTTCAGCAGCATCAGCCACAGGAGATGATTAACAAGCTACAAATACTTGAACTGGAATCAGAATCCTGAAATAAGGACTTCAAAACCACAGAATTTTGGAACTAATTTCTTATCCCAAGTTTGTGGCTGTAGTCCAGAGGAGGAACAGAGGATTGAGAACTGTTATTTATGGGAGATTTTTGGTTATTCTCCTTTCTGGTTTGTTTGTTTTCAAACTCTCTTTAATTTATATTTAGGAACATAGGACTATGTGGATGCAAACAAAAAAATACTAATATGGGGTGAATTAGAGGGAAGTACAAATTGAATTATATGGATTCAAAAAGGTAATCTTTGTTAGTTACAGTTGTGAGCACAAACAAATTGCTTAGAAATGTAACAGGTGAAATCTTACTTTTAATTTACATAAGCAAACACTTTAGAAGATTGCCTCCACCAGATGTGTGAAGTTTAGTCTTCCCTAAGATTAAATAAAATGCAAATACAGCCAGCTTTCATCACATTCTGTAAACACTGAAATTAAGATAGCAGGAGCAGAAAAAATAGAATATTTATATTTTTCAGCACCTTCATTTTCAACCTGAGCCCAGTCTGAGTGTTGTCATGCCATCCTGTGTCCTGCTTAAAAGGTTTTTAAATATAAAGAAGTATAGAAACTCTCCAGTTTAACTGAAATCCATTCTCTCTTGAGGATTCAATCACCAGTTGATTTAATGTTGCCTATTTAATCATATTATAAACTGCTCCAACAAGATGCTTGTGTAATTGCCTTCTTAGCACACACACAAAAAAAAAGGATAAAAAGCATACCTTGCAATTTTGGTTGCATTAAACAGGATATTATACTCCTATGAACACCAAAAGCTTTGTCAGCATTTCCATTATGAATGCCTGTTTTCAGGAATTAAAAATATGTCCATAAAAATAGGTTACCAGCTGAAAATTCCCATCTAAAGTCTTGTCCTCTTGTCCTGGGAACAAACTTCCTTTCCTCCTTCTCCCCTTCCCCAGCTATTCCTTTTAATTGCTAATGCAATGTATTTGATGGGCCAAATCCAGACTCTCCTGTCCATCCTTAGCTGCTATTTATTGCACAGCAGCTATGAGACACAAAATGTTGTCTTTTATGGTTATCAGTAAGTGTAAGTGTGCAGCCTGCTACTATTCATCTCTTCTTATAAAGAAGCTGAAAACTTCAAGGGCATTTAGAAAAGGTGAGGTAATTATGAGTGGAGATCCAAGGAATTTAGAGTGTTGATCAATAAGTTTAGCTGCCTTAACCAGTAAGGACAACCCAAAATATTCCTACAAAAAGGAAGACTATGGGAGGCAAGCATTTCATCCACATCCTTCCTTATTGGTTTATTTGTCCCCAAATTTTTTTGCTGGTAGCACATTGTAATGAATTCTTTCTCTCACTTGCTTCAGGTATGTGGAATGGTTAAGATGATGATTACTGAGACTTTCTTTTTTTTTTTTTTTTATTAGAACACAATGTTTTGTCTTGCTGTAATTATTTATTTGATTTCATCTGTCATTTATTTTAATCATGTTCTTCTGGGGAAGTAGAGGATGAAGAGAATGAGGAAGCAGTGAAGTGAGGTGAGAAAGAACACTGCAGAGACCCTGGAGAAAGCCTTCATTGAAGGAGACACCTCACATGTTTTGAGATGTTGCCAGGTCTGGAAGGAAGGAATTCATGAATCTTTGAAAACATTCTGTCAGCCTCTGGGGATGATCTCATTTTCACTGGCAAAATAAGGGTGGGAACCTCTTTCTCTTTCATTTGGCCTCAGAAGCAAATCTTCCTGTCAGAGTTTCTTACTGTCAAATCTGCATTGTTATGAAAATACTACCAGTGCTCCTCTTCCCTGCCTTCTGGAAAGATCTCACAGCTATAATATATCTGAAGTAGCATCCACTTGCTGTGGATCTAAGATAACTCAATCAGATCCTGTTGCAGTTTCCTTTCCTTACAGTCAGAAAACACACCTGACAAGGGTGTACTGCCTTTCCTGATAAAGACTTCTACAAAATGGAGCTGATTCCAGCTTTCTCTTGCAGTGGTGTATTGCATCCTTTACTTCCTCTAAGATCTTCCTGCACATGCATTCCTAAGCCTGTAGCTGGCTATGACAATATCTTAACAGAGTCTGCAGTGCTAAGCGACCCTTTGAAATCAGTTGTATACAAAGGTCTTGGGAAAGAAGGCAGCAAACCCTCTTGATTCTCTTTGTTTCATTCCCAGCAGCCCATATGGGATGTACATAACTCTTGAACTGGTTCTCATTCTCTAAAGATGCCTTCAACACTTCTAACACTGTCTTTGAACTGGGGTGTAGGTATTTAACTTGATGTCAAATATCCTCAGTGGAAAAATTTACTTTACTGTATTCTCCAAGTCCTTTTAAGACTGAACAGGGGTTGGAGAATGTTTTCTGTTCTCCCACTCTGCTTTCCCCTAAAGTCAGAAGGTGTTTGGCTTTGGTACAGTCTCACAATGAAGTGTGCATTCCAAGCTGATATTCCTATAAGCCTCTCAACAGAAGTGTAAGGCTCCCCAGTTCTGCAATCCCCACCCCACTGGTTGCCTTTTGACTCTTTCTCATCCCTTATTCCTTTCTTCTCTTCTTTCTTCCTGTTTCTTTTTGACTGATACATTATTTTTCAACTGGGGAACCTTCTATATGCCTTTTCTCCCCCTCCCAAGGCAAAACCAAACAGATGAAAACTCTTGGCCAGTGATCTGGGTGGTGCAAATATCCTCTGCATTCCTCTTTGGGACAAGAAGAAACTGTTCATGAGACAAGAGAATAAAACATGCAATCCTCACTCTGTCAGCCTGAATATCTACAGCTTGCCAGTTCATGGCTACTGTAGGATAAAAGATCTGGCTCTTGCTTGGTTCAGGTGCTGGATTTTTTCAATTTCAGTTTGATTTCCCTGAATTTCCTGTTCTGTAATGATTTCCAGCAGAGGGTTATCATCTTCTGGACAGTCCTACTACTACTGCTCTAGCCTGTGCTTCCTTTTTCTCCTTGAGATTCAGAGATGTAGGTGAGAACAGATTCTCTTCAGCTTGTTGACCTCCTTTTTCTCTTTTCATCCAGGTTCCTTCTTACCTTTCTATGCTAACCTGTGCAGTCAGTGAGAAGATTCCTTCATGCAGGAACAGAGACATCTGTCCCTTGGTTATCCAGTGGAAAATCCAACAAATTCTTTTCTGTTCTGAAGTGGTATGAGGCCATGAGAGGATTACTTTCTTTTATAGTGTCTTTCATTTCCATAACAAAGATAAGCTAAGGAGGCTCAGACTTTTTCCATCATAAGCTTCTAGATGGTAATCATAAATATGAAGACAACTTTGTGAGGAAGAACTTCTCAACAGATAGGTCTGATGAATATCATACTTTTAATACTCCATAGTATTCCATGGTCCATGCTTCTCTCAGCATTATTGTCATATTTAATTAGATAAAAAAAATAAAGGAGGCAAAAATGAGACTTTGGCTTGGATCTTAGTCCTAAAGTACCATTTATGAAACCAGCCTGATCAGTCTGTCCAGTTTCTACCTACAGATATGGCAGTGCTCAAAGCTTCATGAAACAACACTGCTGAAGGTATTGCTTTAATGGAGCAACTATAATGCCATTGCATATTCTTAAGTATTACCTCACACCATTTTAGACACAATGCCTCTCACATTTGTAGTCTATCCACTTGGACACTCCCACACTCTTGGTGCTCTGGCTCCTTACGTTGTAGCTGTGTTGTTTCATTCTCATGTGCTGCTACAAGGAGAGAAGACTGAGAGGTAAGGGAATTAATAGAGCTGTGTTCACTGAAGACATAACATAGGATGAGACAAGAATGTAGATTATCTGGAGACTTTACTCAGGTTTTCTGAATCCAAAATAAGTGCCCTTCCTCAAAAGATGGAGCTGTTGAAACAATTTTGGCAATACTTTGCATCATGAAACTAACCTCTGCAGCCTGCAAGCCAACAGAGCATATGGCCTATTGAATTTAATGGGAGTCTTGCAGCTGAAAAACCTACACAGAGCTTTGAATATTTACTGCTACATGCCTGACTCCTATTCATAAAGGAGAAGGTGAGAATTAAAGTTAATTCTCTGGTATACATTTATCTGTAAGAATCCCTCAGTAACGTGCTGCTTGCAAGTTAAAGACTTGTTAAGTCCAAAGTCTGCAAGCCAGAAAGGAAAACAATTGCCTACAAACCTCATGTCAGATATCTGCACAGTAGCCAAAACCACCTGCTTTATATGCTCTGTGCTCTCCTTGCTCAAGACATAAAACCAGCCCCATACTGGTTTTTGAATTCCAAAAATAAACCAAACTAATTGTAGTCTGAGGAAGTCTGTGAAAAGTCAAAATATACATATACTACCCTGGAAAAGCCTCTTCTGGCAATGAAAAAAAATACTTGAGGAAAGTTAGATGAGCTGTCAGTGGCTCCAAGTAATTGTTGCAAGGAATCTGTAGTTCAGGATAGCAAAATGCAGTTTCTGCAGTGGGTGATTAAGCAGGCAGAGGCCATCTAAGAACACCATGAGGGCTGTGGCCTTCCATTCAGCCTGAGAGGGCTTTAGAAAAACTGTGTTTCTACAAACCAAGCCCTTTCTCTCTCACCTTTCCCAGCACAAAGGATGCCCTGCATTTAACCCTACAGGCTTCAGATGTCTTAGCAGAAGCATCACAGCTGTCAGGTAGTGCATTAGTAAAGACAGATTTAAAATACTTGCTCCTTGGGGTATGTAGGGCAGGAGTGAAGTACTTGTTTTATCACAGCATTACACAGGACTATCCAAGGCATTAATAATAATTGCTCCATTTTAGTCCTTTCTTATTGTTTTTTTTTTTCCCTGGTAGAAGCCCCTTTCAGTCCTGCATTGAAAATAAACAATGGTCTGATGAGAAGTAAGAATTCTTCCTTCAGAAGTCAGCATATTTAAAGTGGTGGGGAGGCTAGGTCAGGAACTGCATTTAAAGGATGAGTTCAATTCATTAGCCTGGGCAAAAGCTTTTGGCTTTTGGTCTGTTCACTTCATTTTTTCCATGTGTTTCACTTTTAAAATTACAAAATGCCTAGGTTTACTCATCTATTTCCAGTGGCTGACATGGTGTGGAGAGACAGTGGGAAGCAAGAGTGTGTTCTGGAGTCTGTGGGAGGCCAGTAGTCAAAGTTACTGTTTACATTAGCATCAATGGGAATCAGGGATATAGGTTTCTGCATGTTGAGATAATATGAACCTAATGAGAGAGAGAGGGAAAAATAACATGTTCCCTGAGCTCTCCATCTATTATCCCACAAAGCACCTACCCTAAAATATTTTGCTTCCATTTTGCAAGTTTTAAAAAATTCAATGTTTTAAAATACTGCAACTTTGAAATGTTTGCCTCTTCTTGTTTGCCTGCTGCTTAGGCATTTGGAATTTACTTTCCATATCCTAAATTTTCCCTCAGGGTGCCAAGTCTTTCTTATTCTCCCCATCCTAACCTCTCAAGAAAAGATTATTAGGCTTACAAAGCCTTCTTTCCCCCATAAAACCAAAAAAGTCATCTTTGAACAATGTCTATTAAAAACTAATTGCCTTTTTTGAACAATGTATATAAAAACTTAATTCCCCTTTTTGTTTTAATTCCATAAAAGGCATTTTAGTTGGGACTACTTTAACATCTAATTATGCTGCTTGACAATAAAAATAAATCAGAATTTACAGAAGTATATGGGTTTTTTTCTTCTCCATGAAATAGACTATTTTCCAGATAGATAAAACTTGAGTGTAATATCAATGCCTTTTTTTTTTTTTTCTTAGAATTTCTCCCTAAACCTAATTGGAAAAGGAAAACAAGAGTCCACTAGTCTATTTTTAACATGGAAAATTAGAATTGGTAAGCTCTTCAGAGCAGGAAGCAAATCTTTGCATTTGTAGCACCTTCTTTATTAGGGCCTTTGGGTATTAGAGCAAGATAAATACAAAAGATAATGCAAGAGATGACAGCATTTTGCTGGAGGCAACTATTATTGCTGTGGAAGGAAGGCTTATCAGAATTGTGAATGCATGTATACATCCTGTACTTTAAAATTAAGTTTTTGTAGGGAATTTTGAAGTGCAGATTCATTAAAACCTAGCTGGAGATAAGTGTAGAGATTTTGCAAGTTAATTGATTTGTTCTTTATTTCTTTTTAATGTTCCCCTTCTCTCTTTGCCTGTTGTCTGCTTGAAGAAAGCAGGCAAAAGTTGGTAAGCACAAAGCAAAAAGGAAAATGTTGCCTCTAGAGCTGTCATCAAAGCCTAGCTCACACCAAATATTCTAATGAGAGGGAAATGAAGAGTGAATTAAACCATGCTAACACATATGTAATGAACTAAGGACAGCATCAAGCAATAATTGCACTCAGGCTCTGTGGAAATTCTGCTGGCCCAGGTTCCAGCAGGAGACAATTTGCTGCAGTGTTTTGTGAACAGAGTTCTCCTGTGGGATCAGGCTGCAGAGGACATTTCAGTGGGAGAAAGAGAGCAGTAGGAAAAGCAGCATGATTCATGTTCAGCATCTCAAGTGGAGGCCAGAGCACAAGGATTGAATAATGAAACAAAGAGGAGAGATTCAGCATGCCAGGAAGGTTTCTGTTAGAGAGCTGTTAGAATTATTTAAAAAGGTTAGTCTATGAATAAACATGCTTCATCAAGGTCTCTTACACATGCAAAGGGAGATGCTAATGAATAATAAAAGAGTAATGGGGACTGGCAAAGAAATTAATGTTAATCTTATCCAAAGCAGATACAAATTAATATTGGAGAAACATTTTTGTAATCACTTCTCAAGGCAAAAATTCAATTAATGTGACTGAATCAATATTTCAAATCTCAGTCCCTTGGAAGTATACTTGTCTCTCTTCATATCAGCATGCTCTCCTCTGTGATCAGCCTGTGCTATTCAAGTCAGTACAAGGGGAGACTCCTTAATGGTCTATTTTTGAGAAATTTGGGCCAGTTCTATAAACTACAATGCTGTATTTCAAACTTGCCTGAGGATATCTTTCAGTTAGGAGAGCTCAGTTTACATAGGGTAATTACTGCATAGAAAAGAGAGATTTGAGCCAAGGATAGTTTTGCCTTGAGCTGCAGGGTTTTTAATTTCTTTTCTTTTTTTTTTCTCCAAGAATAGCTAGTACCTTTTCTTCACTCAGGATGACATGTCAGTATCTAGGAGATTACACAGCAGACTATGTCCTGAAAACAACATCACTTAGATCAGCTAAAAAGACCCAGGACAGAAAAGAAAACTCTTTACCCCTTTTCAGAAGAAACAACTGTATTTGCCTCAATATTATTGCAGCATGGGTCACTTTATATATCTACAACAGGTAACATCTACTCTTGCAGGAACTTGGACAGCAAAGATATCTTCATAAAGATCAGAGGAAGTATAACCTTGCTGATGCACCTCAAAAAGATGATATAAAGCATCACAAAGTGTTTCCTGGTTTCCATTACTTTGTCTTTTCTCTCCTCTTTGGTAAAGCCACTAGATCAGGTCTTTTCACCCAGTAAATGATCTTTCTTGGATACTATATAATATATAAATGGCTGTCATATTTTGTGTAAGATGTCAAGGAACTGGAAAAAGTTTATGAAATGAAATGGACTCCCAAATTATAGTTTTACAGCTCTGGCAGATTGTGCTGTTTATGTTGTAATGCCTTGACAGGTTTATCCAACCAGAGGTTCTAAAGCCACAGTCCTGTGATAGATTGGAATTGTTTGAGGCATGGTGTGGTTCAAAACCAGGCTTTTCTTTTCCAAAACCAAATGGTGACCCACTCAGAATCATCCTACTAATGTCACTGCCTGGACAAGCTTCCTTCTGTACTTCTAATAGCTATAATATCCTTCCCATAATGAAAGAAACATGAAATGGTTTCCATGCTGAATGAGCTCCCAAGAGATTCTGGGATTTGGCTCATTATAGAAAGCTTTTCCATCACCATTGCAATGCCTCTTCTTATCCTTGCTTCCATCTGAGTGGAGAAATTCCTGTCAACAGCTTTAGTCTGCCTAAACCAGTATAACACTGAAAAGGGGATATGCAGTAGGTAAGATTACTTTTTTTTCCCCATTTATGTAGAAAATTATACACAGTGTCCCTGCTTTAAAAAGGATTACTGTATGATGTGGATAGCATTCTGCTCTCTCATTAGAAGAGACAGACTACAGTTTTATTTCTCTAAATAAGTCTGGGTTAGGCAAGGAGATCAGTAATTTCAGTGCTGCTGCATTCACAGTGAAAAAAGAAATCATCACTTGTGTATTCTTATCAGAAGCCTGAGGTAACTTCAGCATTCAGTACTGATCAGAATAACTCCTTGCATTCTGCAACCTACCACATGCCTCAGTAATTTCATATGCAGGGAGGAATAGTAAAATAATGAAGGAAAATGTTATTAAAATCATTCTATTGAAGGGAAAACTTCTTCAAAAAATAAAATACAAACCACAAAAAACCTCAAAGAAACCAAACCCAAACTAATACAAATAAAACTAGGGAGTCTGGGGACAAAGCTTCCCATATCATGTCCTGAATTTCCCTCTCTTTCTTCCTCCCTGGTTTTTAAGCAGCTTAAAGACCAGGTTCAATGAAGATTTTATTCCAGTATATTCAAGACACTAGAATCTGATGTTGGAAACATATGGAGCCAACATGATGAGCCAAGGAGGATCCCCAGGCTCAGAAACTAGCCATGAACCATGAACTTCCTTGGAATAGAACCAAAAGGACAACTACCACATACATCTGCCCTTTCTAGATCTTTGTACCTCTCTGACACTAAATTAAGGCAATATGAGGTTGTGAGTTGGTGTCTGTGACAGTCTGTAGCAGTAGGGTTATGTATTTTCACTACAGGGAAGAAGCCAAGAGAAATGTTGGCAGACTGATTTTTCTCCAGAGCACAATGTAAAGTAGGTGACTAACATCAGGTGCTAAAGCACATTAACTCAGAAAAGCTTTCATTTTCTATGGGATTTAACCCTTAAGTCCCTCTGTGGACCTAATATATGCTATATGGACCTAATATATGCTATATGGACCTAATATATGCTATATGGACCTAATATATGCTATATGGATCCAAGCTTAAACCCTGGGTCATCTTCCTTGCCCTGAATGGAATGGAATGGAATAGAGTGATGTTCACTACCTAGCTGTGGGAAGAGTATGGTCAGGATTATCCTGGCATCAAAGACCCTTCAAAGTGATGTTACCACATTTCTGATGATACTTCCAGCCAGGGAGAATGCTGTGCTGGGTTATTGCTGAGCAGTGGTAAAAGAGCTGTACAAGTGAAAGTGGATTGTAAAGAGGAAAAATCATAACTTTTAATTCAAATATTTTTTTCTCTTAACCAGATGCAACCATTGGCTTTTAACAATTGCTGTTAAATATGAAGGGAGTTCAGACTCTAACATGTCAAGATCCAGTGGAGCCAAACTTCAGTTCAGAATTAAGGTATGTTACTCAGAAACCTATTCTGAAATTGAGTCTGTCTTCTTTTTCTTCACTGAGAGTGCTGCTGTGTCTTTCACACAGCAGCATCATTCTTCAGCCATTGTTGTACATCATGATATTGCATACTAAATTCCCATTTAGCTACTTAGAACAGTTTGCTCTAAGACACTTGCACAGCAATTATTATCAAGTCACAGAAACCATGAGAACTAGCAGAGTTTTCATAGAAACACAGCAAATTGTTCCAAATTCTATTTGGAAAAATGACAAAATCATTTGGAAATGTCTGAAAGAGGCTAATCTAGAAATAGCTTATTTGTAGTAATATCACATTTTAGAGGTCTCTCTGCTATACTGTGTAACCAGTTTGCTCTGGTAATTTCACAGAAACAAAACTATTGAATATTACTCAGTGAGTCTAGGCCCTGATTGCAGGTAACCAGATAAAGCAATATGATGCCCTGGAGATGTAAACTTTTTCCTAGTACTGTGACTAAGGGACTATGGAGAAATCCCACTTGGCAGATTGTAATGATAAATACATAACTGCAATGCTAGAAAAAAAACCTAATAGAAATTTAGACCAAAGGGGGAAAAAAAAAAAGGAACTTTAAAATAAGAAAAAAGGAATTATTAAAAGCAAAACATAAGAGCCATATTTTGGTTTAGATCCAAAGGTCTTTCTTAGCCCATTATCTTGTCTCCCACTATAGCAATAGCAGAGGTAAGCTTCTTAAATCTATTCCCTCAGCTCCCATCAATTACTGCTGAAAGATTTTTTAAGCCAGAGAAGGTATCTTAATATTTGATAGCTTTTGATGTTGGTTTTCTTCTCTCCCTCCTCTCCCTCCAATCATGGATTTGTCTGCTCTCTCACTGAACTCCTGTGAATGCTCAGTATTCAGTATACACAATGTCTGGTGCAATACAGTTGCAAAGTTTAGTTAGCCATGCTATGAAAACCATCTTTGCTCTAGCCTTTTTTGCTAGTTTTGTTTAAGATTCTTCAGATCTCATATTGGAAGAGACAATGAAAATTCATTCAGAGTTTCTCCCCTTCATGCTGTGCATGATTTTGCAGACCTTTCTTGTATTTTCCTTCCATCATCTATTTTGCAGGCTGAAGAATCCCACATTTTGATCATCCTTGGTCTTTTTCTCCACCTGCTAGCTCTGTTATACTCTTTTTAAGAGGGAGGACTCACACAGCACTGAGTGTTCAAGCCAAAAGCACACAATGGATTTATACAGTGGCATAACAATGCTCTCTGTTCTGTTCTGTATTTCTTTCCCAGTAACTTCCACCATTTGATTTGCTTTTGTTTGACTGCTACTGAGCAACAAGTTAATGTTTTCTTAGAACCATTTCTAGTACCTCATTCTGTGTCTCCTGAGGAGTAAGTAACAGCTACCTCAGAGCCCAGCATGCTGTATGTAAAGTTAGGGTTGTTTTCTTCCTTGTGCATCACTTTATCTCCATAGAATGTATTAGATTAGATTAACTGATGAGAAAAGTGAAGTCAATGTTCAATGACAGATGGAAAAAGATGAAAACATAGCTGAATGCTTGTGGGTTGTATGGCTATTGAGAGCTGTGAGAACCAGATGAAGGCTGCTGTGGAGGCACCCACAAAATAGACATAGCCACCCTGAATGTGGACTCACAGTAAAGAAAGTGACTTAGCACTCCTTTTCAACAAAGCTCAATTACAAGTTTGGGTGTCTGTTGGGAATAAGCTACTTCACAACTGATCCTCAAGCTTTAAACTGTATTGTCTCTAGAAAGATAAACCACAATGTGTATGCACTCAAACATAAAGCAGGAAAACCTTCCCATTCTAGAGTATCCAAAATAAAGTCATCAAAAGGGAGGGTGAGGACTCACTCAATCTGTGGAAGTATCATGGAATCATACAAGCATAGAATGCCCTGAGTTAGAAAGTACCCAGGAGGATAAATGAGTCCAATTCCTGTCTATGCACAGGGCAATCCCCAGAATCACAGTGTGCCTGAGGGTGTTGTCCAAATGCTTCTTGAATTCTGTCAGCCTTGGTGCCGTGACTGCTTCCCTAGGGAGCCTGTTTCAGTGCTTCACCACCCTCTGGGTGAAGAACTTTTTCCTAATATCCAACCTAAATTTCCTTTGTCAGACCTTCATGCTATTCCCTTGGGTCCTGTTGCTGGTCACCAGAGAGAAGAGATCAGCTCCTGCCCCTCCACTTCCATTCCTGAGAAAGTTCTAGACCACAATGAGGTCTCACCTTAGTCTCCTCTTCTCCAGGCTGAACAAACCAAGTGATCTGAGCCATTCCTCATATGACTTCCTCTCTAGACCCTTCACCATCTTCATGGCTCTCCTCTGGATGCTCTCCAACACCCTCATGTCCCTCATATATTGTGGTGCCCCAAATTGCACACAGTACTTGAGGTGAGACTGCACTAGCCCAGAGCAGAGTGGCACTGTCACCTCCCTTGACCTGCTAACAATGCAGTGCCTGATGCACCCCAGAACACAGTTGGTCCTTTTGGCTTCCAGGACACACTGTTGACTCTTGTTCAACTTGCTGTCAACCAGAAGCCCCAGATCCCTCTCTGCATGANGCTCTCCTCTGGATGCTCTCCAACACCCTCATGTCCCTTCTATACTGTGGTGTCCCAAACTGCACACAGTACTCGAGGTGAGACTGCACCAGCACAGAGCAGAGTGGCACTGTCACCTCCCTGGACCTGCTAACAATGCAGTGCCTGATGCACCCCAGAACACAGTTGGTCCTTTTGGCTTCCAGGACACACTGTTGACTCTTGTTCAACTTGCTGTCAACCAGAAGCCCCAGATCCCTCTCTGCATGACTGCTTTCCAGCCTCTCATTCCCCAATCTGTATGTACATCCAGAGCTGTCCTGTCCCAGATGCAAAGTCCAGTACTTAATCTTATTAAACTTCATAGGGTTGGTGACTGCCCAGAGAGAGACCTTTCCAGATCTCTCTGCAGGGTCTCTCTGCCTTCAAGGGAGTCAACAGCTCCTCCCAATTTGGTGTCATTGGCAAACTTACCTTAGTATATCCTTGGGTGGCATCCCAGTCTAAGTGGAGGACCTCGACTGCAACCCACAATCTACTCAGGAACGTATCTCCATGCAGCACAAGCCCCAGCAAAGTTGCCACCAGACACCCAGCTGATGCTTATCAGGCCTTTTGTAGGCTTTGGCCTTTTATTCAGGCTTATGTCAGGGTTTTGTGGTGTTGATGTTTGTGCCAGAGGGGTTGTACTTGCCTCAAGGACTTAGGCAGTGGTTTACAAGTGGTTTACATGAGACTCCTTCTTGCTTATAACTATGTGCTCCAAAGTATTGACTCAAATAGACTGTAATTAGGAGTAATTACAAATTAAGACAGAATAATACTCATTAGTGCAGGGTTGTGTGCCTCTACAGGTGTTTGTGTAAGTAAAACTCACTTCAGTGTTGGAGCATCAGGCTATTGATTGACTTCTGAAGTTAATTCTGCCACCCTTTAAACACGATCAAAAGTGATCTTGATGAGTTCACTTATGTGAAAGACTCAAGCCAGTATAAGTTAGGAAAGAAGAACTGAGCTGAAAGGAAGTTCCAGATTCACCACTCTTTGGGCCATTTCCAACTGGATTGGAAATTAGAAAGTAATAAAAATGGATTATAATGAATTGTTTTGACTGCCTCTGTGACAAACAGGGTGACCTAGTTGACAGTTTCTGGGTCTAATTTATGTCTTTCTATGAATCATCAGTCAGTCATATCCAAGATGGCTGATCCTTCCTGTATCTCTGAGATAACTTGTATTTATTAAGATTCCATGCAAAGATTGCTAGAAAACCTGTCATTATAGCAGCAAATCAGGCAAAATCTGCTTTTTTGGATTTACAAGAGATGAAGGTCACCTTACAATGCAGCTATAAATTGAATTTGTACAGTGTTGCCCATACAAAATACCTCAAAATATATTAAAAATAAGTCAAAACTTAGAATGGTTCTGAACTTGAAATTAAGAAGTAAGTCAAAATTAAATTCAAAAGTTCTTTTTTTTTTAATTATTATTTATTTATTTCTTATTTCCCCAAAGAGCTGTGCTGACTTTACAGCTCTGATGTCTGATAGAAGTGAATCCTACAATCAAGGAGTATAAAAAGCAAAAGAAAAAACCAGCATTGAAAGGATTTAGGCTAAACCAAGGGTCAGTTGGCAGCCCCTGAGCATAAAACCTCAGTGCAATGCAGAGGAGAATACTGATTCCTATAATTGAAAAGGGACGAAAAACCAAGGCCATGAATTGCTTTAAAAAGTAATAGGGTAGTTTGATGAAGTGGAGAGGGCAAAAAGCAGATGGGAAGGGATCAAGGAAAAAGTTATCTAGAAAGAAATCAAACCAGGAGAAGTCAACAATAGCCATAAGGAGTTTTTAGCTTGAATGGAACAGAATAGGAAAACATTGTTTTTTCTTTCCACTCCTTTCCCCCCATCTTCAGGATGGGATAGTTGAGAGTAAAGGAATTTATTCATTTCTGCTCAAAACAGCCTCCCAGCTGGAACCACAGGTAAATAAAAGTTTAGTAGTTAGAGGAATGAAATTGAAGTATGAACATTAGCTATTAAGAAAGGGATGAAAAGGGAAAAAAGAGATAGGGTTAGGTAAGATACATAGATAGACAGATACATAGATAGACAGAGATACTGAGAAAGCTGAACTGTCTGAATTGTTAAAGCTTTTATTTGGACCAGCAAAATAATTTAGCTTTTACAGCTATAACTCTTTTAAAATTACTTAAGTATTTCTCTCCAGCACTTGCTACTGGCAAGGCAGCAGCACCTCTGAAAACTGACATATTTTGACTATGTAGATGACTGCCATGATCTATGAAGGATGTAGTGCAGATTACAGTGCATGTTCATCATCTGCTGTGTGTTTTCAGGTCCTCTCTGAAGCTTGCGAGCTTGTGATGTGACTGAGTTTAGGAAAAACTTGTGTTATTGTTCATAACTTAGCCTGAGCCAGACAGTTTCTTTGTAAGGTAAAAATTGACTTAGTGTCAACAGGCATCTAGGTTGATGTTCTGAATCTGACTTTTTCAGGATGTGGCTTTGCCCCACTCTCTGTGTTTGTACTTTGTTTTGGACCTGAAATAAATTTTCCAGCACGTTTTTGAATGAAGTATGAGGAGCATATGCTAGGGACAATAATGGGAACATTCCTGCTGGTGGACAGGGTTTGAAGGTAAGGAAACCAAGGAAAAGAGAGAGAATTTTAAGCTGAATGTTTCAAAAGTTGTGAGGGTATCTGTAAAAACCTTGCAAACTGCTTCTGTGTAGAATCACTGGAAATCAGATTATTTTTTGTCTAGTTGTCTAAATATGGATTTAGTTAATGATTTGGGTTTTTTTTTTTTACACACTGCAGTTACAGAGAGTGATTAAGACTTAGGTATAATGTATATATAGAGAAACAGTTAGAGAAATCCTGTTGGAGAATACTATAAGCCATATATAATAGGATGAGTAAGAGGTGTTCAGTTTAGGCCAGATCTGCAAGCTGTAGTGGACTGAGCATGTTAATTATCAGTCTGCTTCTCTACAGTGTCATGAAAGAACTGGAAAGGCAAATGTACTTTGGTGACAGGTCAGTCCTCACTTTGATTCTTTATATATAACCCTATCTTTAACTTACTTGATTTGTGCATTTACCCCTCTGAAAATGACAGTGCAGATCTGTATTTCTTTCAAAACTTTTCTCTTCAGGGAAGATAAGAAATAGCATTTTGCCAGGTAAAATATAGAAGAAATAGTAATCCTATACAAAAAAAGAAATGAGGGTTGGGTCTTTCTAGACTCAGACTTCATATCTTTTTAGAATGAGACTGGAATACTCAGCTCATTAATCCATGAAACACAAATCTAGATGCTTGCCTCACTTCTAAACATGCATGATAGGAAAATTGTAGGCTGTTAGCTGTCCATATTTTTACTGGGGGGAAATCCTACAAAAAATCCCAATAAAAAATACTTTCATATTCATAAGATCTCTACCAAGCAGTGTAAATACCCCTGAGTTGTCACTGGGAGTGGAAGCAAACCAGTTTCATCAACACAGTAACTCTGTACACTTCTGCCCTCTGTTGTGTGCTCACCCTAGATCCTGTGGAACCAGCCTGGGTATCTCACACAGCTCTGAGAGGACAAATTTTGTCCATTCAAATCAACCCTTTTTCTTTTCCTCTGAACATGATGGCCTCATCAGCTCTACACATTGGGAACATTCCTTCTCTCAATGCTACACCTTCAAATGTGCCCAGATGTTTTCTGGAAGGGGGTTAGCTGGCATATGCCAAAACTTTGGCAGGCTCTGGAACTGCAGTTAAACAGTAGGGATAATTTTTCCCAAATTCAGCCTTGAATTCATGAACTGCCCAACTTGGACCATAACAGTGTGCACATGCCTGTAGGGCACAGTAGCAGAGTTAACAGTGTCCCTGACTTAACCACATTTGTGCCATCTGTATAGCACCATAGGTGCCCACACAAGTCTTCAAATTTTTAACCTAAACACATCCACCTGAAGCTAAACACCATCTAGAGAAATGAACATTATCATGATGTGCTCTGGCTCCCTACTATAACAAATAATATGTAATTTTTAAGAGGTTTGAAAAGAACAGGAAGAAAATTGGGGATGAGTCTGATACTGAGGCCAAGTGTATCATAAAGATGCCCTACAAGCTGAGAACTAGAGTCAACTGTAACAGTATATGGAAGAACACATATGTTCATTCCCAGCTACTAAACACTTGAGGAGAGCAAATTAAATAGTCTGTGCTATCACATAGCTGTGTAATGGGAGCTGAGAGGTAGGAGCTGGCCAATATTTGGCTGTTTAAATAAGATACACTCTACTGGAACCCTGCAGAATTAGGAGATATTGATGGATTATTCCTTCACACAATATACCTTCTGAATATATGTAACTGCTTTAGTTTCCAGTTATACCATCAGTATACCACTCAAAATCTATACCTACCTTTTTTATTATAGTTTTCTGGATAATATCCTCCACATCTTCTCTAAGTGGGGCATTGTTTCATAGGATCTTGCAAAGTTCTTCAGGCAAAAATACATGAAACATTTAAACTAGCTGAACAGATTCCCTTGATCTATCAGTTCAGACATATTGAGCTTATCTAAGATGGTAAAAGGAACAGATCAGAGAATCTAAAAAAATTTTAAAGCCACATTTAGTGACACTTCCATAATTAAAAGAAAAAGAATTGGAATTATGAGGTACACAATAAAACTATACAGTACAGTGCAAATCAGACACTTTCCTTCAACTAAAGAAGGGAAAAAGTGTTTTCTACTAAATAAAAGAATGCAAGCTAGCAGCTTGCATTGAAATTGTACCCTGGTATGTGAATAAAATATGCAGTACAGATAACAGTCACAATCTATTATAGCATAGTCTTCAACTGGCAAAGTGTTCAATCAGGTCAGTGTGAGCAAAAGGAAGGCTGGAAAGATAAAAGCTTTCTGCTAAGACTGGTAATTGTTCAGATGCTGGGCTCTGAGCAAGGTGTTTGCCTGTCTGTAAATGGGAAAACTGAGTTCAGGTCAATGATTTAGTCATTTAGACAAAAGACAGACCTGTTAGTGTTGTTTGTTAAGTCTTGAGGCACTACAGCCACTCAGATCTCACTGTAGCTCTTGCCTGGCAAGCTGCAAGTGCATTCTGACTGCATCCCCTTTAGTCACTGCCAAAAATGCAGCTGGTAGTACAAGGGAAGTACATCCCCAACTCTCCACTAGAATCATAGAATCATTTAAGTTGGAAAAGATCTTCAGGATCATTGAGTACAGCAGAAAACATAACACTGGCCAGTCCATCACTAAACCATGTCACTAAGCACCACCTCCAGGGATGGTGACTCCACCACTTCCCTGGGGAGCCTGTTCTAATGCTTGACAACTCTTCCAGGGAAGGAATTTTTCCTAATATCCAATCTAAACCTCCCCTGCTGCCCTCTGAGGCCATTTCCTCTTGTCATATCAATTATTACTGGGGAGAGAAGAGACTAACACCCACCACACTAGAACATTCTTTCAGGTGATTGTAGGGAGACAGAGAAAGTCTTCCATGAGCCTCCTTTTTTTGCCAGGATGAACAACCTCAGTTCCCTCAGCTGCTCCTAACATGACTTGTGCTCTAGACCCTCTACCAGCTTTACTGCCCTTCTTTGGACACTTTCCAGTACCTCAATGTCTTTCTTGTAGTGAGGGGCCTGAAACTGAACCCAGCACTTGAGGTGCAGCCTTACCAGTGCAGAGTACAGGAAGACACAGGAGAACATAGCTAGGTTCTTCTCTGGGGATGGCAGCAATATATCTCAAAGGACTGCATATTTTTAGAGGGTGAATACATGAGGAGATAAAATCTTCTCAAGGGGAGATTAGTAAACTTCCAGTTGGAGAGGTTTCTTATTGTAAAGAAGTGTTCCCCAGTGTTGTTCAAGAAACTCTACTATGGAAGTACAAAGCAGCTCCTGAATGATGCTGCTTACCTGGCATGCTGGGAGTGACCTGCCTTCAGAGTGACAGGGGACATGAGTGATTAGCTGGGTGTCTCAGGCAGTGAGTAATGGAAATTTATAGGAGAGTATGACAAATATGCAATTGGGGGAAAATGATGCATGCCTGAAAGAATTTTTGTCAGCTTTTTAATATAAAAACCCCTCTCTTTCACTTCTGCTTTGTAAATTAAAGAAGAATGCTTGCTTTGGACTGACTTTTTTCTCTACAAGTGTGGAGCTGAAATTCTGGGGAAAAGAGATGCAAGTCTGCTCAGAACATTATTTTATCCAGGGTAGTAAGAATGAAAGAAAACTCTGAAGAGCAGAAGAAGGGCTTATGACACTGGGAGACTGGTCAATTAAATAGTAGATGCAGAGAAGGACTATAAAGTGTGCAATGACATCTGCAAGAGGGAGGCATAAACAGACTGGGACTATTCGGTATGAAAAGGAGATGAGTTAGAGACATGAGAGGCACAAAGAGGACTGGTAGACCTCTGTTGCTACCTGTCTCTTCCAACACAAAAGGCTGAAGTCATGAAGTGCAGATATGAGGATTAATTTTTAGACCAAAAAACCCCAAAATAACAAAAAAAAACCCCCTACAAACCAAAAACCAACAACACAAATCAAAGGCAAAAAGCCCTCCAAGGAATCAATTCTTCAATCAGTGAGGATAAAATTATGTGGATGCAAGAAATTTACCCAGGTTCAAAGGGAAAATGAGCAAGTACTTGGAAGAGAGATTAATTTGGGGTTGGTTACTAGAAAGACAAGTATCAACAGCTCAAGTTAAAAGAACATCACAAAGAAATACAGAGATATGCTTGGAGTTACCTAGGAATACATCTGCCTGGAGACAGGGGATTGGGTTAGATAACCCCTTGGGCTTAGTGAGTGCAACCATTCTTTTTTAGTATCATTTGGCCTGTTCATCTTAGACCAATGTTATGAAAATGTACACATTCAACACAAATCATTTCCATGTCTTTCTTCTCCCTGTTCCCCCAGATTCAGAGGGGCAGAACAGAACTGCAGCAAAACAGGATTAGAAACTGATGCCATCCATCCACCTGTGATATGCTGCTTTGGGTTCTCTTCTGACCTTTTCTATTTAATTACTTGTCTGTGTTCATCTGGTTTCACAGTAGGGATCTTTCTCTTCTCCTATTTTAGGGAGGGAGGAAGACAGGAAAGTCATGGTCTTTTTTTTTTTTTTCCCTCTGAAGATTCATTTTTATGAGGAAAATCTCAGCTACTTTTAATCTTCTTTTCTTAATATGCTCATTATCTTTATTGATTTCACTTTGCTTAGGTTTTACTAAATCTTCTTATGACCAAAATCTTGTCTCATTTATTCTGCATCATCTCAGGGAAATTTCTTGGGCAATAAGTGGAAGAAAGGACCACAAAACATCACAGGAGTCATTTGGGGAATAATATTGTTCTGTTAGATCCAGATCTCAATGCAACAATACACCACCTTATCTCAAAACTTCTTACCCACCCAAATTTCTATTCACTTAGTCCCTTTGTGTTCTGGTGACTGAAGTGAGACTGAATATTTCTATAGAGAAAGCAAATCTGAGATAGCTCTGTTCCCAGACAGTCATGAGATCATTCTGCTCTGATAGACACCCAGAAGTAGTATTGGGTCAGTAGACCTGTGTTAAGCCTGTTTAAACATCTTATAACTAGGCTTATTGTAAGGAAATTGCATTCCCTGTTGGCCTTCTGTGCTTCTGGTTAGCTTGAATTGGGACAGGGTTTGCTATATCTGACCACAAAAGATTGTGAACAGACAATTCCACCTGGAATACTGAGGTACAGGGTTGTTGTGTGACCCCCCTGTAAACCTTAGCTTATACACAGCCTACTGTGTTACATGGAAGGATTTGTTCAGCTTCAAAGGGTGAGGAGGGATTGGGTTATGATGGAAGAAAATTCTTTTCCTTGAATAAACATCTCTGTTTGGAAGATTTTATTTTTTTTTGAGAGAGAGATATTCTCTTTCAAATCTCTTTTTAAATATTGATGCAAATACCCTGGCTTATATTTATAGAAGAAAAGAAGCTTAGATCTTAAAGCATATCAGCTTGCATTCAGGCCAGTTAAGAATATTGGTAATTATTTTTATGCATATGCTAATTAAATATGTATGTATCACTTTAAATTCAAATAGCACTTCACAGAGATTTAAAAATCCAGACCTTCCCACCCCAGAGTTTACATCAAACAATAGATGAGGAGCAGAGACAAAAGAATGTGCATGCAAGATGGAGTATGTGCTAGCACCAAGATAATAAGAGTCTCATTCTGTTGTAAATGAAACATGGCAAGGCTGATGGTTTCATTTAAGACCATGTAAGGCATGGGGGAGAAAAAGAGCTAAAGATGGGAAGCTGAAGAGAAGGGATTTGAGAGAAAAAGGGAGAGCAGGCACCCTCCTGCAAAATATATCACATATCAAGGCAACTCCTTTGAAATGAATGTCATTAAAGCAGACTAAGCTTGGCCTATGAGGCCTGAAGGGTAGTTGTGACTCAGGGCTACAGACCAGGGCAAGGTTCTGTGCATAAGTAGGTATGGCATTGGATGGATGCATTGGATGCACTGGATCTGCCCCTGGCCTGAGTGCCCCTTGGCAAATTTAGGGGTCATAGAGAGGCTCTCTTGAGTGGCCAGGCTGCCCCATGGCATTTGAGGGGTCACTGAGAGGGGGTAGTTGAATGGTCAGATTGCCCTCTGGCATTCAAGGGACAATGGAGAGGGGATTGTGGAGAAGCCAGACTGTTCCTTGGCACCCAAGGGTCATAGACATGGGGCAGCTGAGTGGCCAGACTGCCCTCTGGCAGCCCAGGAGTCAGAGAGAGAGGTTAGTTGAGTAGCCAGGCTGCCCCTTGGCACTCCAAGGGTCATAGAAAGAGGGCAGTTGAGTGGTCAGGCTGCCCCTTGACACACCAGGGGTCATAAAGAGAGGGTAGTTGAGTGGTCAGGCTGCCCCTTGACACACCAGGGGTCATGGCTGTGGGCAGCTGAGAGGTCAGGCTGCTACTCTGCAGTGGCATTGGGTGCATTGGATATGCCTGTGTTGTCCTCTGAGAGCCCCAAAGTGCAGACTAAATCATGGCAGGAGGGTGCAGTAGTCTCAGCACTTGAGCACTGAGAAGGATGGATGTAAAGGGAAGATTGTTTATCAGTGTCACTGAGACAAGATCCAGTGGTGGCTGTTTTGCTTTTTAATACACACACAGTCCTCCTGCCCTTTGCTCTGGGAGCCTTGCAGAAATTCTTGTTTTCTCTTGGGAGCCTCACAGTTTTTGATTGCAAACAATCTTTCTGATAAGGGTGAGATTCTTTTTGTATCAGTAGCTCACAAAGGGACTCAGTAAGATTCTTTGTGGTTTCTAATCTTCCCCATGGTCACATAATTGACCCTAAAATATAGAAAACTCTCTAGCAGAGATTGTTGAACAATACTACCTTTACAGAGGATTTCAGGAAACATTTTATTTCTCATTTTTGTTTCAGGAGACAGATAGGAAGCCACAAAAATCTTCAATTATTGCAAAGAAAGTAGTTTTCTTTTAGAAAAGTAAAACTTGCTGCTTTTCCCTCTTAGCTGTGAAGTGCACTGATACATACTTCTATTTCTTTGAAGTGTGCAGCCAGTATCATCATTCTAATAAAATACCTTTGCTTTAATATTCCATTGCTTTGTATTTATTGACCTGAATAATAGAACACAGTATTTACTGTGCTGGGTTTTGTTTTGACACACTGCATGAGCAGCTTCACAAAGCAGTTATATGACTGGGTGATTTCTTACAAATACTGGATATGTTTGCCAGGTGTTTATGACTCCAGCTTGCTTTATTTCTAACAGGCACATAATGGTACTTGGAGACAGTGCACATACACAGGCATGCAGGCAAATATAGAAAAGGTTTCAAATATGCATTTCCCTCTTTCTCTCTCTGTCTCCATTCTCCTCTAGCCTGGAGGAACTTGGAAGGATATCACTAGGGTTAACAAAAGAGTGTTCAGCTCAGCTGAAAGTACTCAAATTCTTGCTCAGCTGAAGTTCAGCCCTATTTCAAGGGTAGGAAAAGGCTGCACCCTTCCTGGGCTTAAAACCTCTCTTAAAATGTTTTGTAGGGACCCCAGTGAAGCTGTGATTTCAAAATTACATTGTTAATAGGTGTTGACATCTAGAATTTTCCTTATAATCCTGGCAATGCTACCTGATACTCTTCTAATAGCTTAGAGTAATCAATGAAGATAAGGGAGTCCTAAAAGATAGATTAAACTCTAAGTTCAAGGAGCTCTAAAGCTCTAAATCTCACAAGTTTCTCTCTCACAAAGCTGTGGAACATTGGAGATGGATGAGTATCCCACCTGTTGAAGCTGAGTCTTTGAGAATGCAGGATTTCTGACTCAAAGGAGAATAAATAAATCAGACTCTTTCTCTGTTCCTACTGTTCAGCTACTTGCCCAGAAGGAGGCAAGCAAAAGAAAAACAGCTCAAATTTTGCCCCAGGAACTGTTAAGGTATTTTACATGAGTCCAATATTGAATTGTAAGCCTTCAATTGAAAGTAAAATAGCTTTATTAGAGAGAAAACCTAAGAGTTTTCATCTCCTCTTTCATAAGTACACACAGCCAGCACCTTGAAGACAATGCTGAAGAAGACAGACAGGAAAAGTAGATTAACTTTACACTTCTGAACTTCTAGGAACATTACAAATCATGTCCTGGATCATGGTACCACCATCTTCCACATCACTTGGAAACCCTGATGGCATCTGGCATGTGTAGTCAAGGCTATTTGATTTTGAAATCCAGGTACAGGAGGCTGGTATGTGTTCAGGTTTCTCACCAGTGTGAAGTCAGACTCCAGTGAGGGAGTATTCTTGGATGAAGCATGTGTGGGTTCTTTACTAGAAACTTAAGATATATATGTTTGTTCTTCATCAGTTATGGATTTATAGGAATTCCAGATCTTCAGCCTTTTTGTTTGGGGCAAAAGGCAGAAAACATGAGAATGGTGAAATTGTCTTGGGCTATAATGACTCTGCTGATCATTCAGAAGTGTCAACTGACAGTGCAGTTTGAGGTATTTTGGCTATGTTCATCTTGGGTCCTTCTGAAATAGTGTATTTCAGGATTGAACACATTCCATGCTGTAACACAGGGAAGGAGCTCTTGTTTCATACCTTTGTTGGTCAATATTCCTCTCAAGTTCATGTAACAAACATATAATTTCTCATTATTACCTTTCAACTCTGGATCTGTGTCTAAAACAAGCAAAAGATTACAGAAAAACCTATATTCTATACTGATATATGGCCCAGTATATTTGGGCTTAATTTTAACCAAAACAACACTGCCATGGAAGAATCCCTAACCTTGGTTTTCTACATTTCAACAAAGATGCACCAAAGGAAGAAGAAAAACAAAACAAACAAGCAATCAACTCACCCCACAACCAGGATAGGATTTCTGGATTAGGGAATAAAACAACATACAACTTAAAAATGAAAATGTACCTGCAGGTCTTCAGAATTCTATTCCTCCATGGAAGAAAATATTGTGTCATGGTGTCTTTAAGGCAACATTAAGATTCTCTGAGACTTTACCACAGAAAAATTCAGACACTGAAATGTTTTCAACAACCAACTAGATTCATAAAATCCATGAGAGAAGTACAAACAGTCAGGGAAATCATTTGGGGTGCCTGGAGGGGTAGGGGAAATTAATTAAGAACTTCATCTTAACTGCTGGTTTAAGATTTGGTAGAATAATTTTATCTTCAGATATATTGTTCGCTCCTGGGACCAACTTGTCAACTTTGTGTCAATTTTTAAATGTATTAAATACAAATAACTTGTGTGGCTGAGAGTTTTAATTGAGGGGAGAGGGAAAATACTGAAAAAGTGAAGAACTGGCATGCACAGGCAAGCCAGACCTGCAATTATAGGTCAGGAAGATGTAGTACCCTGTGGGGAAACTGAAACAGGGAGCTGCACCTCCTTCCAGTCTTGTTCCTTACTCCAGGAATATTAAGTGCTCTCCTTAGCTGCTCTACTACATACAAAGTACATTACATCTAGTAATAACATAGTACTGCTCTTTCTTTACTAAGAAGTAGGCTTAACCATTCCATACCTGTCTACATAAAGCAAAGACAGAAATACCAGGGCTTTAGCAAATGCTTATGGAGTTTTCAAGCAATACTTTCAAAACCTGAAGCCTTAAAAAAAGAAGCTTTTAAGAAAATATCATTTAAATTGAAATGGGAGTTAGGTTTTCTTGAAAATCCTTTAATGTCTAGGAGGTGCTTGGGTATTTTTAAGAACTAGCTTTGTTCAAAACATTGTAGAAATAAACAAACTCTGAAAGTACTTAAGAAAACCAGACAATTAGACAAGCCAATGACTGAAGGAGATTGTTGCAGATAAGTGGAAGTTATGGTGCATGAGAACAAATAGTGCAAGCTCCCCCTCCACATTGATGGATCTTTAATTAGCTGCAGCCATTTAGGGAACTGAGCTGGGTGTCACTGGAGCAGTTAAATGAAAACTTCCACTCAGTGCTTTCTAACCACCTGAGATACCTGAAACAGATGGAATTGTTTGAAGAGTAAGATCTAGAATAGAACAATACTGATGACACAGATTTCCAAAATTCACTATTCATTGCTGCAGTGTTCATTTTGATGTGAAAAGATATAGCAGAAGAGAAACAGTCCAAAGAAGGGAAATGAGAATTCTTATAGGTTTAGAAAGCTTCTATTGGGAGAGAGATCAAAAAGATCAAGTCAATTTAGTTTATAGAAGAGATGAATAAAAAATGGCAGCCTAGAGTTATATATAATAATAATAGTGTAGTGAATGACATCCCACTTAGTCATACACCTCCCTTTCAGATAGCTTAAGAGCAAGGAAATACCTAATAAAATTAACACCACAGGAATAATACTGCTGCAGCTTTTTAAATACTCTTAAGGCATGCTTAACTATACTTTTCACATGTTTTTTCTTGTAAGTTTTGATATTTTTCCTGACCAGGGTCTTTTTGATTTAAGTGAAAATCTATCTTAATGTACATTAGGTTTTTTTATGACCAGTAAGCATCAGCAAAGAAAGTTTAAACTTTGCACTTTGCAAAACAACAAATATTCAAAGCTCTTATTCGTGAAGGAAAACAAAAGCTAATGTCATCATAATCCTAAATAGGGGAAGCAGTGGCAAGGAAAACAGCCAAGCAAATATGAAATTTAATAATGGCCCTCCAACAGCTTGCTCTCAGATTGTTAGGAATTCATTAAACAATGGTTGAGCAGAAGAGACAATTAAATTATTCTCTTCTGAAGTATCTATCCACATTATGAATATTGCACACGACAGTACACGTGTCTGAAGGGAAGGAGTCGACAAATCTCATTTCAGAGAATCAGCAAGAGGCTTGATTTCAGCCTCCAGATAGAGCCTGCTTTCTTTCCCAGACAAAAATAATAAGAAACAAACCAAACCAAACAAGCAAAACCCCAACAACAATAGTTAGGATGCTGATGTATAACCAGATTTCACGTACAGAATCTTAAGTCTAGAATGAAACCTGTTGATAACTGCAGTCACCTAACAGGTATTTCAGATGCACTTTAATTTCTACACTTATTAAAAACATACAGGAGAGGCTGCTCACAGAATCACAGAATGTTAGGAGCTGGAAGGGACCTGGAAAGATCATCTAGTCCAACCCCCCTGCCACAGCAGGACCAGGTCACACAGAAGTGTGTCCAGATGGGTTTGGAATCTCTCCAGAGAAGGAGACTCCCCAAGCTCTCTGGGCAGTCTGTGGCAGTGCTCTGGCACTTCAACTGGGAAAACATTTGGTCTTGTATTCATGGAACCTCCTGTGCTTCAGCTTACAGCCATTGCCTCTTGTCCTGTCACTGGGCTCCACTGAGAAGAGCCTGACTCCATCCCCCTGGCACCCACCCTTCACATACTTAAAGGCATAAATGAGGTCACCCCTTAGTCAAAATGTTCTTGTTAAAAAATATAATGAGATCAAAGTTATCCAAAAGGAAGACAAAGCCAAGTAGAATTTACAGTACTGTGTATGTGGAATGAACACCAAAGAGTGTGAGAACTTTAATAGTAGCATTCAATCTTATTGTTATCTATTGCTAATTTTAAACCTGACTTGTGACTAATGAACACTAATCAAAAGAGCATCTGAGAAAATAAAATTTCTGCTTTATTAGGCACCTAAATATGTAGGCCAAGTATTAATTAGGAATCAAGTAACTTTTACCAAAAGTCACTGGTAAGTATTAAATAGCCTATTTAAAATAAGTTTTAAGAGAATTTTGGACTCCTTTAAGATGAGAAACTGGAATATAAAAGACACTTTATGTAGTGTTTAGAGTAAAAATAAAGATCAAGATGATCAAAAATAGTATAAATAACACAGTAAGCAATACATTCAAAACATCTTTGAGATAATATGTTCCTAAACCAATGTTTTCAGAGGAAAAACTATGTGCAAAATACAAATATGTCTATTGTGCAGATTTGTTCTATTGTGTCCAGCTCCAGAGAGTGAAGGAATCCAGGGCCAAAGCTCTTACCTAAGCTCTGAAGTTTGGCTTTTCAGGTTATAATTCAACACATAAATGCTGTGACCATCTGGCAACTTGAGAGGCTATTATTTGTAAAAATACATTGATTTCTTAAGAGGCCAAGGCCAAAGGTCTTAGTGTGTTCTCCCAGCAGTCTCTACAGCATGGCAGTCTCACTGAAATGCTAAGGAGTGACAGACTGATCACTCTGGATGCTGAGATCCAGAATAGGTTTAAAACTTGCAAGGCTTTCCCATTTCTTTAATAAACCTAAACCTCATTACACTGTGGCAGTAGAAACAGCATTATAACCTGCTTTTGGCTAGGATAGAGTTAATTTTCTTCCTAGCAGCTGGTGCAGTGCTGTGTTTTGGATTTAGTGTGAGAATTTAGTTGTTGCTAAGTGTTGCAATTTTCCCTAACCTTGACAAATGCAATATTGCCCCATTTATACCCATTTATAATGATTATTTTCCTAGCTTGTCACTTGATCGTGCCAAGACTCTAACATACCTTTGCTTTCCCCTCACTGTCCTTATTCCATGATTATGTTTTTGCATTTCTCTACTCTGTGTATAGCTTTTTATTCAACACCAGGCTTGGTCTATCTATTGCCACATTCTGTCCACCTCCTTTATGTGTTTATATTTTCCTAAAAGCACCTTAGCATGTCCTTCTGCCTTCAGAATCCAAGGGCATGTCTGTGTATGACTAAAATTACTCCAGTAACACCAGAGAGCCTTTTGGCTTTTCTAGGCTGTGTATTTTAAAATGTTCAACTGTTCTGAAATGTTTTTTTATCTGGGCTGACTTTGTTTTAAGCAGGATGATGATGTGTTTGTTCTGTTAATTGAGGTAAGTTAGCATCAGGTACAGAAATAGGCATTTCAGCTGCACAAATGTTGTCTCTACTGGTGATATGTTCTCATTAAAGAAGAAAAAAAGTTACTTCTGTGCTCGTCAGAGCTAGAATGCACTGAGCTGGTGATGTTTTTAACCTGGTTCAAGCAACCAAAGAACTTAAAGATCATCTAGTTCCAACCCCCCTGGCATGGGTAGGGACACCTCCCACGAGATCAGGTTGCCCAGAGCCCCATCCAGCCTGGACTTAAAAACTTCTGTCTTTGCAGAGTAGCAGAGAGGAAGGAATTGGATTCTGCATTCTGTTTTAGGCAAGGGTTTACTTGAAGTGGGGAGCATGTGGCAATGAGGAAGCATCTTTAACCTGTGTATTCATGCACAGAACCATTAAGGTTGGAAGAAACCTCTAAGATCATAGAATCCCACCACCCACCTGTCACCACCATGCCACTAAACCCTGTCCCTGACTACCACATCTATACAGTTTTTGAACACCTCTAGGGATGGTGACACCACCACTGCCCTGGGCAGCCTGGGCCAATTCCTAACAACTCTTTCAATGAAGAATATTTTTCCTAATATCTAATCTAAACTTCCCCTGGTTTGACTTGAGGCCATTTCCACTTGTCCACTCACAGGTAGCCTGAGAGAAGAGACTGACCTCCATGATCTTTTGAGGTCCTTTCCAACTCCTAATGTTCTGTGATTCTGTGATCTTGGTACAACCTCCTTTCAGGTAGTTGTAGAGAGAGACAAGGTCTCCACCTGCTCACCCACTGTGTGAGGCTGTTGTCTTATGTGTAGCCTGCCCCTCTGGATGGACTTGGAGGAAACTTTAATTCTTTTCAGTTACAGTATCTGGTCTTAAATCTTGGATTATAGATTCCTTGTTTATCTCTCAGGAGAAGAAGAAAAATGAGAGTGTAACTCCTTCTTCTGGACAATGAATCAGGAGGCAAAGGTACACAATTTATTCTTGACAGAAGTCAAAGGAAGAAACATGTTAAATCTTACAGCTCTTGGACACAGAACAGGCTATCACAACCAGCCCACACACTCAATTTGGAGTCCTGTCATGGATTTTCACCAGAGGTCAAGGCAGTTTGAACAGCTAAGGAAACCAGTCTTGCCAGTGTAGGAAAGTCTAAAATAAATCCTTAGATCTTCCACACTTCTGAAAGTGCTGGAGCAGGTCCTTGGGAAGTATCTCAGGGGAAAAGACCTCCAGGCTTTTGACATGTAAGATTTTGTCAAAAACAATTGGGAGAGACAGGTTATTAGTAAAAACTCTAAAGGAATAAAACAGTGAAGGTAGTTCCAGCAACAAAATCTTGAGGAAAGTTATTGGTGTTTAATCATCAAATAGAAGCACTGAGTGGGGTTTTCATTTGTGTAATTATGTTGCTACAAAATAGCATGTATTCTACTGTAAGGTATGAATAAAAGTATAGCCTGGAGTCTGTGTGAAGCAAACCCTCTGCCTTACTCAGGAAAATTTCTCCTGGATTTCTATAGCCAGTTTTGGGCTCTGCTCTTCAAAAAACAAGAGTTGTTTTCCCTGGACTTCTTTTTGCATGAATATTCACAGCTCTAGAAGTAATCTCCTGTCTAAAGGACTGTGATATTTGAGGTTGTTTGGCTTAAAGATACAGAAACTTAAAGCTGACAAAGGTAGGGCATGATGCAAACAGTAATTTCTGTCCTGGTAGATGAGGAGAAGAGGGAAAGTGATCAGGTAAATGCAGAACCATTGCCTTTTAAATCCAGACCAGAACTAGGATGCTCAGTGGAAGGGATATGAGACCAGATGAAAACATAAAAGAAGGAACATTTTTGCATGAAGGCAAATGAATTCCTGGAACATTCTCCTATAGGAGATGTTGGTGGCAGGCAGGATCAGCAAGTTGAAGACAAGACTGAACAAATTCTTGGATAACAGATCCATAAAGGGACTCTAAAAGAACTATAGAAAGAGATTTTACCTCTAGCATCCCTAATATGTTATTTGTAGATATGGGAGAAGTCTAACAAGGATGAGCTGCAGGAAAAGAGCAGGCTTGAATTATCTCTTTAAATAGACATTCTCATTGTTAGTGTCTGAAACAGAGTGCTGGATTAGATGGACTTTTAGTCTGATCCAATAGAAATTTCTTGCATTTCTAAGATAGATCTATATTTTATCCACAGAGGGGCAAAAAGAGAACTAAACCTTCCTCCCTCTTTCTTGAAGACATATTTTCAGGATGACAGGATACCTTTGAACAATTTGGATTATGGAATGTTCAGATATTCCTTCTGGGTACATAAGAAAAGACAATGATATTAGTAGTTCAAATTAATTTGTTTAGACAGTTATACTCTGAGGGGTCTTTAGTTTGTGGGATAGGGCAAATCAGACCAGGGAACCTACTATTCTTATTCTTTCAATGTTATTTAAGGCTAGGCAAGCCTTGGAGGGCATTAATCTTCTGCAAGTCCCAGAGAGAAGAGAACATATTTTCCAGGCTACTGGTGGAATTCATCTATCTCTGCAGAGGAGATTTTTCATTGCCTACTCACTGAACAGCCTAACAAGGAATGGAGTGGGCTGTAAAGCTATCAATGAGTTCTGGAATTGTGCCTTGCCCAGAAATCACATTTGAGCATCTTATGATCCTCTTGCACAAAAAAAAAAGAAATAGAAAATCCCACACTAGAGATTTTGATCAAAAGTTAAGTGGTTTTAGACAAACTGAGCCCTCCTTCCTTCTCAGTCTCCATCCTGGACTACTTGCCATAGCTAACATTGGTAAAGACCATTTCCAACAACTGCAGCCATTGGGGCAGAAAGTCTGTAGTGATTTGTCCATCATTTTCATATTAATAAAAATGTAATGCATTCAACTAATATCACAGAACACTGAAAGAAAAGGTAGGAACAGCCACTGCTCATGAAGAAGACCATGGGCTTCCTACTTAAATATGTAGACAGACTTTCTGACTGATGTTTCTGGAATAGCTCTTGCCATTCTTAGTTTGATAGCATGCTGTCTTCTGCTGTGCCTGTGCTCAGGCAGAATTAGTAAAGCCAAAAATCTTTAACCAGAGTGCATACCCTTAAAGAGGGTAGCTGTGAGCAAATTCCTACCCTGTGCTTAGGTTTTGTCTTCTTAGAAAAGTAATTAGGCTTATTCCAGACTGGAACTAGGGTATAACTTAATACATGTAGCAGGTAATGCTCAAGGAGTTTGAGTCAACAGCAAGCCAAACCTTCAACCTAATTTGAGAATAACATTATTCATCTCTGCTTGCACTGTATGGCAATTAATGAAACTCCAGCTGCCCAAAGGGATATTCCAGACTATGTGACAACACCCTCAACAATACAAGTGGGAGGTGGAGAGAGGTTGGCCATGCCAGTCTGTTGGTGATGGACAGCTGGGTTCCTTTGCATTATTTGGTTATTTTGTTTCTTTTTCTCTTTGTAATTTTCTGTTTGTAATTATTAAGTTGTCTTCATCTCAATCCTTTCCTTTTCTTACTTTTACCTTTCCAATTCTCTCCTCCACCTCACTAGACAAGATTCAGCAAGCATCTATGTGGTGCTTTATTAACTACTGGGGTTAAACAACTGTACTACTATACTACTGGGGTTATGACAATTATAGCATACAGAATCCAGATCATTTAGACACTTGACTGACCTTAACACTGTAGATTATGAAACCTTTAGTATCTCAGATTATAGTAGTTTTCCACAGAGGTGGCTGTCATTTTCATGAAAGCTCCTTACATTGTCAAAGGAACCTAGAGTACAGGTTAATACATGTTACACAGCTCCCAGTGAGGGTGATCAAAGTGACCTTACCATGAGGAAGTATTAACCTTGTACAAGTTTTATGGTCAAGGAAACAGAAAACACCATCAAATGCATAGGACTACACACTTTATTCCCTGTAAAATTGTTTTAAATAAAACCTACAAACTCATCCTCCCTAAGACTGAGATTGAATCCAGACCTGGTTGCCAAGAAGAAATAATGATGTTTATGAATTTAAAAGTTGCAGCCTTCCTATTGCCTTTGTTTTCTTTCTTAAAAGCAAAAATATTCTCAAATGTTGATCTATTTGCAAATAAAGAAATAGATGGTGCTGTTCACACTCAGTGATCCCATGAATACAAAATCATTAATTTCTTTGGAATAGCTGTTCTTGCATATTAGGTGCAGCTCTAGCTTGGAAACAGGTATTACAAGTGCACAGAAGAATGTTTGTACTCTCTTGAGGATATTCATTGTGGCTTATCAGAAAGCAGCAGGACAGAATATTGCTTTATTGGAAATGTATTTCTTTATACAAAATGTTTGTAGTAGGAGAGCAAAGTTTCACTGTTTCAAAGTATTGATATGGAGCATTTACAAAGAAGTTAAACTTCCACAAGGAAAGAATAAAATCTTGTGAGATTGAGCAGATCTGAGCACAGTTTATTTTTACTAACAGCAATATAATGTAGACTACATCTCTCTTAACTTTGACTTCTTAAACATATATGTCTGCATTGCAACATATCACATGCAGCACTTTTCTTCCAGTCAATGTGAAGTAAAACACTTTTGGGGGACATTTTACTTCCTTCTAAACCAGAAGTTTCACACAGAGGGACTCTGTATGGGCTTGTATTGACAAATTAGTTTATTATTATTTCCTCAAGTCTAGTTTATCTTTTGCCTATGACCATAACTAATGAGAGATCTTTCCCTATTGTTTGTCTCCACAGTGGAGTCATTTGTTGCATTTTATCCTCCCCAACCCACTGGAGGGGTTAGGAGACAGCTAGCAGCTGCAGGGTGCTTTGTTGCCAGCTGAGTGAGCTCAAACTCACAACAAGAATGTCTTAGTGCTTTGCCCAGGGTGTTGAAACTGGCTTCCCAGGGAACTGGTGGTGTCACCATCCCTGGAGGTGTTCAGAAAATGTGTAGATGTGGCACTTCTCAGCATGGTTTAGTAGACATGATGGTTTTGGGTCAATACCCAAATGATGGATGGACTGGATAATTTTAGAGGTCTTTTCCAAACTTTATGGTTCTGTGATGATTGTATGGTACTAAGATGTGAGAAACACGCTTTCACTGTGGGCAGGGCCCATGGCCCCACCTGAAGCCTCTGGCAGAAAGCAGCTGAATAGACTTGAGTTTGGAGATAGGGATGTAGAGGATCCAAAGCCCTCTACATTCCAACTGAAAAAGGAATACTACCAGCATATGAAGGGATTTGAACCACTCCAGAAGTAGTTGGTACTGAAGCACAGCTCTTCTTGGTACCATGATTGTCCTTGCTGGGCTGGATGTTTGAAGAGAGGGTCCCCTCTGAACATCATGCAACTGATGTAACATATAATGGGCTCAAATGGGCAGCCTGAGTGTCCAGAAACCCTGAACTGGCCAGGGAAGGTATTTCTGAGTGTTGCTGAAGGAAGTTAAAACATATAAGCTGCAAAACTTGTAGCATATTGCTGAGAGATTATCTGAATATTCATAGATTTATAGATTCATAGAATAAGCTGGGTTGGAAGGCACCTTAAAGATCATTTAGCTCCAACACCCCTGCCATGGGCAGGGATGCCACCCACAAGACCAGGTTGCCCAGGGCCACATCCATGGTGTAAACAGTTGAAAAGTTAAGGTTAGACAATTTTTTAACATTTATAGAACAGAAATAGTGTGAAGAACTGAGAGTTTGAGGTATTTGATAGAAGAACAGCAGAGAAATACAGGCAGATTTCAGTCCTAAATTGGATTCACCAAATTTAGTTGTCTCTGCATAGGTCTCTAAATGGGAGACAGGTTTCTAAAGGTTATTAGAGTCAATGGAATGGGACTCAGGGACATTAAGGTGTGTCCTAGTTAGCCTCTAGGTGTTACCCTGAAGTATGGAGAGCTTCTGCAGGGCCTATATCATATCTGTCAGCTCTTTGCAGATGTTGTGAATGCCCTATGGCATTTCATCTGGCACTGGGTGCCTTTCTTTAGATAACTGAGTCTCACTTGGGGAGCCACTAAAAATACTCCAAATCCAGTCTTCTGATACAAGACTTACTTCAGTGGCCTAAACATGAGTTTCTACTGCAATTTCAGAAGCTCTAGAGTATCCAAGACATCTGCACAGGGCTAACAGATACGACACAGGACCTGTGGGAGATTCATGCCCTTCTGAAATGCCCATTAGAGGCTAAGCAGGATATGACTGCTGTTTGAAATGGTGTAGACATCTGTGTTTAGGCAATAGAATAAACCCCCTAAATGGAGATGTCTTTATCTCAGATTGAATTCCATCCAAATAGCCTGTGTTTAGAAATTTAATTAAGTAAACTGATTTGCAAAAGTTACTGATAAACCAACATCTCCTACTGAAATCAGACTTGTATTCAGGGGGAAAAAAAAAGAATCTGATTAGTAAATAGATATATGAAGAGGAAAAAGAAAAAGAAGCTTATCTAGCTTTCTCTCCCTCTCTTTCTAAAAAAGAAATAAATTTAAAATATAAAGATCTGGAAATGCAATAAACATTTGGGGGGAAAGTATAATTAAGGGGAGGGGGAGAGAATGTTCAGATTGCATGAATATTCACATTTGTAGATGGATCTGCTTTCCCCATGTTTGCATCTCTTAACTAACTTGAATATCTGCAGGCAATCAAATTTAGCAAACAGGATCACACACACAAGCAAATTTCCAAGTCACAAGTATTTTTGCAAGCTGATTGGCACACAGAGGGATTTCTTACAGAATTGCTTCCATGCTCATCCAAACACGAACAATGATGAGCAATTTTGCCTGACCTGTGCTAGGGAATGAATTTTAAACAAGAATACTGATCCATGCAGAGAAAGAATCTATCTAAAAATAATAATCAGAACAACAGAAATCAGATTCCATTTAAATATTGCCAGGCTGCTTAGAGATACTAGATGCAGAAAACAGGCTAAATGGATTTTATGGATTGGTTGGAGCGAGGTGGAGGTCAGTCTCTTCTCCCAGGTAACAAGAGGCTTCAAGTTGTAGCAGGGGAGGTTTCAGGTTGGATATTAGGAAGAATTTCTTCCCCAAGAGGTTTATCAGGCATTGGGCCAGGCTGCCCAGGGAGGTGGTGGAATCACCAGCCCTGGAAGTGTTTCAAAAACTTGTAGATGTTGTTCCTGGGGCCATGGTTTAGTGGTGAACATGGTAGTGTTGGGTGGATGGTTGGACTCCATGATCTCACAGTAGCCATTAGTCCAACTGTAGTTCTTTGTAGCCTATGAGTAGGTGGCAGACAGGTTGACAAATTCCCAGTAGAAACATCCAGTAAATTGCAATCCTTTTATTCAGGAGTGAAATAGTCAGTGATAGATGGCTATAAACTACAATTGGGGAGCAGCAGATAAAAAGGGCAATCAGTATTGTAAATACTGACCTCTCCAGCATATACTAAAGCACTATGAAGGAAGACATTATTAAAAGAATATATTACTTTGCTTACCAATATGTTTGGGTTTTAATATCATGGAAGACATCACTGTTGTATTTTAATTCACATACTTTTTTATTTTCACTTTACTCCTGAGCTAAGATCACTATTTCTGCTGTACAGTCCAGTAAGAACACTACAAGTCTTTGAACTCACAAAAGATGAGATTAGGGTTCAGTAATAGCTATGGAATATGCATATTTATTTCTTTTGTTTATTTAGAGAACATGACCTGGCAGTTTCTGTTTTCAATCTATTTTCTTAACCAAACTCTTTAAGTGCTCTTAAGCTACAGTTTTTATTTCCTAACTGAGATTTTATTATTCCATTTTACATATTCCAGGGCCTGTTACACTTAACCTTGTTCACTTACACCTCATGGTTCCACTGTTTAAAAGGTAGATTAAAGGGTAGTTTGGGTTGTATGTGATCTTTTAAGTAAAAAGCCATTAGAGACAGTCTCAGGTTTTCAGATGGCCTTTATAATGTTGTTGTACCTCTTCACTTCTCATCATTAGCACTTCTTGTCTTTAACCTTCAGATTGTAATCGACTTTGATGCCATCATCATAAATCTACTTCCCCTTCCCTTCCCCCCATAGTTCTTCTCCTGCTGACCTCATCCTTCTTTTAACTAATCATTATTCTTCTTCAGCATCCCAAACAAATAAAAAAGCTTTTTTTCTCTCTGTATTTATATACTTTATTTTTTCCAAGGGGTATTTTGGAAGATGATTTCTTCACCACAGAACAACTAGATAACTCTCTGGTATTTTCAACATCATTTACAAACCTGTTTCTGATATAACCAATGAGTTCTTTACCTTGTCACTACAATATGTTAGTGGAATCAAATGTCACTTCTATCTTTTCATTTCCCTACTATTGATTTGTCAAGTGTAAGTTAACCATTTTACATAGCACCATTTGATTTCTTTATTTGTTAAGTTCATTTCCAGGAATAAGAATAGTGGAAAGATGTGGATTTTAGCTGGGATGCTTTATGGTTCTGCATATGATGAAAGCTTTGCAGAGCATCCAGCTAGAAAGTTCAGTAACAATGTGTGCCATTTCTACAACTGTATTTTGAGATTTCCCCTAAATGATGCTCTTTGAAACACAGTGCCTGAGGCCCTAGTTTAATTCTATATCTATATATTTATTAATATCTTATTCTGTAGGGTCCTGCTAAAGAAAATATATGTATTTGATTATGTATTTCTGAAGACCTTCAGATAGCAATAAACTTTATCAAGCTCAGGTGATGTAAGGAACAAGGAGCAATGCTGAAAGTATATCTGCACCTGGGTTCCAGTCTGCCATGTAATCAAAAGGAGCAGGATCAGTTCTTAAAAAAGAAAGAAGATGGCATTTCAAGCCCCAGGTTTTGCAGAATACTCTAGTAGTTAAAGCTTTTAGCCTATAAGTCGGAGGACACAGTTCTAAATCTCAGACTGGGGGTCCTGGAATTCACATCTCTCATGTGGGAAATCTTAAGAGTGAATATTCTTGCCATTTTTTGTTGAAATATTACACAAAGAGGAGGACAGCAGTAGCATGGTGTCACTTGGAGTGCATAGGTCATGGAGACTGCACAAGAGGAAGAAGAAATCTTTTGCCTCATGAGATGATCAAGATTTCAACTAGCTGATCTTCCCTAGGGAAGACCTATGAAAACCCTTTCCTCATTAGGACAAACTACACCTTTGTTCAGGGGAGTTTCTGTAAGGATGGGGGATCAACAAGGTTGAACATAGAAGTAGAATGTGGTTTGAAAGAAAGGACAACAGAAAAATAAGTGAGCAATACATTCAAAAGGAAACATTGCCTGACAGAGAGAATTGCCACTATTATGCACAATGCATAAGCTATGCACAGATACAACCTCAAATCATTACAGCTTCCATCACTGGGTTAATTAAGAGCCTAGAGATATGTCTTAATTCTCAATTTGGAGCTTTAATTGTAAGACTGCAATGACACTAAAATCAGTCATTGACCACCATGGTAATTTCATGTCTATTAGGACATGGCTTTGCTCTGCTGAAATAATGATCATCAGTGTATTTCCATCCATCATTATTTGATTAATGAGGAAATGCCAGTTTTCTTTTAACTAGCAATGTCAGTCTGTCTTAGAGTGCTTTAAATTATGAAAAGCAAAATCAGTCCTTACTGAATACCAGAAGACCATAAAATCACTCCATATTGCTGAAATAAAAACTCACAAGGAAAGGTGCTGGGCAGATTCTGTCTAATACTTATCAAGAACATCATATATTTCTAATTAGAGTGACATATATTTTAATTTAAGAGAACTGAACTGGGGTTTATATGTATAATTAAGTATGGGTTCTGACAAAACTGCTATTACTATTACAAATTTACTAGCTAATATCTTCAGGATGAAATCATTGGCAGATAATGATATCTAAGACATATTTTCATAACTTCTGTAACTGCTGCTCCAGAGAATCTTCTTCCCATTATAAATCTTCAAAGTAAGTCTCACTTTTCAACTCTGTTCTCCCTTTCCAGCTAAATGTTATGCAAAGGAGTGGACACAGCTTAGCAGGGTCATTTAGTTTTATAGAGCTGCTTGGAGAGAAGGAGTACTTTTATCTGTTGGGTTATGATATATTGTTGTGCTGCTCAACACAGCCAAGTAAAAATGGCATGAAAGTGGAACTAAAGCAGGGATTGGATGGGTAATGCCACAAGGGAATCCAGAGTCATCCAAAAGGTTGTGTCTATGTATCTGGAACACAAACCATCTCTTTATGTCTGTGCACTCTTTGTTTCAGGAAGACTTCAGGTGTCTCTGAAGACCTTTGAAACAAATTAGGACAGAATTGTTTGTGTCTCTCCTTTCTCAGGAGTCACTTAGAAACAGTTGTCTAAGGCAAATTGCTTCTGTGTTTTCCATGATGTTTGTTCTATAGACATTTACATGCAGGTAAAAAAAAGTAAATATGAAAGTACATACTGGAGACAATGTTTAATCAGTGGCAGAGATTTGACATCTAATCAATTATTTACCCCAAAATTGGTTGTGTGCAGCTTGACAGTCTTCTTGAAACAAGGCCACTGACTTCAAATTGGTTTTCACAGCAAACAATTGCAGAATACTTCTAAAGGTAGCACTCTAATCAGTCACTTAAGTAATGAACTATAAAAACCAATTAAATAACCTTTTAGCTACAAATGTAAACCAATGCTTTACTATTTTGTCATCTATCATTCACTTCTAGGTGAATGACAAGCAGTCATGGTTTGATAACTCTTGGTTTAGTCATTCCCATTTTGTAAATCACATGAACAATAGGGAAGCAATATGCAGCTGAGTACAAGAGCTTATCAAAATAACTTGAAAGATGACTGGACCACAAAAGGTCTAACAATGGTCAAATCATTTTCCCCAAATCATACAATGGTTAAGGATGGAAAAAAACCCTCTGGAGATTATCTAGTGCCCCCCTCCCATTTCAATAAAATAGGCAATACTTTCAACAAAATGCAATAGCTTTCAGTAAAATATATAGAATGTTAAATCCTCAAAGCAAATTTAAACCAGTTAAGTCTCATTTCTTTGATTTCACCTTCTCCACCTGTAAGTAGGCTATTAATATTCTTTCAAATGTATCTTTTCACCTGATTTTGTCTGGGATGAAAAGCTGGACTGTTAAAAGATTATAGAAGCCCAGAAATATCACAGAACCTATTCAGATTAATCTGCAAAGCTGAATCTGAGAATATGAAACAGAACTAAGATATGCTACAAACAATGGAACTATTTAACTGCCCTTGATTGTTGCTTTCTGATTTTCATTAATTCATATTTTTCCTTTGATCTGGTAGACCAAATGATCCAAGGAAGATCACACTGTTTCATTTTCCTATCAGATTGTTATTTTACTCAGTTTTGGACTGGTTTGGGGATTTCTTTTTTGTCATGAACTTTTTGAAATACAATCACATTATTATTATTACATTAAGCATCTCTGTCTCATTCACAGCTGACTGAGTAGACCAACTCCTACTGACCTCAGCAACACAGGGTCAGAACTATAGAGTCAAAGTTCATCCCATCTGAATTTAGTTGCTGAAACTTTAATACATTAGGAATGCCAATTGAGTTGTTGTGTACAGCAATGGGCACATACCCAAGAGCCTGGAAAGCTCTAACCTGGTTCAGTTAAAACTGTCTTGCACTAACCCCCTACCCTTCTCATTAAAGACGTCTCATTTTGCTCCTCTTTTAAGTATTACAGCAGAAAAGCTGCATTTATTGTCTGAAAAGAAATGCAAACACTTTGTTGGTTGGGGTTTGGGTTTGGTTTTTTCCCTACTGATTGAACTACAGCTCCTCTCACATTCAGTACCCAAGGGTACTGTAGTATCCTGGGATGTCTGAAGACATCAGCTAAGTGTGCTAATAGTTTTTGATATTTCATGACCCCTGAGGAAACATGTGGAAATGTATTCTGGTTTTACATTAACTTAGCTTCAGTTTATTGCAAAACTGAAAGATAAATGAAGTGGAAGTGATAAATAAGACAAATATAACTAGGCACCTTCTTTAATGAACTGACATTTCATTTGCCATCTTTATGGAAGAGGGTGGCTGCAAGAGGAGGAGCCTTGAAGAATGAAATATTGCTTTTTTTTCTGGACAGAGGGTAGTGTTAGGGTTCAAGAGGATGCTTTGAAAACAAGGATATAAATTTATATAGCAGAAACACACAAGCCCTATCTGGTGATGACAAGACTGACAAGGAATGCATTGAGTTGGATATAGATTTATGGATCCTTGGGTTTCTTTTCTTCTGCACTGTAGCTTCTGTAGATATTTGTACTTTTCAAGTATAACATTTTACCATTGAGAAAGGCAGGGGTGATTCACAGAGGAAGAATATGACTTACATTATCATAAAATAAGAACTATCTAATACAAGAGTTCTGGAGGGATGTGTCTGTTTACATTGATTCTGGAAGGGAGTTCAATGATTTGTGTAGACTAGGCTGCTGCTTTCAGATGGCTACCTTAGTTAAGAGGATTGACAACCATAAAGTCTACCTAGAATGAGATTCAAGTCAAATTAGGTGAAGCAAATCCACCCTGAGGCCTTTAAGTCCTTTAGTTGCTTTTGAAAATCTTGGAATTAATCAGATTATTTTCCAAAAGTTAAAAGGGACTCAACTTTTGACAGAACTCAGTATCTTTTATCTATAACCCCAAAGTTGATGATGTGCCCACAAAGCATCAAACCTGATACCTTTCTAGCATTTCCTATCACAGTCCTAATTTTCATCTCAAGTAGGTGGATGTTCAAATATGTTCTTAAAATTTATTTCATGATCAGATTTTTTCTGCCCTGTGGCTCATCTTGAGCCTTGATCACGAGTTTGCTAGCCTCTCTTCACTTGCAATTTTGTATTTCCCTGCCTCCATTATCTCTTTGCTTCTGGAAAGCTTTTTGAACTTTCTGTCTCTCTTCCCATTAATAACTGTGATATGACACATGCCCTAAACTGAAAACTTTGTATATAAACATTTCACAATCTTGAAAAATGACTCAAGGTTTGAGGAACTGAATATACTGTGTAATACCACTAATCTGTCTCTCCCCTTAATGATAGCTGCAGCTCCACAGGACTACTTCTTCAGCCTGGAAAATGATGTTCTGAAGGAAGCAGACACTTCAGTGAGTCTAAATTTAAAGTTAAGAGATTATCACAAAAGCTGATCTATTGGAATTACTTATCTGAGCCACTGTAATTCAGGTGCAGTGAAACACTTCTAATTTGAAATTTAGGAGCACTGAACAGTGAGTGGGACTCTTTGGCATAACACTTTGTTGCTGCCACTTCCTCCTTCTCACTCTTTCTGCTTTCCAACTTAATCCCTTTAAAGCCCATGTTTCCAAAACCCAAGTGTTGGTGCTGTTAGATAAAAACCAATTATCACTATATAATAATGAAAACAAAGGTATTTATCATTAAATATTATACAGCTGTAAAAAAAATATATAAATCATTTCTAAAATGCTGTAATGTGTTGCATCATGGAACACTATATGTGATGCAAAGATTGTTCTTGGGAAAAGAATACTTTCTAGAAAGAATAACTTCCTGCTGAAATTCCAAATAAATTACTTCTGAATTTCCACCTTGAAACATGTTCAAGTCTTAACCTCAGTGCTCAACTTACTGGTTAAGAGAGTTTCAGGCAGCAGGAAGCTGCATTTCTAAAGGTAAGTCTATAATATTGATAAATTTACTACAGCTTTACTGAAGGGATAGAATGTTATACAGGATAATTGGAAATAATATTCTATGTACTAGCTGTTATTTTACTCTAGCATTCTTGTGGAGGGCATGGCTAACCTTTCTCAACATCCATTGTCTCAGACTTTGTTTCCTAATTAATAAAATAATTTAGTAAACATCTCTCAAGCTGCTTTTAAAGATGAAATATGACACAGCTTTGTACTGAGAGTTAACGTTCCAGGATTCACTTGAATCCTTCCTAAAGTGGCCACAGGTCACAGGTTAAATATGTCTGAAGATGTCCTGAATTGCCAAAACAGCCAAGGCCACCAAGGTAGTCAACAACTAATGTAGAATCTGACTATTTTTATCATGAATAAAATGTGAGTAGCTACATTGAGTACAGGGAACTTGTCACAAAAAGACTTATGCCTTCCCTCAGGTAACTGCTGCTTATGTGCTCTGCTCATTCAATTCTATAATACACTTTTAATAATAAATAACAAATTCAATAATAAATTTGGATGTCAGGTGGCCAACTTAGAAGCTTGTCTTTTTCATTTCTTAATGTTAATATCCTTTATATCTAGGAGATAAAACCAGTGAGGAAACAGACTTAAGATGAGAAATGCAAGGACTATAATGGATAAAAGGAAATAAAAAGAAAATGTAAAACACAGAATCAAATTAGGAGAAAGACTGAGAGAAAAATGTTTGAATCCTGTAAGTTTTTGAAGACTATTTAATAAGGGAAATAACAAAACAAACAAAACCAAAACCAACCAAACATAAAACCCCAAAACTAAACAAAACCCCACAACTAAACAACAAACAAATCTGTGGTCCATTAGCCAGAATCTTCTATTTGAAAGCACTTTGGCACCACAAATAAAGACCTAGTAACTAATAGACAAACTCAGCAAAGAGAGTAATGAGGTTTTAAAAACCATCAAATGGATGGTGTTGCACATTCTCCTTTCAAAGAAATGAAATTTAGTTGCCCAAGTCTTTTCAATTACTCTGAAAATAAAAGCTGGCAAATTTTGTCAAAATTCCTTTTGGCATACAAATGATCAGAAAGCACAGAAAGGAGTGGAGGAGCTGCTGTGGAATAAGAATGTGATGAAGATTAAAGGTAATGACTCAAAACCTTGATAAATGTTTTGGCTTGGTTTTCAGTAAAGCTGATGAAGTTGAGAATGGAGTGAAGGCAGGGTTGGAGGATGTGGAAAAGAGATGTGCAACAGCCAAGGTGGAAGCCAAACTTGAAGACTTTTGTATTCAAACTGCAGGTCATCCCAGCATCTTAGTGGAACACATGGGGTTGCAAATTTGGTAATAAAACCTCAAAATAAAAAGGGGGAAATTTATCACTGGAAAAGAAATATTCACTTTGTCAGTTTTAAGATGTTATCTGTAAAAAGTAATCTAACAGCTGGTTAATAACTGTCAGATTTACATTAGTTTGGAGAGAGGTTTGTGGAAAAGTAGAAATAAGCATACAGAAGTAGACAGAAATTAGGAAAAATATGATATATTATCTATTGTAGATTACACAGGACTACTTTCAAAGTTTAGATGATTTTATTTTCTTTTTTTCCAAAAGGTAAGTTATTTTCTGGACCAGGAGCTCCCTTAAATGAGTGGAATATTTGATATGGAAACATGAGAAGAACCTACTTAACCTTAAGTTTATAAGGGTCTGGAGAAGAATTTTAAGGAGAGCTGCTAACTTTAGGTGGAGATGGTAAAGGTTAATGGTGAAAAATGAACTACTAAGATAGAGGGAGTGTGTTTGATTGATTCCTTATGGTGTTTCAGAACTAATACTGTTTAACTTTTTTGGATAACCCTGGCTCTAACTCAAATGGAGTATTAATACAGGTTAAAAACACACAGTTGGAAGGCAGTGTCAGTGCAGATACATTATAGGGAGAATTAGGCAACCTTGAGACCTCAGCAGCCATAATAGGATGACATGGAATACTAGAAGGTCATGAGCTTAGAAGAAGATTGCCATGATAATTATGGAAAAGGAAAACCTGTCAAGTTGTTAGAAAAGAACTGGCAAAGCCATGCAGTGAAATGGAAATGTTTGCAAATACATCTAGGAGAGGAGTAAAGATAGAGGAGGAACAATAACTAAGGTACTATGCTGGCACAGTGGCCAATAGACATGTTCAAGTCTTAATTGCATTTAACTTTGAAATTATTATTCTTATTTTTCAGTAGATGTTGTGTGGGAAGAAATGCTAGCTAGCAGAAGAGAGACTTTGGTCCTCTATTGCATTTAATGATGTGATTTGGTGGTTTATAGTGTCAGAAACCTTCAGCCTGTGACTTGGACAGCCCTTTCTATTCTCTCTGACAGAATCACACTCAAAGTTTGTCCTTTGGTCTTCTTTTTGCAAAACCAATCTCCTCTCTCTTTCTAGCTTTGAAAGAATTGCCCAGGGCCAATGTGCTGAAACACCTCAGAATTTTAAAGAAACTGAAATCCTCTCATCTCTTCTTGTTTCACCTTATTCTTGAATAATTTACATCTGTGAGCCTTGAGACTCTCTTACATCATCCTTCTTCTTTCAGGCAGTGTCATGACAATGTTGTCACCTATCCATGCATTGGCCACTCTGTGTCTTCTCTTCAAAAGGAATGTGAAAACTGAACTGCAGTAAGTCACAAGATATTAGGTGGAACCTTGGTCTGAGGTTTATATTTCAAAGTATGTCCTCTGGATGTCCTATAAGCTTCCTTACTTATGAATGGTTCAAAAATAGAAGGAAGTTAATAGCTAAAGGTGATGCCAGGACTGTTCATTCTTTTCCTGGGGTTGGGGGTGGAGAAGAAATAAAAAGGAAAAAAAAAAAAAAAAGAAGGGATATTCAACTTTATTGAGGAAATCAAGTTGTAACAGGAATTGTTCCTTGACATGCACCAGCCTGAATAGGCATACATGCAATCTAAATAATTATAATGAACTCTTGTGACAAAAAAACCCCCCACCCTGTAAATATATGAAAAAAAAACCCCAAACCTAGGTGTAATTCTCAGGTTTATGAACATTTTCACTTTCATGTCAAAATAGAATGTTAACAATGAAAACAGGCATAATAGAAAGAAAGAAAGAAAGAAAGAGAGAGACAGATAAAGTGGGAAAAAGAACAAATGATAGAAAGAAAAAGAGAATAAAATATGCAGCATATTTCAGTTCCTCAGCTGACCAGGAACTGCAACAAACTGTGCACATTGCCATGTATATCTGCTTGTGAAGAGAGAAACAAATCTTTAGGCAAGTAACATGGGATATATTGGAAGGGAGGGGGTCTCAGTTACAAGCTTCTTTGAAGTGAATGTCTTACATGAAATTCAGACTGCCCAATTTAATTTCAGCAGATAGTTGGTCTGGCATCAACAATATTCTCTTTCAAAATATACTTGGCACTCAACAGCAAAAACTTTAACCATCTCTGTCTGAGCTCACAGAGTCAAATTCCTCAGTCCTTCTTTTTCTCTATATCAATGAATATTTACTGACATGTCTTTTAGACAGAACAGCCTACAAAAGAGTGAAATAGGTAATTTACTGCCTCCCATCCCTGAATGCTTCACAGTGAGAGGCCTGGGAGAGTCTTCTGGGACATGAGAGCTGTGTGGTTAAATCCTTGTGGGCAGACATGGGGTGGGCAGCTGTTGTCCCCATGCCAGGATGAACAGAGTGCTTTAGATGCACAGCAGAATGGAGGCAGCATCTCATCTCACTGCCATTTTGAAAGAAAGATTTTGCCCATTCCTTTTCTTTCTAAGGAAAGGACTAAGAAACCAAATCTCAGAGGGAGAAAGTTCTGGGGAATGTCAATCCTACAAGAAAAGGCATTTTTCTGTATTATCAGCTTGAAATATTTATAGTCTGGAGGAGGTCAGAATCATCTCCATGGTTTTGTCCTCCATGTTTTTATTAATTAACAGATTTCCCTGTTGGTAAGTTAGCTTTTGTGAGTCACATTCTTGTGTCTTAGCCCTGTCCATTGCATTTACTGGCATCCTACCAGACCATTCTGAATCCCACTGGGTAAGTTCTTCTCTCCATTGCACCTAGATACAGCATAGGTCAAAGCTATGACCCCAGTGTTTCCTTTATATATCTATTTTTACCCATCTTTGTTCAATCTTTCCAGCCAAGTGCTCATGTCAGTAGATAAATCTTGCAGACACCTGCACTGTTCCATTTGTTGAACAGTCACCACCACTGCTTAGTCCTCTTTCTTTTGTGATAAACCTGGGCTGTGGTTTGTAATAAGAAAATGGTTATAAATTTCTCTCTTCCATTATCAGAAGACCTCCATAGGAGATGATAAGGGTAAAGCCATTAGAGAATCCTACATCCATTTGAGAGGTCTTGATAGAAATTACTTATAAAGAACTATCAAATTGAATCAATAATGACACATTTTCATAGGTTAGTGGTGCCTTCCTCTAGTCTTCTACAGAGAAAATATTCTGTGCCAAATCCTATGAAGTTCTGCCCATGTTTTATTGGATGGAGAGATAACATGATTTAGTAAGGGGAATGGAAGGGGAAAGAAAAACTCTTAAGTTTTACTGTATATCACAGCTGTGATTTTTCACTGTAGCTAACAAAAACATAGAATAAAAGAAAAATCATGTGTTTTTTTCTCTCTATTCTCTCATTTTTTTTAACTCTGGATAAATGTTTTTAAGTTTGTGATCTTGAATTGACCTCTCAGCCACAAATTTCACTGTACACATGGTATACTTACATATATCATAGACATCAACCTAAGATATTTGTTCAAAAAACTATTTCCTACCTTTCTGAGATAATTGTATGACTATTGAGTGTGCTTCTATACTTACATCATGTCTAATTTCATGTCCTGAGTAGTTTTGTTTTGAGATTTGGTGATTTTCTATGCTTGTGAAGATGCCAAAGTTGAAGAGTTATGTGAAGCTTTAGATAGCATGCAAAATTTGTCAGCTCATCATGATAGGAAGGTATCAACTTTTAACTAAATTGGTTTAAACCCTCTGGAATAGAAAAAACAACCAACCAACCAACCAACAACCCCACCTTTTTATGCTTATGATCACTACATAGTGGGAAGAAAATATATACAAGTATTTTATAAATTAGAAAGATTTTTATCACAGCTGCTAGGCTATTACAAGCATACAAAAGAATTATCTGAAGCACTCTGCATTTGAAATTCACATTCAACTTATTCAACCATTAGATTGCTGAGACAGATGAGTAAGAAATCACAAGAAAATATGCAGAAACAATTTCATTTTTAATTGAGAGAAAATCAGAGCTCAAAACTGATTGGAACTAACCATATGAGCAATTTCCATTTAGCAAATGGAAATGAAAAAACCCCAAATAAACAAAAAGGTAAATTATATCCTCTCTTCTTTAGGAAATCTACCTGTATCTGTCTTGTGTTTGAACTTGATAACTATCAATATCTATTCCCTTCACTTGAGATGCATGGTCTGCAATGGACAAAATAACAGAAATAAAAAGAATAGCTTTAATTTTTGCACATGTGGACAGCTTTGTGAAATATAAACAGTTCTTCAGGAGTCAGAATGAGGTAATTTTATGTGTAAGGAATCATGCTACTCAAACTCTGATTAATAAATAATAGATAACACTGTGGTCTTCCCAGCAACCTCATGCATTGATCCTCTCAAGTGAGAATACAGCCAGCCCCATGCTGAAGGACTCTAGATTAAAAATCTGATGACAAATGTTTGGGTGGTAAAGAACAGCTAATCTCTTATGTTGTGATTTCCACAGGATGGTTTCCTTTAAATAAAGATGATTCCAGGCATTAGGAGATTTTTCTTCTCTTTTATTCCTATTTGAGAAACATATAGTGTGCATGTACCTGGAATAATTTGTATGCTCTTTATAGCAATGGTAAAGTTGTGAGTCCCAGATTTATCTTGTCATTTGTTAAACAGGGAATAGTTAGTTTAAAATGCAAGCTTTAGAAACTGGGTGACAGCATTCTTATTGAGCAATGGGTATGATAAATATCTGAACAGATGCCAATTCACCTTAATGTATGGTATATTACATTAACAAAGAATGTTTGAAACAATAATTTCTGTAACAGAGGATATTGATAGACATGCATTGTAATACTGTTTCAAAATCCTTAGGTACTGGAAGTAGAAATAAATACTAGAAAAAGAAAATAACCTACCAAAAGACAGACATTTTAAAACATGAAGTACAGTGACAGGCCTCCATCTAAATAACTGTGTCCTGACAAAATCTTAGCAAACTGCTGCAATCCAGAATTAAGCTTACTGCTAACTATAAAGCTGTGCAGTGAAGATGGTAATGGGGCATGACATAATGGCCAAAAGCATGGAGAATGAGATCTTTGCCAATGAAGCTTTTGCATCCTCTGAAACTTGATAATGTTTGAATTTACTGCCCATAAAGAGAGATTTATTGGGGTAGTTCATTCTTTCCACAGCAATCCAAACACGTAGAATCATAAAGTGAGATGCAAGGTAATGCTGCTTGAAGACTGATGTCAAAACAATTCTAATGTTTCAGTGTGACAGGACAGCCTTTCATAGCTGCTAAATAAGTGCGAGGCAGAAGCAATTCATGTTGGCTATTTGGAAAGCTGAGGACTACAGGAAAAGCTGTTACCACAGGCAAACTGTTAATGGCAAAGCTGAGAAGACACTGTGCTGTTGTGATTTCATTCTCTGGATGATAATAATGCCCTGATACTCAAATCCTAGAGAAATGGCTTTTATTATTTTATAGTTACTGCCATTTCATTAGAAAATCGAAAACAAAACAAAACCTGAAAACAAAGAGGGAAAGAAAGGAAAAAAGAACCCAAATTTCCAGATGTCTTGTAATATCCTTGTGTAATTCAGACATAGGAATGCTCTTTATCTATTTAGTCTCTGAGAATAAACTTCACCAATTGTACTCAGAAAATAACTACTGGGAACGCAATTACGCTTCCCTGTTGGGACTTGCCTGAAGACATGAACAGTTGGAAGGGCTCTCTCTAGGAGACATCAACAGTTGGTGTGTGGTTTGTTTAAAATTATCTTCATAAAGGTGGTGTCAGGAAAGAACTGGTATCTTGGCTTATAAGAGGAAAAATGAAGATAACAATGATAAAATCTCCTATCGCTATTAGAAGCCAGTAACAGTTTAATGAAGCAAGTTGTCCAAACAGACAATACTTTTTCTTTTTGCTAACCATGCTTTATGACAGATTTAGATACTGATGAGACCTCAGAGGCACAGCATAGCCTAAAGACAATCAGATTTGTTATCAGTCTTCATTTATCTAATGAGGGCTTATAGCCCTTTATTATCGTTACAAAAGTAAGTGATTCTTTGCATCTCTTCTTGTATCGGGTCTGCCTAAATGAATAAAGTTGTGACAAGGATTGCTGAAAGCATAAATGCTAATATTTTGTGTGGCTGTCATTATCAAAGTAGATGAACCTTTAAGTTTTCTTGAGGGCAGCAGCTGGCTTTCTGCTTTCCATGGCTTTCTCTCCTGTGAGATGAGCAGGATTGATACACGTCCGTGGCAATCCAGCGTACGAACGAGAGCTGTTTCTTGCTGATGGTTAAGTCTGCTGAGGAAAAGAGAAAAATCAATGGGAAATGCACATCAGGATTGCTTAGGGAAGGCTGCTGTGTTGCACCCATGGCACAGAAAATATATAGCTCTTTAGCCTGGAGATGTTGATCTTGAAATTTTTGAGCAATTTCTCCCTCAGCATGTATTCATTCCCAATCCCACTCAAGGGCTGGCACCTGGAGCTGTTGCTAAGTGGTGTATCTGCCACATGGTGGAAACATAATATTGATTTTTAGGAAAATCAATTCCCAGTTTTACAAGATCAAAACCAGAAGATAGCAAAAGAGAGACTGGACTTTATTTTATAATGATAATCATTATACTATACAGATTCTTGAAAGAGATGCATGGCTAAGAGACATCATATTGATTTACTAGTAATAAACTCTGCCTGTTATGGTTCTAACTGAGCTGCTTGAATCTCTAGATATACCAGTATTGATCACAAGCAGTGAGTATCATCTTATCTGTAAATAAAGACTTCCATTCTATTTTTCATGCTTTTCAAATTGGTGAAAATGTGGAAAAGCACAAAAGGGTAGCAGATGTCACTGCAACAGTTTATTTTTAGGAGAAAAATAAAAAGACTTGGAGTTTTTTTTCAAACCTAGGAATATCAAACCTGGAAATGGGTCCTGTGGGCAGCATTATTTAAAAAGTTATCTTGATAATTTCAGTGAATCTCCATCTTTCATCAGGAAATATGTTATTAATTTATTATGTTTCTTTAATTGTTGAATGCAACTCATCTCACTTTAATAGTGACTTAGAGTAGGTGAAGTAAGAAAGGCTTTTACCTTGAAAAGAGCATAACTGTCAGTAAAAAAATCCTTAAACAGGAAATAATAATATATATGTCAATCTAACATTATTATATATACTAGAATACACTTGTGATAATAGGGTTAGCAAAGTGTTTATTATGCCATTGAAAATACTCTTTGCCATGCAACAAATGCACACAAGAAAAATTGCAACCAGAGTAGCAACACAAACTTAAAAACAATTTAGTCAAGCCAGGCAGAGTCTCCTCTGCAAATACATTTAAACACGTTTACATAGCAGTCTAACATTTTATTGCCATAGCTTAACATAATTTTGTCCTTTAAGAAACCAACCAAACTATTTAGGCAAGCAATAGGCATGCTTATGTACACCTGTTTGAGTGCACTAAACCATATTAATCTGGTTTAAAATCATTTTGTCTCTGAAATAAACAATCTGAATTCAGATTTCCCTGTTAAGGTCCTGATTCAAAGCTCACTGAATTATCTGAACTATTCTTAAAGACTTTAATAGGTTGTGTTTCAGTTCCAGATCAGTGAATCTTTGTAGTGTATTTTGAGCATCCTGGATGAAATGAGCCAGCTGATCACAGCCTACAATCATTTTATTATACTACAGACTTATTCTTACATTCCACCCCCCCCCCATCTTAACATAAAAGTATTATACTCTGCAAACATTGCTGTCTTTTTTTGTCAGATATGGAGCAACAAAATTAACTAAAAGGGAAAAAGGAGTACACAAAGTAATTCACCTTGTCAGTGTGTGTGTCTTTGGTACAAGATGAAGATTGACAGCAGCAATATTTTAAAAGTGTTATTTTTTTCCTTCTTGACTACCAGTAATATGATACCTGAGACTAATTTAAAGGCAGAGAATTCTGAATAGCAGTTTAGAACATATTAAGACTGAGTAGTAGTTCCTATCTTTACTGAAATACTGGTCAGTAAATAAACCCAAGATTGCCAGTATATTTTACTTTTGCTGCTCTATTCCAATATGTCTATCCCCAATTTGATTTAATTTTCTCTTTGAGGAGCTTGTAGCTCTCCCTGGGAGTTTTACATCAAATAATGTTAAACACATTGAGTTATATGTTGGCTTTGAACCAGCTGAGCATGTTATTGTTCCACCAAGCCCTCCTCTCTGGTTGATTGCAGCAGATGCACCTACCCTGACAAAGACTGGGGCTTGCCAAATCCCTGATAAAGACTTCATGGACTTCACTGCCATTAGAAGTCAATTACTTTGTTTCAGGCTCTTAGATCCCTTTTGTTGCATGCTTGCCCCCAGCTGATTAGAATGACCACAGATTAAACTTAACTAGGATATAAATGGCTCTGCCAGAGTACCAAATTGAGTTGGTGCTCATTGGAGCAGTGGGTGGGAGTTCTTTTTTTGTGGATTGAGCTATCACCTAAGGAAACTTTCCGGGATGGAGTAAACTCTCCTCTGATTTGGTGAGTGAATACCTCTTCTGGATGTTCTTGAGTGAGCCCTTGCTTCTTGAGGGTGAGTGGTTGTTTTGTGGGTATGCTTGAGTAGGAGGTTTTCCCTTTTGTGTGTGCACATGTTGATTTATTTTTCTAAAGAAGAATGTTAGTGAAACTGAAGAATTTGTTGTAGTATTATATTCCTGAGTAATGTCTGCAATTGTGATTTACCTTGGTCTCTTGGAGTGCTGGGTAACTTTTGTTTGGAATAAATCTGCATTTTGGGTAGCTACTCTGGTTTGTAGGTGTCTCCACAGCACTGTGAAAGAGTGAGCTATTTGGCCAGGTGTTATGACTTCCTTCTGGTTTCATTTAAGCATACTGAAGTGCACACAAGGGCCATACCTCTAGCAGTGTGTGGTAAAAGCAAAGCACACACCCACAGGGGCTGTGAACTAAGGTTGCTTTATTAAAGAAATCATGGATTTGGGACAGAAGCTGTTGTGGTTTTTTTTTTTGTCTTACCTCCCATATATAAGCTTGGGGAGTGCCTATAGATTATACTCAGATTCAGAAGCCACAAACCAGTTCTAATATCACAGTATGGATATTGCTTCTATAAGCATCTACCTCAAAAGGCAAGAAACACATGGAAGGAAGCAGCTCGACACCAAAGGTGAACTGAGAGCAGCTACAGTTATGTGCTTCACACAGAGGTACAAGAGTTCTCCTGTGTACCTGTCAGTGGGAAACTGCATAGATCTGACTGCAGTGGGTAACAAAGACAAGAAAGTAGATTGCAAATATCTTTTAATGCTGCTTCCTTTTTCCATAGTTTCAGACCATCTACCTGCATCATTAGAATACAAACACATATTACTTTTGTTGGGTATGTGTGTCTTTGAGAAAGTTAACAGTCTATGGCAAACTATTGAGCAACTAAGCATGTAAATACTGCAGAAAGCTTTCAAACTCTTTGATAGTCAATGAAGCAGGTCTTCAGACAAATCATCATTGCCCTATGACACCAGCAGATATATGAGAATTCATCTCATTTCCATTCCTCTCTTGCAGAGGGCAATGTGACAGGTTCCTGTCCTATGCCTTCTGAAAAAGGTTCCCACAGTCCTTAATTCTAAGTCAGAGTTAATTGGTTTTCTGCATCAAACTAATCTTTGCTGCTCAGTTTTACATGTACAGGAAGAAAAATTTAGCAATTGCACAGACTTCATGTTTTGGGCTCTCACAGAAAAAAAAAGTTCTTGTGGCTCTACAAATGCCATGCTAGAACTTTGTTCCTGGAGGTAAGAAATTGATGATTCCCAGACAAAAAGGGTTTAAGCACAGGTCCTGGTGAACCTGAGAGATGCATTCCTTTGGCTTAGAGGACAGAGAATATTAACTAAAGCCATTCCTGGCATAGGGAGCTACAATTCCATCAAGTCATACTCAGAGTAGTTGGCAGCAAAGGTACTTTGCTAGAGGATACCTTATTACAACTGTACCTGCAGGATCAAGCCCTTCCTGATAGCACAATAAATAGCTTATGTATTAGGCTATTAATGAAGAATGGTTTGACTCTTCCAGAAGAAATGCAGCAGAATAATAAGGAAGATTTGTTAATTATGGCAACTTGAGGGCTTGATCCAACCATAGGTGTAAGTACTTCAAGGTAAGGGGCTTGAAAGGTGTGGTTTAGGAGCCTGATCCTTACAGAGTATATATGTAGTGGGGAAGTAAAAGCTGCCTAGGAATTTCCCTGTGCATGGAAAGCTCAGGATCTGTGTTGCTAAATCATTAGAGTTGTCCATGACACAGTTGTCTGTGCCCAAACCATTTCTGGGAATAGTTTGACTTAACATAGAGGTAGGAGCATTCCCTACTTGCAGCATAGTCACTATGTGCTGTAGAAAATATTATGGCTGCAAGCTGTTCTTTGCCAGCTGGCCTCAGGGTCAGAGAGGATCTATCAGATATGTTTAGTGGTGGAGTATAGATGTAGCTGCAACAACCAGACTCCAGAAACCTGGATGTAGTGCCCAAGCAGCAGGAGAGAACAGGACCCAAGCCAGACATGCAAACATAGCTGAGAAGGTAGAGGTCTGAAATCTCTCCCCTCCTTGGTTTTGATGCTGTATGCCTCATGTATCAGGATGTGATAGATGTGATCAGGATGTGATGCTGCCAGAGCCCAAAACCACTGACTGAACTGCTGAACTGAATGAACTAAAGGCTCTGTTTGAATATTTCCATTTTTAGTTCTTTCAAGGAACTGAGGAAGGTGTATACTTACCATTTTAAAACCACCACACATAAGAAATAAGAGTATGCTGGAATGAAATGTTTTTTTCTACATGCCCAACACAAACCTCCCCTTCCCCAAACTTCTTTGCATGAGATCTAGGCTGGCTTATGGTAGCAGGAGGGATGGCAGCACATCTCTTGGAGAGATGAGCATGCAGAACTAAAAGGAAGGACTATAAAAGGGTGTGTGACTAAATGATGGCTTTTTTTCCCCACTTACTGCCACACAGTAAAGTTAATGATATTACAAAATAAACAGTAGAAGAAGAAAAAGCAAATGTATTGATAAGGTTTTGTTGGCTGACAGAAATTTCTTCCTCAGTAATCTGTAATGTCTCAGTGTATTCTGAAATGTCTTGGTCTAACTCAAGCATATTGCTTGCTTATACCTTGCCTATATACTCCTTAGGTTTGTACAGTGCCTAGCACAAAGCTAGCCTGAAATATAAGAGGCTTATTAAATGCTGGAGGATGATGATAATGCTAATAATAAAAGTATCATTTGATTAATTATATCCTTCTTTATTTGCATGAATCAGGCTTACATTTCCTTCTGCATTTTAATAATACAGTAATGGTTATTGTAATGAACTCATTAAATCTGAGAGTCAATATTAATGGACTATGAGAAGGATCTTTATGAACTTCATTGGCAGGCTACAAATACTGTATTAATGTAAACTACAGAATGAGTCAATTGGCTGTGTAGTTATGAGTAATCAATTTATATTACTAAAACAGCCTTAAGTTAGAAGTAAACATTTTAAAATACTGGGCTGGATCCTTGTTAGATGTAAATCAATAAAGGGAGGTCAGTCTAAACCAGCTGTAGTTTTTGTAACAGCATTTTTAGCAGAGGAAATGTTGTTTGTATTGATAAAAATATTGTGGGTAGTAAATCATCAGGCAGCCCCTAGAATATAATGATACTGTCTTGATATAATGTGATTTTAATGGATATCTGTAGATTTTAATTGCTATAACCATGGATCTATATGATAATGTAGTTTTCATTCTATTTTGTTTGTGTGTCCTCACACACTTTAAATATGTTTTCAAATTAGGTATCATTCCAAACTTTTCTCCAGGCTGCAAGAGTTAAACACTTACTTTATTATTTTAAATTATAAGTGGGTTAATTTTGTTGTGCAATTGCTTGTATGTAATAGCTGGTGCAACAAAAATCATAAGAGCTGCATTAAAGTTTGAGCAGCTGACAATGTGGCAGTAATTCAATTATGAAAATCCAACTAAAGAAAGCTGCTAATGCCCATGGAAATGTTATCCTTTCTCTACTTCTATTTTATTCTTGTTATACAACATATTTTCTTTAAAGGCTCTGAAGAACACTTTTTTGTTTTACTTTTCTCAGTTTAATTTAAATTAGAGTAACTTTTCCCCTGTCTTGACTGTAAAATCAGAAAGGACTACATGTAAGAGTTTCTGATCATCAACCTGAGTCCATCAGAGGTTCAAGGTGTTTGAATGCAGAATTTTGAAGTGAGCAACAAAAAAATACTGATGTGACTCTAGAAGTGAAACTCCTCAGATTTCAGGATTCTCTTTTCATATCCTTGTCTTACTCAGCAGGTTCAAAGTGCACACACACATCATAGCAGCAATAGCAAGTCCCTGCTCAGAGGCAAAAAACAAGCAAACAAAAAGCATATATCCCTCAACCCACTCAGAGATCTGTCTCTGGAGCATTGTGTGTTTTTGTAATGTCCCTCAAATAGAGAAAGAGAAGAGAAAGGGGGAAAAAAAAAAAACCCTAAATCCAACACACAGTATTTTCTGACCTCAGGTGTAGTTTTATCTTGGCACTGTTCTACCCTTTGACATTTCTCCTGGACATTTGACCAAATGACCAGGCCTAGGAATCTTATTATCAAGACACATTCTTGGCAGAAGAAACTTTGTTAGCTGATCATTCATGTTTCTTCACAGTCATTCCAATAGCTGTAAAAATCTATAAAACATCTATTAAAATAAGTAATGACTGATTTCCTTTTCCAAAGTTAAGAGGTGGTGGCTGTTTTGGTTTTGGGCTTGGTTTTCTTATGTTTTTTGTTTCCCACTGGTGAATATTTGACAAGGCACAGAATTTACTAGCTTGGAAAGATTTTAAAGTATATGAACTTTTACCATCTACCAGCCACTGTGAAAAACTGTGCTGAAGCCAGCTAGTAGGTTTATTTCTGTGTCCTGGGAGTAAAGGGTTTTATTCTTCATATATTAGAGTAGCAGGGATCCAGTAAGCTGATAAATTCTCCAAAGATACACTTGCAGCAGGCTGAAGGTAGTGATTCAAGTTGGAAGAACCACTGTCTCATGCTGGTAGTGGTCATGACTGGGAGTAACTCCTATGAATCTAGTTTCTAATTCAACCCCAGCTGTATTAATCTTCTAAAAATGATTTTTAATTATAAATTATAACATATGAGTATTACCAGTGACATGTGGCAGAGTGGGCTTTGCAGTACAAGCAATGGCAAGTTTAGGATAAGAGTGATTTCTGAAGTCAGGATACAACTCTAGGATGATTTGTGGATGTCCTAGTTCAAACTAGAAAGCTGGATTCCCAGATCTTAAATATAGGGTACATTATAACATGTCCATGTAGGAGTGTTCATCTTTATGATGACACAGGGCACTAGGAGGGGGCTGGTGATCTTAAGATATGCCATTGGAATTTTGCTGGTGGGAGCAAGACCAAGTACAACAGACCTCTCCCCTGGAGCTGGAAAAATTTTGTCTAGAAATGCTGATTTTTGTCTAGAAAAGCTGAAAGTAAGGTCATAGAATCAAAGGATGTTAGGGGTTGGAAGGGACCTCTGGGGAATATCTAGTCCAACCCCATACTGTGACACAAACTAATAAATCTGTATTCACTCCAAGGCCTTGTCTTGTAGAGTAATTAAGAGAAATGTTAATTATACTTTATATGTAAATTTAAAGCATTTATTTGCTGCCCCAGATAAGTGGGATATTCCATCCTTTCCTAGACTGTTGCTGTTACCAGATTGTAAATTCTACTGGCTTTATCACCTAGTCCCTCTGGGATCACAGAGGCTGCTCCTGTCCACTGTTGACACAGCTACCCAGGGGGCAGAAACATAATGCAGTGTATTAAGTACATGACATTACTCAGAAATGAAAGCAGTGAGGGCAAAAAAAAAGTTCTGAATGCTTTCTCTGTCACCTCAGTAAAAATAGAGGACACTCTAAACCTATATTTTGCATTAAGTCAACCTGAAATTCAGGGTACCAATAAATATGGGAGTTCTGTCTAGCTTCCATGGCTCCACTGAGTCAGGCACATTGACACCAAAGGACAAAAGAAGTGCAGCAAAGTGCAGAAGGAATGCAAGAAAAGGGTAGAACAGATGGAGCCAGATGATTTTAGTGATGCATAATAGGGTTGTCACAGATATTTAAGGAGAAATCAGAATCTAATTATGTTTTTCCTCAATTTTTGATAGGTGATATAGGAGCTGGAACAGTAACAGAGGATTTTTTTCTTAAATTCATTCTTTCTTGCCCCACACTAGGACAATAAGAGAATTGGATCCTTTATTCCTGAAAATTCATCATTTTTAACAGGAAAAAATTATTAACAATTGTGATTTATTTTTTTTTCTGATGGCCTAAAATCTCAGTGGATGACATCAGTATATATTGGGAAATTAAAAAGTAAACTTGAGTCTGGCAACTTTAAGTCTCACTTTTGGTGTTTATTGCAGACAAAACCCCCAAAATTAACCCCAAATTTTTAGGAAGAGTAAGGAAAGAGTTCACTATTTGTTAGCTAGTGTATATGGAAGTCTCTTGCCTTGGAATACATCACTATCTCCTTTTAAATGAAAGTGTCTCCTCTCAAATACAAAGAACAAAAGAAAAATAGGAAGTTCCTCTCCTCATCTTCTTTCAGTTCAAGCCTTAAACAAAAAGCCTGTTTGAATCATAAGTCTCCTGCACACTTGTGAAATGAGAGATTGTTCCCTTGTGTGGAGAGAGAACAATCCCTCATTGCAGGAGATGAACTGCCTTTTCATCCTGGAGGTTTATGATTCTATCATATGATTTTTCTAAATGCACACTGTATTCTTGGGAACAAAACCAAGGTTGCTGACTGACAGAAGTCAGGGAAGGAAAAGCTGTTGGTGATGAAAAAGTTCAGTTCTGAGAGGTGGCCAACAATTTCCTCTGCTCATCTGTGTACCTGTGGGTGAAAATGGAGGCCAAGTCTAATGTACATTGAACAGTTCAGAGGGGAAAATTAGGACTCTAAAAGCCTTTATGGTTTCCTTTGTAACTAGATTTTGTACATGGCTTTTGCTGTGCTTTTACAGTGTAGCATCTTTGTTCTAGTTCATTATTCATGAAGGGATTAGCCCTCATAGTCCCAAGAATCTGTAGGGTGCAGCTCCACTCCCTTGGTTTGTTTACATGAGGTACCTGGACTGAAAGGCAAGGACAAGATATTTTATTGTTGTTACTAGAGCCTGTAAAACAAAAGCAGTCTTGAGGAAATAGCAATGGGTAGAAAGTAAATCATATTGGGTGGGAAGATGACAGGAAGGGTGGAGATGACACAATGAGCTGAATTTAAGCCTCAGCAGTTTTCAGAGTGCTCTTTCTCTGGGGAATAAGTGATATTAGCAACTGCCAGGGGAGACCTCCAACTCACAAAGTGTTCTGCAATCCCTTATGACCTTTCAGATAAAATGCATAATGCTTTTACTAATGTGCTCTGAGACCATGATAATACTTTACTAAGGCCACTCTACAGTCAAAATACCAGCTGCTCACTGATAGCCTGAAATGGATCTGAACCAGTGAACTAACTTAACATTTTCAAAAGCATGTAAAGGACTTGGCTTCTTAGCAAGCTTTTCAAATGTGTCTGAGAAAGGTGAGGTGCTTAAATATGCAGATAGCTGGCTGTATTTCCTCCCTCCTCCCCCAGAAATGCCAGTGAACTTAACTTTTATTGATTTCAATGACATTAAATTCAATGAGAGTGGACTAGCAAGGCAATGCCAGAAAATCCTGCCAAGAATCTACATGAAACTTAAAGCCTGTGTAAATCTGACCCTTTTGTACTTAGCAATACTTAGAATCACAGTGAAGGGCAGTGGGATTTGGACTCTGAATTAGCTGTGACTTAGTCAAGTAAGTGCTTTTGGAAATCCTCAGATATAGGAATGAATATGTTGCTTTATACTCTCTGGTGATATTTTCTTCTTTCACTCCTTTGACATGAACAAATAAAATATGCATGTGGCTTACAGTAGGATAGCAGGGAAGTAGGACATACATACTGCAGGAAAATAGTAAGTTAGAAACAAATGAAGGTTGTGATTGATATTCACCCTGAATAGAGAACAGAACAATAGAGGCCAAAGTACTTGAAGAGATAAAAATTGAAACAGCAACAAAGACTAAACTTTTTTAACATAATACATTTTTCTGAGAGTCTTGTACAATATCAGCTCCCTAGTAGTGCTTAGAAATAACTGACTGTTACTCCTGTTAGTGCTAAGAAGCAAACACCATGAGGTCCTAAAAAGAAAGAGGAAAAAAATGTGGTTTTTCCAACTGCCACAATACACTGAAATAACTAAGGACTGATTTCATCAGTCTCAAACCTTCTAATACACAGAAGACCCTTGGAAAGAGCAAGAACTCCACTCACTCCACATTATCTTAGCAAAGCAACAAGGGTCCACAGTCTTCAAGGTCCACAAAGGTTTAAGGAAAGAGACCATTAATCTATGTATGAGCTTATTTTTATAGTTTCCAGTGAGTAAATTAAATAATTGTTCTTTATCCTGACCAGTTCTCAATCATAACTATACAGATTAAGTTTCCTGTCACAAAATCCAATGTAAAGGAACATTTTTACAGAAAGTATTTTTGTCTCTTACAGAGACTGTTTTCTCCTAGCCATTTCTTTCTGTTATGCTACTTGAAGGGCAAATTAATTTTGTGGCAGACATAAACCTCTTACTGTTAGTTGTACTAGGACTGGAAAAGGATTTTTTGTCATATTGAGAAAACTTTCCCATTCTAATAATTTCTGTAAAAAGATCAATATCCAACCTAAACTTCCCCTGGTAGAACTTTATGCTGTTCCCTTAGGTCCTATTGCTGGTCATCAGAGAAGAGATCAGCTCCTGCCCCTCCACTTCTCCTCCTGAGGAAGTTCTAGACCACAATGAGATCTCCCCTCAGACTCCTCTCCTCCAGGCTGAACAAACCAAGTTGCTTGAGCTATTTCTCATTTGACTTCCTCTCTAGACCCTTCACCATCTTCATGGCTCTCCTCTGGATGCTCTCCAACACCCTCATGTCCCTCCTATACTGTGTACTGCACACAGTACTTGAGGTGAGACTGCACCAGCCCAGAGCAGAGTGGCACGGTCACCTCCCTTGACCTGCTAGCAATGCAGTGCCTGATGCACCCCAGGACACAGCTGGCTTCCAGAGCACACTGCTGACTCATTTTCAGCTTGCTGTCAACCAGAAGCCCCAGATCCTTCTCTGTGTGGCTGCTTTCCAGCCTTCATTCCCCAATCTGTATGTACATGTCCTGTCCCAGGTGCAACATCCAACACTTGCCCTTATTAAACTTCATAGGGTTGGTGACTGCCCAGAGAGAGATCTGCCCAGATGTGTCTGCAGGGCCTCTGTGCCTTCAAGGGAGCCAACAGCTCCTCCTAATTTGGTGTCATTGGCAAACTTATTTAGTATACCTTCCAGTTCTGTATCCAAGTAATTTATGAAGGTCTTAAAGAACACTGGCCCCAAAATGGAGCCCTGTGGTGGACTGTGGCAACAAGACTATTCCAAAGAGTTGACCCTGTAGTGTAGCTAGGTCTGTGCCTAGTCCAGGCTGTGGCTGTCATCTCAGATCCCCTCCATCCATATGTAAGTACTCTAAAACTTTCCTTAAACCTGAACTTCACCATGAGTTGTCTGGCACCTAGTGCAGGAAGGTAGTGAGCTCCTGATCTGATCTACTTGGCCTGGTTTTACATTTGATAAATAGGATAGATGCAGCCCTAGAGGACTAGATTTTCATTGTTTGTGTTGGGTTACAGCTTATTCAGCAAGCAATCTAAAGGACTTAATGGAGCAACTCTTATGGTGTGGATACTAAACTTGTTCTCTTTTCTCCTACTAATAGCTAAACTGTGCAGTATTTCTGATGAGCTGTCTGAGGATTTCCCAAATTCTTACTCCTAAGATTTATAAGTAGAAATACTCCTGAAAGGAAACAACCATATGGATGAGTGGCAACTGCACAAATCTGCCTCTGAACCAGCAGTGAACTCCAGCTTCAGTTCTTTAATACCTTCTATTTCCAGTGTCTCAGGAGAGATGGTTTTCTCCACAGCAAAAATCTGCAAGGTAGATTTGTCACATTTGAGTCTAAATTAAACTACTCAAGGTAGATTTGAGATATCTGAGTTTAAATTAAACCCTGTTTCAGAGAAAATTATAAGTTTGGAACAGTGTACAGGGGGTGTAGAACAAAAAGTCACTGGCATGATGATAAGATCAGGGGGATTTTTTTGGTTCAGAATAATAGCCTGAAAACTTAAACTTTAGCTTTTGTCAAAATAAAGTACAAGGTGGTTCTAAAGCACAAAGTATGGAAACTTTTGTTAAACTTTCATATCTTTAGCTTTGGAGTTTCTATATCTCAGTTACTCCACTTTGCTTCAGATCTGATTTACAGTCCTCTGCTGTTTCCTGAGGTTTTATTTTAGTAAATATGGCTGATAATGTCAAATCTAACTGAAAAGAACTCAGAAATTTAAGAGTGTAGGGTAGGAATCAGCTTATTTGATACATATACACACTCAGGGTGGAAATGGAATATAAAATATATTTGCTTTAGAAAATATACAGGTAGTAGAATGATCACATCTGCTTCCCTGCACATCTCTGTAGCTTTCTGTAATGATACAACTCTCTACAGAGCTGGTATCTCTTTTTGTGCTTAGCTGCAGTAGTTAATACAAGTTGAGAATTGCCTATCTCCCACCCACAGTCCTTTGACATCCAGATTTGGATGGAGAATCACCTATCCTTTTTCCAAAGTCCACCACAGGATCCAGAAAACTTCCAATTAGTTAGGAGCACAGATCTTTGCAGTTCCAGTGATGCATCACAGGTAGTGTTTCTTGCCTAGCAGTGTGACTACAGCATCACATCCATAAAATATTCATCCATTCTAGTTTAAAGAAAATATTCCCTAGCAAGAGAGGTTCAAATCATTTGTCTGCTTTCTGTGGATCTTCTATTACTGAACTAAAATGCTGAATGTAAATCACTAGATGAGGAGAGTCCTAAGTGGACTAATTACATTCTCCCAGTTCCCTATGTTCTCAATGGAAAGGTAAAGAGACAATTTATGTAAGCAGAATTTCCCCTCTTCAGGCCCTTAAGAGTACTTACAGCTCTCCACAGACTGTGCACTATATTTGTGATTTTTTTACTTGCCTAAACATCAGCAGAGAGGATGGCACAAGTTTCAAAGCAGGAGGCACAGGCTCCTGGGTATTGCCTTGGGGCAATATGTAGATGTGTGGTGCCATGAGTACTAGAAATATTCCTATTGCTCATCTAATTTAATCTTTATGGTTCTGGACCTGTTGTGCCAAGTATATGGAGCAAATGTACATTTTGACTGTTACACTAAAGGAAAGTTTTTTAATATATATGATTTAGGAGAGCTGCTTAATTTTTGAGTTAATGCTGGATATAAATATGGAAAGCAATCTGATTTTTATTGTCTGAACAATAGTGGTTTCTTTTCATCTTAGACCTATTACAGGTATTGTATTATTTTCATCTCTTAGATCTATTACAGTTTTGTATTTTTTTTTCCAGTGCCAAGGATCTCTAAATTACACTAGTTAATAGACATATTTTGACTAGTATTTATCTTCTCTATATTGAACCATCTGTGATGCTTATTTTGGTTATCTAGCAAGATTTAATGCACTCCTTTAAAAAGCCAATCTTCTATATCATTTATTACTTGATTTTTGGACTTGTCTTCTGAAACTATAGCAGTAACTAGTTCTGGAACTTAAAATAGGGGCAAGTAATGCAAGGGATTTCCTTGTAATGTCAAGGTGTTTTACTCCAGACAGTAAGAAACTTCCCAAGTGTACATTGCTACATATCCCACCCTAGTCAAGTGTTTGCTGCAATAACAGTACAAATAAGGCAAGGTCCTGCATCTGGGTAGGGGCAATCCCACACACAAGTATAGACTGGGAGAAGAACTCATTGAAAGCAGCCATGTAGAGAAGGACTTCAGGGTCATGATAGATGAAAAGCTGGAGGATACTTGCAGCCCAGAAAGCCAACTGCATCCTGGGCTGCATCAGGAGAGGCATGACCAGCAGGACTAGGGAGTTGGTTCTCCCTCTTTGCTCTGCCCTTGTGAGACCCCCCCTGGAGTACTGCATCCAGTTCTGGGCTCCTCAGCATAGAAAGATGTGGACCTGATAGAGTGGGTCAAGAGGAGGCCACAAAGATGATCAGAGGGCTGGAACACTTCTTTTATGAGGATAGGCTGAGAGAGTTGGGGTTGTTCAGCCTGGAAAAGAGAAGACTTTTGGGGGACCTTATAGCAGCCTTTCAGTACCTAAAGGGGGATTATAAAATAGAGGAAGAGAGACTTTTCAGCTGGTCAGATTGCAAAAGGACAAGGGGGAATGGATACAAGTTGAAGGGGGAAAGACTTAGACTAGAAATTAGTAGGAGGTTCTTTAACCAGAGGGTGGTGAGACACTGGAACAGGTTGCCCAGAGGGACAGTGGCTGCCCCATCCCTGGCAGGGTTCAAGGCCAGGCTGGCTGTGGCCCTGGGCAACCTGGTCTAGTGTGTGGTGTTCCTGTTCATGGCAGGGGGGTTGGAACTAGATGATCTTTAAGGTTCTTTCCAACCTGAGCCATTCTAGGATTCTAAATAATGACATATTCAATCTACTGGATGGCTTTGTGCAGGCACTGCTATGACATACTGACCCTCACCCAACTTTCCCAGCTGTCTTACTCTTAAATGTCTTTAATGATATGTGGAACCATGGATTCTCTGTTGTGGTGCATGTTGTACCTTCACCACAGCCCAAAGCTTGCTCTAGCAATGTGAGCTGGAGTTTTTCCTCATACAGACAACCCATAATGAAGTTATGCCACAGCTATACAACTCCACAGGCAGTTAAAGGAAAGAACTGTGCCTCATTTTTTTTCCTGGGTAGTGCAGTGTCTAGGGAGCAAGGGGATGAGAGTTTACTGTTGGCAGAAATAAGCAGAAACTTTTTGCACTTTACACCTCCTCCTTTGCCAAACAGAGAGCTGGAGCTCCACCCACTAGCCAGCACCAATAAAGAAATATAAACAGGCATATAGTTGGTTAGGGTTTTTTTCCTTATTTACTTCCAAGAAACAGAGAAATATAGGATGTACTTGCTCCCTAAGTCTAAGACACTTTATGCCTAAGAAACAGCCATGACATGTAAGAAAATAAGAAATAGAAAAATATGCTCTTTGATTCTTGCTTACAGTGGTGCTACTTCATTGGGGCTCTAGTATCTTATTTTTAAGTGTAATTCTTCAATAGGACCAATAACTGTGATGTCCCAAATAATAAAAGGAGGCTAAGATAAAAAAGTGGAGGACAGCACCAGGTATACAGAGCAGAAAGGAAAAATGCAGTCTATTGATTGCAAAATTTTCCTGCATGTTATTTATGTGTTTATTGAAATGCTCCCTTTTTGTTTACAGGCAGAGTAAAGGGAGACTAATTAATACTTGCCTCTATAGAGTTGTTGTACAGGAGGCTATAAGAGATGTTATATTGTCATGCAGATGGCCCTTGGTCTAGGAGGCTTGAATAAAGTACCCTTGTGCTTCTAATTAACTTTAAAATGACTATTCCAATTGCTTTGCTATGTTTGAAACCTTCTGTTCTCATATGTTTTGATTAGTTGTTTATTCACCAAAAAAAAAAAATACTTGGATGTTTTGTTGGCCTCAAAGCAGCACTCAGGAAGGTACTGAAGTTGGCAGAATTAGCTTACACCCACTTGTCAGGCTAGCAGAATGCATTAGCAAACTTCAGGAAGTATTCCCTTAGACCATCATTGATTGAAGGGTAAAGTCTATGACTGTAGCCTGTAAATATTTCCTGGCAGTAATTCAATAGAGCTGGAGCTCTCTGTTCTGTAATGAACTGCAACTCTAACTTCCTGTTAAACTAAGCTAGCACCCAATTCTGTTACAGAAGGCTTTACCCAAGGAGGCTACCATGCTCCTTACTCAACTCTTGAAGAGATTAGTAGCAAATTAAAAGCTGGCACACAAAGTAAATTAGAACATCAAAGGATACTGGCATAATAAACTTGAAACAGTGTACCAAATTATGTTCAGCTTGCAAAAGGCAAGATATGTAAATTGAGCCCAAAGCAACCAGGCAACCACTGTGCATCTAACTGTGTGAAATGTAATAGGAGGTGCATGTATTTATAGCCTTTTTGAAGTTATTGGACTGATTCCTGTGTAGGTAGCCTCCAGGAGTACATTAAAGCAAATGGTGACATATGGTTTAGTCCTGCATTTGCAAACATATACTGCACAACCACATGAAAACAACAACATCCACAGCTCACATATGTTTTATTTACTGATCAGGTGCTTGAGAGGAAACAGTTTGTTTCTTAAGTGTTACTTCACCTAGTGTGAAGGATGCTCAGATGCATGCATGGCTACATTGGCTTTCTCCAGGGCTTCCCACAGGTTCTTGTGCTTCCTGCACATGGAAAACCTGATTTTTTTGAGGAGGAAGAGATATTTATAAATTAGATACATGTAGAGAACAGGAGGCAGGGTAAGAGAAGTAGGATCTTCTCTTATTTGTATGATAGCAGTATCAAACCCCATTCTCTCACCACATAAAGGTGCACTGCAGTGCTAGGAGGTGTGTATGAAGTAGGTGGTCAAGTTTTAATCTAAATAGAATGTGTAGGCATAGTGAGGGTTGAGAGAAGTTATATTTTACAGACAGAGCAAAGAGTTCTCCAGACATATATAGAGATAGAGATATATTTGGAAATACATAAAATAACCAGAACTGTAAGTTCTCTCAGGCATCATGGCACAGTAATGCCTGAGAACAGTCATTGGACTGCCAGAAGACCAGTCCAACCTGTCAGAAGGTATGTCTGCAAATAAGGTTTGACCTGAGCTCCTCTGTCCAGTTGGATTAACAAGTGCTGTGTGTGAGGCTATCTGCATTGCCCCTTACAAACTGTAGCCTGAACATCTCACTCTGTATATCCAAAGCAGGATTTAGATTCATTTTAAAATAGGCATATTAAACATAGCAGGAAAGCACTCTGTTCTTTTTTTTTTTTTACCCCAATTCCAGGTGAATGCTTTCACCTTTAGCAGTGTTACCTCCTGCATACAATCTCCTCTGGCCTCATGATGTGCATTCCTGCCAAAAGAGCATCTACTTGCAAAAGGCAAGGATGCAGCTCAGTCATCTTGAGGTGGTGTGGTTCAAACCCTTTGAGGTGGAAGATATTTTAAAGCCCACATTTGTTGACTGAATTCTTTTACTCAGGCTAACACAAGTAGTGTTATTCTCTGTACACACTTCTGAATAAATTCAGTGGTACTGATACAGGTTAGCCAAAGCCTTGAGGACAACTGTATGATTGGCTGCTCACAACTAGGCAGCACACTCCTAAACTTGTTCAAAACTGAAGTGCTACTGGACATGTTAAACAGTATTCTTAAGCTCCTGAAGACTGTTAATTTAAAAATGGAGATGTCCACAGAAGGCTTGTGTGAAGAGGCTCATATCCCTAAAGCCCCCACCTTAAGCACCTCTGTCCTTCTCATATCTGATCATACTTATCTCAGTTTGTGTTAGTTCTGAACATGTTTTTGAGGACAACATAGAATTATAAGGAGAGAGACTCACCAGCTAGGCTTCTTTTTAATTTCCTTTTTTTAAACCATTATGAAAACAAAACAAAAAAATTCCCCCAAAATGAACAAACAAAAATCCCCAGCAACAACAAACAAAAAGCAAACCCAAACCAGAAAACCCAAAAAACCTAGAAACTGTGTCTCACTGAATAGCAAAGCCATATTCTCTTTCAAATACCATTCTCAGCTTAGAAGCATTCAGCAAATACACATTATGAAAAGAAACAAAACATGGAGTATGAAATTTAAACCTTGCTACTTGAGAAGGTTTAGCTGCCTCTGATTTTATATTCATGATTATGTATTATGAGCAATACCATTAGATATTTTCCTCAAATTGCCTGCAAAGAGTAAGTTAGCCATTGCTATTAAAACAAAAATAGAAATATCTTAAATCCCTATTTTATGAAACATTTGTAAGTAATGTTTTATTACTCTGCATATAGTATTTATATAAAGGATTAAAAAATGCATTAAAACACAAATGCCTTCTTAATAGCTCTTGCTTTGTGAGCACTGCTCTGCATTGGTACAATTGATTTTCACATCATTTTCATGCTCCTGCAGTGTGTCTCTCCTGGTTTAGATGCAGGGGTTTGCTGTAAGGATAGGATATTGTCACCACCCATATGACAGCAGCCAGATTTATGGGAACTCCGAAATCAGTTTAAAAACTCCTCCAGTCTCTTCCTAGTGTGATCATTTTCCTCCTGGGTCCAAGATCTCTCTAAGTGTTCTAGGGCTGTGTCTTGAGTCTGGAAGATAAGTTCCCCATGATATTGCTAAGCAGAAGCTCATCCATCATTCATGGTATGTTCTGTAAGTACTGATTGCACAATATCATTTCCTCTGTGTAGTGAGGATGCTTCACTTGTCAGAGGCCTTTGAAAGGAGTCAGCTTTCATCAATGGATCTTGACAACATGGAAAGAATGAGTCACCTGAAGGAAGTGTAGAGCATAGCATTTCAGAAGTGATATCTGAAGACTGATTATTCTTTGTCCTCGACATCCTGCCAAGGGCTAGATACACTGAGCAGTTGGGAAGTAATGGAGCCTACAAATCACTGCTTGCCTCCAATCCCACTCAGGCCACAAGAGGAGAGTGTGTGTGACTTTAGCTCAGCTTTTATTCCAGGTTGTAAACTTTTAACTCTTCTGCTCTGTGTTGTCACTGATGTGTCAAGATTGGGCTCTGACAGGGTGTCTGACCTTATTGAGCCCTGTTAAAGCTGGAAAAAAAAGAAACCTCAGGGAAAATAACAGCACTATTGTGGGGCAGTCAATAGCTGTGCCATATGGAAAAGAAACACAGGGGTCATCCTACCATGTTGCAGTGCTCCTAGGTGAGACAAGTGGGTGTAGGAACAGACTGCCAAAGTGTCCTTTGCTCCATGCTCACTGTGCTCCCTTTCTTGGTAGAGAAACCTTTTGTCTTGATGTGTTTCCTTCTCCTCACTGTTTCAGTATTTCAGACCCAAAGAGAAATCACCATAAGTCTTGGCTGAGGATTTTCCCTTAGTATCATTTTAAAATCTTTTATAGGAGGATTTGTATGTTATCATTTAGGACTAATCTTCTCTAACAGTATCAATGCTAGCAATCAGCTTGTTCTGTTCAGTGGGAGGCTGGTATCATGTCACTAGCTTCTCCCCACACACACTTAAAAAAGGCATTTTATCCTCTAAATGCTATACAGGAGGTAGATTTAGGAGGTACCAATAATACTGTTTTCACAGTGTTTTGTAAATCTACACAAAAAAATATAGGGCCTATGATGTACCAAAGCACACTTCAGAATCTAATTACAGATCTTTAGGTACAGGATGCCTGTTCATAAATGGAAAGATGAAACCTCTCAGAAAATGACACTATATCCTTTGACCAACATCTGCAGACAATACCATTCCCTAGTTGTGTGTCAGAGTACTGCCAGGTCAAATGAAACATCTGAGATGCATGAGCACACCTAGAAGATCCCAAAGTCACAGTCATGTTAATGTAGATGGCTGAGTCTGAAGGATGTAAACCAGCATGAATTTAAGAACTTATTTTCCTTTGAAGTCAAATTTTCTGGAACCACCAAAGTATTCCAAAAGTTATGGTTTGGTTTGGCTTTTTTTTATAAGGTAGCACTGATATAAAATAGCTTTAAAAGGTTCTATAATCTCTGCACTATCACTACCATTATCCTGTAGTACCACTTAGAAGGAAACCTTGAGATATTATTTGTCTTACTGAGATCTACAAATCTTTGCAAGTGCTTAACAATTGAACCAATATTTATGGCTCTCTTGTTGAATACAGACAAGACTTTCTAATACATAGGAAGGAAAGTAATAATTCACAGATTAAATAAACCCCTTTAAAGTAGCAGATGTTTTTGATCCTGACATAGCATAATGCCCTCTGAAACAACAGAAGTGTCATGTGAACCAGTTATTTACATCTCTACAGACTGGAGAGGTTCTGAAGTGTTGAGATGAGCCTGACACTGGCTCTTATCTATTGCTAAACATGGGATTTTCTATGAGAGGGTATGGCTGAAAAGCCATCTTGTACAATGTAGTGGTAGCTTTTTTTCTTTTTAAGGAGTATCCTGATCTGGTTTTGTCCTTAGCTTGTAGCTTGGCAAGAGATTTGCTTGAAACAACAGGCACAGGAGGTTTAAAGTTAGGATTCAACTCAGCTAACTTTAGCTATCTAGAAGTCAGTTGTCTAATCAGAGTGAATTATTTAGGCACTCTGTTAATAGAAAAAAAGAAGCACCTTGACTGCTTCCTAAAATAAGTAAGATTAATCTAACTTTATTAGAGTTGCTTATCTCTCAGTTGGCTAGGGAGACAACCTCTGTACTCTGAGACAGTACAATGGACTAAATCTTAGCTTTTGCAAAGGCATGATATATTTTGAGAGTTACAATGAGACATTCTCACTTTACAAAACAAGAATCCACCATGGTTAATACAGGACAAGTTAAAGTTTGAATCTAAATTTCTAGTAAAGCCTATGAATTTGATAAACTTACCAGCTCTTGCCTTCCTCCCCCACCCTTATTAATGAAATGAAACTTCAGGATGTGTACTCAGCACTTTACCTTTCACTGAGGTACCTCAAAGGCCATGTTTCTCCTAAAGAAGTTACTATTTCACCTATATTGAAACAATAAAATATTTATTCCTGTTAAATCAGTAACACATAGCTAAAATCAGAGCAGAGAACTAGGCTACCTCAGTGCACACACAGTGGCTCTTCAGGGCTTTTCATTCTGCATCAGTTATGTTGTTTAAAGACAATAATAAACCTACTACTTGCAAATGTAGTTATATTGCAAAACAATCCTTACGTGGACCAGGCTGAAACTCACAGGAAGGAGAAAAAAAGAGAGAGGAAAATATATACCTAAATTTATACCTCCTTCTTGATAAATACCAATACACTTGCAGAACTCAGCCATTATGTTGTATGGCATATAAAAAATAATTGGGTAATAATCCTTGCAGTGTCCTTGGTATCAACCCTGGTTCTTTCTGGAAAGCTGGAAGGCAGCTTGACATTTGCTTTAAGTATTTACTTGTGGCACCTTGGAAAGTCTTGAGGAAAAATGATACTTAATATGTAGCTGATGGTAAAAGAGACTGAAATGCAGTGCATGCTGTTGATAATCTGGCTCTATTTACCCAGCACTTGGTTAGAAGGAGAAAGGGGGAGTGGGGAGTGTGATGTCTGGGAGGATTGTCTTCCTAAAACAAAGCTGCTGAGATCCAGAGATTTCAAAAGGTCAGCAAGGCATCAAGGGAAGTATTTGTAAAAGAGAAAAGCAAACTAAACAAACAAAAAATAGCTCCTGCAAGTGAGCCCAGAACTGTCAGATATTTTCTTAAAAACCAAGAAAAAAAGAAATATGTCCAAGACACATAATTCTAGCAAAGGAAAAGAGGAGAATTCTTGGTTGGTTAATGCTAGGATTGCAACACCTGCACACATTTCTAACATGGGCTGTGGGACTTTGGCATAGTTCTTTTCCTAATCTGAAATATGAGTGAGAAAGTTTGTTGCATGTGACCAGTGCTGACTAGCAACTGTGCAAGGTTGTTACAGTGCATATGGATCCATCATGAGAACAGAAGGAGATATGGAATTTACTGGTGAACTGAATTAAACAGCTGTTTCCCAGATAGTACTGTTGAGACCAAAAAATAAGGGATATAATTCCAGACTGAAGTAAGGAATTCATCTTAGTGATTTTAGACTCTTCTGACCTTATTCCCTTAGCCTCCTTTCTACTCCCTCTCAGATTTCTAATTTACACTCCTATAAAACAAAATATTTCTCTCTTCCTCAACATTAATCCAGCTTCAGCTGTTTCTCCTGCACTTGTCCCTTATTTCTGCCACAGGCTTGCCTACTCTAGACACATTCTTCTTTTTCTTTCCCTGTTGCCAACCCCTGCAAGCCCTACTTTGTTTTGTCTCTGAATCTCACTCCTTCCTTTCAGTGTGCTCTGTTCCTAGATCCTACTCTGGTCATCTACCCCTGCACTCCTCACACCTTCTCCCCTTCCTCTGCCTCCACCTGTTTTCTTCTCCCCTGCCACAATATTTCTTTCTTGCTAGGCTCCAAAAGAGGGAGCAGTGAAACCACAGACAATTTCCCTGCTCACAGCTGCTGCACGGGTTGCAGGTGGAGACCAACCCCTTGTACAGAGGGATCATGCTCTGGTGCTGTGGGGATGCAACATCTGCAGCTCAGTTGAGTGCAGGAGCTGACAGAGAGCACAACCCTCATGGAGCAGGCAGAAGGCTGCCAGTCTGACCTCTGCTGCACACAGTCAAACTGCATAAGCTTCTGAAGCTTATAGCTTGGCCACATTAAGGGGATATTTCTGTGCCCACTGTTAACAGCATGTTTCTTAAGCCAGCACCGTTGTCTGGCCCTTTCTAGGTGGCCAAAGCTTCCTGTAAAACACAGAAGTAAGTTAAACTGTGAAAGTATGTGGAGTGAAAGAGCATCTCATTCACTGAATTACCTGTTTAATGACTCTCCAGTATAAAAGAAATAACACACATGTAAGAAAGTGACAGTGAAGACAACAAAAGACCAGAACCCTTCAGCCACCAGTTCATTAAATGCACGAGTCAGAGACAGCCTTGAAGAGGGTCAGCTTGAATTTGTAACTGATAAGAAGGGAAAAACAAGACTAACATCAGTACTACAAGATATTGAAGTGGGCTTGTGATATTTTGTAAAACTCTTGGTAGGGTGGTCAGAGGAAAGGACAAAAAAAAGGGAAGGATCAGGGTAGATTGGGAAGAAACAAGCACAGGAAAATTGAGAGGAGGTGGATAAAGAGACCAGCTGCCTATCCTTTTATGGAATCATCTTTCTGACCTTTATTTTCCTGTGTAAACTCAATCCCTATCCTTTATGTGTGCATGTTGCAAGGTCTACATGTCAGCAGCTGGAAAAGGGCTGAACTGAAAGGACCTACAAATCTATGTGTCAGGACCTAGAGAGGGAAGAATGTAGATCTGTGTGAGAGGTCTAAATGCCAACAACTGGAAAGACCTGAGTATGTTCATTTTTCCCCATAAATATGACTCTGTGTGCATGTGTATGTATGTGTCACTGCTAGCAGAGTTTAAGCTGGACTAACTGCATCAGGAATGACCCAAGGTCTGAGCCAGTGGCTGAGAAAGGGTACCAGGGTACAGGCATGGACATATTGGGCAGAGTTTGGGGCCATTCTGATACTTGAGGAGTCTATGGTTGTGGGTAGCTATGTGAGAACAGAGGCAGCAGTTGTGCAGCAGTATCTGGGTTCTGCTCTGGGAGCTTCTGGACTTTCTAGGGACAAGCACTAAGATCACTGGGAAACACTTGGGAGCTCTCTGAGGAACTTGAGGGTGCCTGTTGCTGTCAGGCAAAGATGAGGTAAGGAGAGCCATCAGGGTCTGGTCCCAAGGAACCTCTGGTAGCTTCTATCAAACACAATCATCTGTCCTTGACCCAAGGTACCTGTGTAGCTTCTTTTGCAGCCTCCTCCTGATTAGGGAGGCTCAAGCAGGAGAAGCCTGTATAAGGGCTGGGCCCAGAACACATCTCTCAGAGGTGGCATTTTGTGCAGGAGAGTGTGAAGAAGAGAACCTCTCTTGAAATTATTATGCTGCTCTAACCCTCTCAGACAGAGTGGTAACATGCCCCACAGCAGCTCCTACAGCAGATGCTGGAGCAGCTGTTGCTGCTAGGGCAGAGGCTTCAAAGCATGCTGAGCCTCAGGTGGTGGATGCAGCCCTTCAAGTCCCATGCTAGAGAGAATACCTGGGGCTTCTCTTTGAAAGCAGGAGAGAAGCATCTCTGTCCTGCAGGAGGTGTTCTGGCTTGGAGAAGTTGCACTGCCAAGTGGAGGAGTTGTGGGAAGAAGTGAGCAGGCTGTGTAGCATTGGCAAGAAGGAAAGGGAGCAAGACAGGATTGTCTCTGAGACTCAACAGCTTGAAAAGCCTAAGGCCCCACCTTCAATGGAGAAGCAAGCAGATTCTAACCCCACTATCAATAGAAGAGAAAGCTCTAGAGAAGGAGAATGATGGACTCTGATGACTCCTGGCATCAAGAGTAAGGATCCTGCCCCACCTGAGGAGTTAAAGCTCTAAAATAGGTTCACTACCTTAAAAGTCAAAGTGGAACCAGCTGTACCTACAAGCAAAGATGTGCTTCACTTAACCTTAAATTGTGCTGGGCTACCAGGAAGAAGTGGCAACAGGCAGAGGCACCCAACTACCAACCCCACTAGTCATCTAGAGAGGTTTGCTGCCCAATAGGAGCCAGGATCAAGGATGTTGTGGAGAGCTGCTCATGTGAGTTTTGGTGGTCTTACACATGCATGTTGCTTGTCTGTGTCAGTCTGTGTGGGGTGTGTGTGTTTTTGGGGGGTACATGCTCAGCTTTGGTGCTGGCTGAACCTGCAACAGCAGCAGTCACCTGCATGGCAGTGTGATGGAGAGACCTCCATGGTCCCAGAGTGCAGCCTGCTGAGCTTCAGGACCAAGGAATTAGCAATCCAGAGGTCTACCACACTCTGGCTGGTCCAGTAACATCCTTAACAACAGGTTTTCAAAAGACACTTTATCTATGTGACTTTCATTTCTTTATAGTAGGAAAAGAATAAAACCACCTCTAATATTTGGTCTTTGGCAAAAGCCCAGAATGACACAATTCAGGTTAAAGACTTAAAACAAAGTGACATTACAAGCAGTGCAAAGGAGACAATATGAGGCAGCCTTATTTTTCCTGCTTATAATGTCATTCATTGGCTCAGAATGCAGAAATATTAATTGTCCTTCTGATTCAACAGAGACTATGTGCACTCTGTTACACACATTAACACAGCATTAAGGCACAAAGTGAATGATTTGAAGGTTTCAGACACTCGCATAAGGTCACAGTAAAAACAGACCTCAGAAAACTTTGCCTTCAATAAGCAGTTTCCAGTAGCTGAGAAGCAACTGAAGCATCTTGTGAAGGATTTTATGAAGCCTAAAAATGTAGATTTCCAGAACATGAAATTAATGTTTCTGGTAAATTTTGGGGAGCTCTAATTCCAGTTTATGTTGACAAGGCAAGTTATTTCTGAGAGAAGAACAAACTAGATTATTTCTATGTCTGGAGACAGTAATGAATTGATATGAGGTGCCTTTTGCCTGGTGTTCACTGTCTTTTGTATGGAGTGGGTGGCAGGTTTGATAATCTGGTCCCAGAAAGCAGCAGAAAATCAAGCAACATCCCCCTATTTCCAGTGGAAGACAGAAAAGCCAGGTGAGAGAGGAAACAAGGGCAGGATTTACAGTCTTTTGGCTATAAGAGTTTAAAAACCTTTTTGTACCAAGAGCCCAAGGCTCACTTTGAGTTCATGGAGCAGCATCAAGTGTAGGGTGTTCTGAAGCACATCACTTCCCCCCCCCCCAGCTTGTTCTTACTGGCAGGAGTTTTATGCTGAGCCAATACCTTCATCTCATCATAGACTTTAGAGGATGCCTTGCACTTACCAGAGCTGATTCATTCCTTGCAAACCAGAGGTGCTATCTTCTCATCTTCTCTGCTGGCAGAGAAATCCTAGGAAACCTGACCCTGCTTTGGATTCCTTGCTTTGCCTGCCTGCTGGGCCCTACTGTTGACAAGCTTGCTTAAATTACATTTTCTTTGCTTGGGAAAGGAAGGTGTTGCTTCTATCAGGACTGTGACTGAAGCCCAGCACATCAGAGAAACACAGCAACACTGTGAAGCAATCAGAGATAAAAACAACCCATATTTGTAAACAGGTTGTGTGAACCTCTTAGTTTTCATTCACCTGTGGAGAGAGAATGAATGCCTTATGAATAAAGCCAAAGAGGAAGATGCTAAACATCCTATACATTCTTTGTAAATATATGCATCTAAACCTGAATTTGCTTGCATATTTTTTTGTGTTTAACTCTCTATTATTACACCAAAATTCTTTCTACTGTAGCTTGTAAGGCAAAAGAAGGGAGATCACCAAAAATGAGGGCAGCCTGTAAAATAAACTGTATTTTTTTTCAGCAGTAAGGTCCATATCTGTGCCAGAGAAATTTTGTTGTTCTTTTTTTTTCCAATTGAAATGCAAAGGCATTAACCCCTAATCCACATTTCCCACTCCCAGTTTGTACATTTTAGACTCTCAGAAAAACAAGGCTGTCTCAGCTGAGAGAGATCTCCCTAAACTGCTTTCTGCCCCTTAATGTGCATAGTGTATAAGGACTTTGCTCCAAAACACCCAACAAGAAACATGAAATTCAATCCTGGGAGTGTTTCCTGCATGGCTCATGAACTGATGTGATGTGGTAAATACAGACCATCTCTTTCTGTCTCCCAGAGCAGTTCCAAACAAGAAGATACAGATGAAATATCTGTAAAGTCCCTTAATTTGCCTGGAATTTGTCACATTCAGCTTGGCCATATCTTGGTCTGAGATTGCAGAGATTTCCAGGGCCATTTGTGCCTTTCTCAGTCCCAGTGCTCCACCAATTTACTCCTCAGCAGTATGGATGAGATCATTCTCCTCTGCTATTCCCATCTCACAGCCAGGTTGAGTTGAGTTATTTCAGTCAGCTGTCTCAGAAAGAAATGAACTGCCATAGCAGATAGGTATCAAAGAAGCCTAGGTGATTAACTTAATTGAAGCCCTGATGGCTTTCAGATGGTTGGAGTTAGGGGAGATGACTCCCACCCCAAGTGAGGTGATTCTGCTGAGTCTTGCCTTGCCTCAGGAGTTCTCTGACAAAAGGAAACCTCTGAAGGAGAATAAAAAAAGTAAGTAAACAAACCCATTTTTCAGTAGGGTGTTAAAAGGCAAAACTCTCACAAGATGAATGCTCTTTGCCTTGTCTTTGCTACAGCTGCACTGTTACATTCTTCCTTTGTTCTGTTCTCCTTCCCACCCACATCTCCTACACCTTTCCTGGGATACATGCTGCAAAAGCCTTCTTGCAGGGTTGTTGGTTCCTTCTAGTCAGGAGATGATCTCAGCTTAATGTTCATTTGCACTGAATTTTGTACTGGTTTTGTTAGAGGCTAATGACACTGGCTGCAGCACCCCCATTTTCCATTATCTTCCTCTTGATCAGTTTTGGGAGAGTTTCTCTCTGGTCAGATCAAAAAGCCTTGCTTTTCCCTTATGCACATGTGCCTCACATCTTGAAGTTCTAGCTGCTGTCATCCTGATAAGGAAGGAACACAAAGGTTACCCAAAATCATTTTAGAAGTAACTCTAATAAACTTTGCATAATCATTTTGTGTCCTCAAGGAAGATTGTTTTTGCCTATTCCTTTTAGTGATGTATAAAAATGTGATTGTAGCAGAGGGTTCATCATCTCTTCACAGAATAAATGATCATAATGGCCTCTTAAAAAAAGGCATATTGCATTGTACTACAGCAGAACCTCTTCTGAGATAACATGTTATGTGGATATGAAAAAAAAACCTATTGTGATTTTACTTTAAGAGATTTAAATGTCAGCCTTTAGGAAAAATGTATTTTAAAAGGGAAAAAAAAAGGCAATGGACCCTTAAATGAAGTGACCTCAAATGAAGTTCTTTTAAAAAGGAAAAAAAAAAACCACCTCCTTTTTTTGCTATGGTAACTAGTGATGCTAGACAGGAGGCTGAGATGCCTTTTCCAGTGTCCCTGTCTGCCTGACAGCAAGTCTGTTACAACATATGAGCTGTTGAAAGCAGAAAGCTGAAGGATGCTATATGCATGCCCTGTCACCTTTCCTTGTCACCAGAAATCATTTAGGAACTTTAGGATAGGATTTGGGGTAAACTCAGAAAGTGAAAATGAAAGACATTGGGATGGTTAAGGCACTAAATCACAAAAGGAAAAACAAATGTTCCAGATTCCTGTTTAGAGCAAGTGTTGTACAGTGATTGCAACACTTTGTGGTTCTGTGATTTATAGAATCATAGAATTGCCAGAGTTGGAAGGGACCTTAAAGATCAGCTAGTTCCAACCCCCCTGCCTGGCAGGGACACCTCCTACTAGATCAGGTCACCCAGAGCCCCATCCAGCCTGGCCTTAAAAGCTTCCAGGGATGGAGTTTCCACAACCTCTCTGGGCAACCTGTTCCACTGTCTCACCACCCTAACTTTTTTTTACCACAATGAATTTGCTTTCACAGGGCAGCCTTTCTCTTCTTTCTTCAACATCATGCAGAAATGTTGGAGATCTCAGTAATGTTTAAAGCAGAACTGTTCCCAGTCCAGTTCTCTGTAGAGTGTTGTGTCAGGAAATGCAATGTGAGCATTTATTTGTATATTTTGGAATTATTATCTCTTTGTTGCAGATCTTAAGGCAGGCTGCTGATTCTCAGTGTGTAACTGTGCACAACCCAAAGCATAATTGTGGTCTCGATGTCATACAGTCATAGGGAATGCTTCTTGAAGGTGCAGCTATATGCATCTCCTCATACAACTACAGAAAGATACATGGTATTTCATGTTGGATTTTGTAACTTTATTCCATTTTGTCAGTTAGCTTCATTGGTTAAGGCTGTAAAATTATCAGTGGAGATATTAGCATACGCCAAAAGGGACTGTGCATCATGCATCTTCTCTCTCTTGGGAGACTGGGGATAAATAGCAAAGCTCATACCCCAAGCCCTCTTATACATCTCTTTCTGTAGTATTATTAAGAGAAGATAAAAATCCTGAGACCTAATGACTGCCAGTTCTGAGTGCAGGCAAGTGGTTTTGTGAAGACTCTCTCAACAGCCAATGAGGACTAAAAGCATCTCTACAGAGTATGCAGCTGACCTAGGGCATCCAGCTATTTCAGGGTGTGATGAACCCCCACACATCTGTGCTCAACTCTTCACAGGAGCTTAGATAGCTTCCTTAGTCTAGAAGTTTAACTTCTCAGTGATTGCAGTGAAGTGACTTGAATCCCATCCAAACCAAATATTGTACTTCTCTCGAATTCAAGGAGAATGCTCACATCAGCATTTGCCTGCTAATTTTTCTCCCAGATGAAGAGACCTTATTTTATGATACAGCATGCTGTAGCATGTTTTGGAGAGTACTTGCAATGAGATGCTCCATATGAAGCTGACAAAGCCTTTCTTCTGACAGCATGTCTCTATCTGCATTTTGTGGCAGTTTGTCATTAACTTTGACATATAGCAGTTTATGGTCATAAGATATTGATACATTTAACAGCAGTTAAATTTCATAATATCATCTATTTCATAAATATCATCTATACCAACAGTTTAAATAAAACAAAACCAGCAACTAAATGGATAAAAATTTGGTAAGAGACAATCTTAATGTTATTAAAAATAAAACCAGGGTTTTAACCAGGGCCAGTAGCATATTGCTATTGCTACAAAAATAATAGATAAAGAAGAAAATCCATGTAGAAAAAAAATTCCAAGTGAAATAAAAAAAAAATGGACAAATTGCAGAATTACAATATTTGTGAGAAACCCTAAGCAAAAAGATTCCTAGGATTAAAAAGAATTTGTCCAAGTTTTATTTTTCCTCCAGTACTTCTGAAACCATTCATTAATGAAAAAACCCTAGATCAGGCAATATGTTTTTTCCCATTGAAAATTAATCAATCATATGACCAAAATATACCAGTCTTATAGAATGATTACTGTTTAGTATGACTAAGTTAGAATTTTATGATTATGTCCAGAAATAGGTTGTTAATGTCACCTCTGTATGTACATAATCACAGCTATTAGAACATTAGATTGCAAACTACAAATAGGTTGGGGTTTTCTTCCTTAGACCTAGATGGATGATGGCTTCCTCTAGGAAACCACTTTATTCTGCACTCCAGGATAAATTCTTTCTTTCTCTGTTGCATAACCTAGAAGATGAAGTGATCTGCAACAGAATTTGTAACTATACTATTGATGTAACCATGTAGAGGCTGATCTTAATGACAGCATAGTTCCTTCAAGAACATATATGGATCATTTACTTTTACAGTTCTTTCCCTTACTAGAAGCTTACAGTCATCATTACAGATGTGCCTGCAAGCAGATGCTTTCCAAGTTAACACATTAGCTCCCATGGAAGACTGACTGTAAAGGGCAAATGCATTTGGGTTGTCATCCAAACCCAAAGAAGAGTCACTCTGTGCTCAAATGTGTGCAAGCTTTTCAATTTTTTTGTTTTGGTTTGGGGGGTTTTTTGTGTGTTTTGGGTTTTTTTTGGTTTGTTTTGGGGGTTTGTTTATCTTTTTGAAAGGCATATGATACATAGAGAAGATCATTACTGATATTCTGACAGAATTAGGCAATACTTTGCCCACACTTTTTGTCTTTCACTCAGTAACTCCTATGTGGTTTAGCATTTATTGAGGCAATGGTTTCAGTTTATTTAGCCATAGCAGACTGAAGCCCTCTACATTTATAGTCCAGGTAAACCTCTCCAGAACCACATTGTTGGTTTAGCAAACAGCATTGTTTTACCTACCCTTTTCTTTGTGCATGTGGGGATGGGGGGTATGGGAATCAGGAGGAGAGAAAAGGCACAGCTTGTTCACTTGGAAACACAGTTGGAACTATAACTTTCTAAAGAAATGTAGACATCTAATTCTGTCTTTCAGACTCCAGATGAGTAGCAGGAACATTAATTGTAGGCATGTAAAATGATATATTGGAGGTAGTCATGTGGTGTTTCATGTTACAGAGCCAGGGGCAATAAGTTACAACAGTGTACTAATCTGCAAACAAAAAGACTTCTCAAAATTAAGAAATAAATGAAATGGAGGCTTCAACTCTTTTAATCTTTTAATCAAAGGCTTAGTGGCAGAATGTTATAATGAAGACCCCCACATTATCAGGTCTTCATTACTTGAACACTAAATTCATTAGTGTTACTATGAAGTTTCATAAATTATTTAAACTAGCCTTGTCAAAATAAATGAACAAAGCATATTCTGTGATACTCTAACCCTTTCTTTTCCCCCTTTCTTCCTTTTTTTTTTTTAGTGCCTTCTTCACCTTCTGCTTGTTTGCATGTTTGATAGTTCCCAGAACTGCTTGATTCACAAGGGAGACCTCCTTCAATGCCTATTAATGCTAGTGGGAGTCTTACAACTAAGCTTGTTGGGAATCTGAGTGGGCACTGAGTGTCCTAGTATCAATGAAAATAAGTCATGTTCTACTGTTGTTGTTAATTAGCCTGCAAGCATCATAGAGCAGGGCCTGGCTTTGACTCTGTGATTCTACAGCACTTAACACAACAGGGCCTCCATTCAGATTGGAATATCTCCTTTAATGAAATAATTATCTTGTGAATGCAAGTGTTTTAAATCTCTGCCATGTGGTCAGAATATTTTTATTAATAACCTGGTTTTTTTTCAAAACTCCTGGTCTTTGCAAGACTGTGGACAAATAAAAATATGTACTACAAAATCTGTCAAGTAGCTGTTATCAAGAATTATGGCAACACTTTAAGTGCATTTTTAATAATAGTCAAATGGTGAGAACAGGAAAAAATATAATGTTTGAGAGGGGATTTAATATATTTGTTTAATGCATACACAAATAAATAAATGCATTTCTGTTTATGCATACTTACATAAAAACTATGGGCCAGATTGTTCTCTCATCTTCAGAGCTAAATGCTGAACCATCTCACTGTGGCTTTGACACCTTCATAGTGCATATGCATAACCTCTAACCTGGCTAAGCACTTTGGCAGCAGATTATAGTCCTGTTGCATGAAGACTCTGCAGTCACAGACTGGGAGATCCAAAAGCAATTTTCTCTGTACTGCAAAATTAATTTGTAGGGAGCCCCTTCATGTGTCCAAACCCTTGGAAAATCAAATTGCAGCAATACATTTCATGCTCTTTATTTGTGTGGCACAAGGAAGGGACAATTGCTTCCCAAAAGCATGGTTTCCATCTGTTTATTTGGAGGCTCAGCCCTGCATTGCTACCTGCCTGGAACACTCTCATCCTGAAGAGTAAGAGCACAAGAATTCTTTCTCATGAAAGTTTGTATTCCACAGAAATTAATAAGTACACCAGAAAAACCTGGCAAGCTATAATGGCACATTCTGGCTCAGTTTGACCCCTTACAGCAGAGAAATACAAAATGTCATGCTAGATGTCTGCTTAAAATGCAAGGGCTCTGCTTGTGACTCTTATGTAAGGTTCAGCATCACTTGTTCTCACAGTTGACTGTGAAGTGGGTCTGGCTCCCAGCCCAGGTCTCTCACACAATGATTAACCTGAGACTACCTGGCACCATCTGGTACTGTCTCAGGTAGGAAACATATATAAATGACTGAACAGTTATGCTCTTCCCTCTGTAAGCAGAGTAGTATTTGAGGAATGGCACCTTTCTTTTCTTCAGCAGAACTGCCTTGAAATGGTTCAGATACAGATAAAACTTGCACTCAGTACTAAACCCCTTCCCCAAAACCTGTCTGTAGGTCTTTGCTTCCTGTCTTTTATTTATACTCTTTTTTTTCTGTCTCTCTTCTTCCCTCCTACCCTTCCTCCCTCTCACCCTTTCTCTTTCTTTCTTTCCTTCTTTTTCCTTCTTTCTTTCTTTTACTCTCTCTTGCACTTTTGCTCAGTCTTTCCTGAACATTGATCTTGAACCTGGAGGCTTGATTCAGCTGGAGACCTAGATCTACCAGCTTTGGCTGGAGAAGTACTTCTGTAGGAGCTTATGGTAACTCAGTAGGCAGAGTAAATAACCAGCTCAGAAAGACTGATGACTCTCAGGACTGACATGATAACACCACATCCATTTCTATTCTCTAAGAAGAAAATCCTAGACTTGGGTCTTTGGAAATGCCTCATGGACAATTCAAACAAATGTTCACTCAGGGAAACAATATTAAAGGGGGCAAAATGCAAGCAAAAAGGATCCTAGGATTCCACCTTTTCTTTATCTTTCTTTCTTCCTTGGGTGGTGATCTGTTTAAGTGGCTTAAGAACAGTAAACCATGATGCTTGGCTGCTCTTCTAATGTTTTAAAACATAAAACCTGACCTTTTCACTCTCCTTTGTGTTTCTAATTAATCTGTTCTAAGATCCCCCTCGACTATCACCAAGTGTGAAACGTGAAGGTCACAAAGTGTGACCTAGCTGAGGATTTGAGATTTCCTGGATTCTGGATTTTTCAGGCTCAGGTTTCTATAATGGATGCTCTGAGGATAGCAACACAAAAGCTGTTAGAGCAGAGGCTGAAGTGGTAATGTGGCAGTCTTTTCTCCAGCCAGCAGCATGCTAGGAGAGATCACTCTCTTCAGCTACTTGAAAGGCCATTCTAGGGAGGCGGGTGTTGGCCTTTTCTCCCTTGTGACTAGTGACAGGACTAGAGAGAATGGGCTTAAGCTGAGCCAGGGTAGGTTTAGATTAGATATTAGGAAGAACTTTACTGAAAGAGTGGTTAGGTATTGGAATAGGCTGCCCAGGGAGGTGGTGGAGTCACCATCCCTGGAGGTTTTTAAGAAGAGGATAGATGTGTTTCTTCAGGGGTAAGAGTAGTGTAGGGCTATCGGTTGGACTAGATGATCTTGAGGGTCCTTTCCAACTGTAATGATTCTGTGATCTGCCTAGAGAGCTGGAGCTGAGTCAGGCTCTAAAATGACTCTCATGACACTTTTTCCCCTACCTGTGTATTTCATGGGAATCTGAAGTGAGAACAAATGTATAGGGTTCAGAGACCTTGTGGTTACTGTTCTAACCCTTCATGAGAACCAAACCCCATGGCAATGAAAATAAACCAGTGATAACACAGGGTAAGAGAATGGAGCAATTGTGTCAGAAAGTAAGATCCCCAGAATGTCTTTAAAGCTACAAAACTGGTTCAGACACAGCTGGGGTACTTGATGTTATTGAATACTTGAGAATTATTGATTCCTTCTTTCTCTGCAAATTCTGCAGAAGTCCTATCTTTTTCATAACTATTCCTAAGTTTTTCATAACTGTAAAGTCCATTGTCTTTTTTATATACAAGTAATATATTTTAAAAGAACATGCATTATTAGGACATCTTTTAAAAGCTCTGTGTAGGGTTATTCTGGGTATTGGAAACTTGGGCAGGCATGGTTAGGACTTCACTCTTCATTATGTCCTGCTCCAGCAGCCAGACTCAACTGGAAAGCTGCTTTGTACTTTGACTTCTGCTCCTAGAGGTTCCTAAATAGAGGAGGTACTTTTTTCAGAGATCTGTTGAATCATTAAAGTAGCTAGAGATAGCTAAACCAGCAAGGAAACATATCAAAGTGGCATGTGATGTTGGAGCTTAAAAAGGCATCACCAACAGACAGGGAGGAATCTCACACTGCAGCAGGATAAATGCAACAGTTCCCAAGTTCTTAACCAAAAGCATGTGTCTCTTCATAGCCAGGGAACTCTTCATTTTTTTATCATTATTTTACTAGAAGTTTCAATTTCTTAGAAAGAGATGACAACCCTGGGTAAGCTTTGATGTTGCAGACCACAAAACAAGCACTATACCTGTCTCTGGATGTTCACATCAAGACAAAAAGGAAATATTTACAGAGGTGTTAAGTGATTATGACTACATTTAATGGGATGGAATTAAGAACAGACAGATGTAGCCTGAAAAGCATCACAAACTTCCTCTGTCTGATCATATAAAAAAGACTCCAAAGGGAAGCTGTAAAAGAACCATCAATGCTAAAAAAAAATAGACTATAATGATCAATCCTTCCTTGGCAGCAACATGAACTAGGCAGCCCAAAAGGGCTTTTCTGTCTTTGGCTTCCATTATTCTATGGTAAAATTAGAAGGCAAATAAGCAGAATTGTTCCTGACAGCCTTATCCTTTATTGCTAGTAGGAGAATGCTCACTGTTACCTAAGCTAATGGTGTTGCAATAGAACTTCAACATTTTATATTGGATATTATTATAGGTACATATCACTATAACATAGTGCTTTCATTTTGAGCCCATCATGGTGCTGTAACAGTTTTCTAGTAAACATGTTTTTAAAGGAGAAAAAAAATTGAGTGGGAAGTCTAGCACTCAATTATATCTACTATGGTTTCTGTTTTAGAGGTTTTATCATTAGACTTGGTTTTCATTACTAGTTCACAATAGCAGATGGGATTTACTTTGTGTGTGTGTCATTTTAGTTGGAGGGTCTCTGGGGCTTTTAAATGCATTCAGCCTTTCCTATGCTGTGGTATTTATTTTGCTTGCCTGCTTTTCTGTAGTTTAGAATTTCACTGGAATTAATTGTTGTTTAGATCAATGATTTGCAAATGTCAGGATACTGATGGGTTGTTGGGGGAGAAAAGTTTTCCCTGAGTTTTCCTGAGTTATAGGAACTCTTACAAAATGCATCATTACAAGAACTGAAGCAACTCTTTCACTTGAGGTGGTAGAAAGAAACTTTTTAACCTTTGCATGTCTATTAGAAATTAGGTTCAGATTACACAGCAGGAATAATGCTTCTTAAATTGTTTATCATGTTCCTGGGAGAAAATGAATACCTTTATGGAGTCAAAGACACCCTCTTTTATTGATTGCTGCTTATTTTGGGGAAATTTCTTTGAAATGCCAGGAAATATTTATGTAAAATGGAAGCTTTTTTTTTTTTTTCCCAAGGATTTAATCCAACACTCTGAATACAGATTCAACTAGCAACTAGACATGTGTCTGGGGATTTAAAATAGTTTAGACCCTAGATATCCTTCCTAAGAAACAAACAAAAAAAATATTTAAAAATAAATATATAGATAAAATATATAGATAAAATATATAGATAAAAGGTTGGCCAAAATCTAAGTTTAGCAGATTGAGGGACAGAGCAATGAGGTGCTCAAAAATACAAGCTCAGAACTGCCTTACAACTCTTCTGTATATATATTTGTGTATATAACTCTCTCTATATACACACATCTTTGTGGTTATAGTTGAATATTTGTAGATATACTCATTGCATACACATAGAAACCCATATCCTTTGAAGTGCAGGAGATAGGCCTGACATCTACATCAAAAAGGAGTATTTCTCAATCTGCACAACCTTAGCTAGTCCTTTTGCTTAGATGTTAAAGTCCAGCAGGATAGGAACAGAAGAGGAGGGCTACATAGCTGGGATCCACTACTCTGTATCATTTCTGTAGTGACAGAATAGCAGCATATCACAGCTAGTAAAAAAAACTTTCAGAGAGAGTATTTGAAGAAAACATCAGCTAAATCTTTCTTTTCAAATGTTCCTACTTACAGAAAGTCACCAGTATGATCAGAATTTAAAACCCTATTAGGCAATTGAGGTGTTTTTTTTTTTTTCCCTGTAATTTGACATGAAAGTCTTTTTGTTAGTGACTTTCATATTGTATTAGCTATAAAGAGGGAATGAAGAAGTAGTTTCTGGCTGCTAGCCAAGCCTGAGATGATGCAGTCCTACCACAATAAATTCCAGGGTGAATGGCAGAAGCATGCAAATGAGCTAAGAACTCTTGATGAGTAGACACAGCACAGACAAGCTGATAGGAAAGAGCAATGTTAACCTCCCATTCCTGTTGTGACAAAAGTGCTTGAAATTTGGGGGGCAGAGCACTTGGCTCAGAGCTGGTTTTTATCCTTTAGCTACATATGAGGACACAAAGGCTTCTTTAGCAGGTTGGACAAAGCCTGTTCCACTTTATTAGGGCTCATTCTTACACAAATCCTCTTCTTTTCCCAGTTCATGGGTATAATTCCATCTTTCCATTGTAATTTGTTTCAGGCAGCTTACTGTCTAATATTTCTATTTCTTTAGAACCCCCAAATTTTTAGCAGAATAGTGAACCTGAGCACCTCCCAATCCCTCTATGTGTTGCACAGGAAGGGAATCAGACTTGGGGTTTGTGTAAACTAAACCTCAGAAGGAGGCATCTTCTTTTTGAGTAGTAAATGGAAGGAGACAATCAAAAGATTATGATTCTAGTTCCTGCACCTATCAGGAGAAATACCCCATTAGAAAAGAAAATCCATATCTAATTAAATCCAGAATTGCAGAGCAAATTACACATGAAGAAAGAAAGGAAGAAATGATGAATGTGGATATTTAGACAATCAATGCTTAATGAAAACATCTGCTCTTGGGTGGGTGTGGGTGTGCCTGTTTCCCTGGCTGGGTTTTGGTCTGTGCATTGCAGCATTTCTAAAGGTTCTTCCCTCTGCAGCCTACAACAGAAATTCCAAGTTTAAATGGCATAATGAACAGATTTCTGCCATTCAGTTGTGGTGTCACTAAACCTTAACATAAAATTATACTGCTGATAGTGAAAAGAGCTCAGAGGAGACAGCAGCCAGCATTTATCTGATAATCAAGATACTTTACTGATAGTGCTATGAATTCATGATCTAGGCCAAGTATTGCAAAATCATTTCTTCTTCTTTGCTTTTGCAAACAGCAGATTTAAAACAGCCCTGTGTAGTAAAGAAACCAAAGAAGTATGTGCACATATAACCACATTTTCTAAGCCTTCTTTTTTTAATGGGTTTGAAGCTATTTTCTAGTTTTCTATAAAATGGACTTGGGTTATAAAGTTAACATCCCATCTAAATCAAATTTTAGCACTCTATTTGAGTATGTTTTGCTAATGACTAAAAGTATTGACTCAGCCAAAGGTAACTTGCATCCCATTCATGGCTCCCCCAGTCACTAACCTGGTAAACTTCAGTGTTTCCAAATGCCTCATTTCTCAAGTGAGGATAAGGTTCTCATGAAGATAAATGACTGAAAATCACAACTGGAAACCTTGTAATATGTGCTTTGAGTGAAAGAGACTACTAGGAAGGAGAAAAAAAATCTTTGTAATTATATTGCTAGGGGAAATCATGAATAGATTTGGGTTTAATTTTGGTTAGTCAATGGGCTTTCTGATGTAACATCTATAAGACCAGAAGATTTAACTTAAATAATGTTAATTGAGAAATAACTGATCTAAATGGCTGGTTATAGCATTTCTTTGACATAGAATACTTATATATTTATAAATATGTGTATGCTAGGGGATAGCAAAAATTACCTATAAAATACAATGCTAAATAGAAGTATGGGGAAGGAGAGAAAATACATTCAAGAGAGAGCTCATACCTCCAAGTAAAACTGAACTTATTTCAAAGCACTTTAATATATATATATTATTTTCTGAGATACAGAACTTCAAAGCCTTTGGTAAAAACGTAGATAAATAGATTATTTTTGTGCTGTTGAAGGGACTCATCATTTCAATAACTCTTGCAATGTTTTCATGGATCTGCACCTCAAATTACTTGAGTTCTGTCTTATAAAAGATATGTTCCTTTTATCTACACTTTTTTTCTCACTAAACAGAAAAACCCCTACTTTATAATCACCTACAGTAGCTTTTTTGATGTCATCACTAGATGAGTTAACAAATGTAGAAGGGCATGATTACTACAGTATATGAAAGACTGATGATAGTCACTACAATGATTTTTAGCTATCTGAAAGAAAATAAAGCATTAAAAGTAGAATAATTTCTTTAGGGAAAAAAAAGTTATTACAATCTTGGCAAAAAACCTGCAGGCTCCAGATCTTCTGAGCTGGTTTGTTATTGCTCCATGGCAGCTATACCTACTGATTTTACATTTTTTTTCTATTTGGAAGCAACCTCTCAACCACTCTCCTTTATTCTAGAACTCAGTTTGGTGCTGGGAGTAACACATGACACTTCATCTTGAGGTGCACTTTGCATTAGCTGTAAAAGTTAACTGGCAGTTAAAGTAAAAGGTAATATAGGTCTGAGACTTGATCCTGACAAACAGATTCAAGTTAAAACTAGGCACCTCTTGGCAAAGGTACCTGAATACCTTTGAGAACCTCTCTTTGGCACTTGAGGGGACTAATTTCTTTTTTAGGATATGTGATCCCACGTGTTGTTAGGTTTTAGGAAGCAAGAAACAATCAGAGGTTTAGTTTTCCTTATTGTTTTGGATATTTTTGTGTTCCTGTATAGATGGTGTTGCCATTGATTGCATGTTGTGGTTTCCTCCATAAACACTGCTTTAATAACCTTTGATATTTTGGATAAAAGTATTTAAAATATATCTCCAGACAGATTGTATCTTTCTAGTACTTTTTAACCCTCTCAGGAGGTAACAAGCATGAGTGCTAGCAGAAGCTTTCAAACACATAGATTCATAGAACATTAAGGTTGGAAAAAACCTCTAAGATCAAGTCCAACTGTCAACCCAACATTACTACATCACTAAACCATGTTGCAAAGTCTCATGTCTACATGTTTTTTGAATGCCTCCAGGGATGGTGACTCCACCAGCATCCTGGGGAGCCTTTTCCAATGCCTAGCAGCTCTTTCAGTGAAGAAATTGTTCCTGATATCCAACCTGAACCTCCCCTGATGCAACTCGAGGCCATTTCCTCCTGTCTTACTGTTAGCTACTTAAGAGAAGAGGTCAACCTCCATTTACTATAACCTCCTTTCAGGTAGTTGTAGGGAGTGAAAAGGTCTCCCCTCAGCCTCTCCAGAAGAGAACACACTATGAAAAATCCAAGTAATGACAGTTCTTTCAGAACATATCTTCTCATTAAAGTCTTCTGTATGTTTTGTGGAGAATATTACATTCAGAACCAGACTCCCTTCCTCCAAAAGCTGGCCTCCACATGCCAGAGGAGTGTACAAGAAGCCAGGTATTTCCATAAAAATCAGAACAATGAAATAATCCCTCCTAACACACCCCAATAAAAAAAATCCTGCTTTACTTCTCAACCCTTTATCAAAGGAAGATATTCACAAGGCTGTTATCATTTCCTTCTGAAAATAGGGCAACACAATATTTTCCAAAATTTTATTCACATTGCCATTCTTCTGAGCACAATAGAGGAGAAAACCCTTCAATTACTTACTGTTCACAACATTAGGAAAATTGATATTTATAGCAAATGCATGGGCACAATCTAGATCTGAATGTGACATCCTGTGACAGTACAACACTTGCATCAGAATCACTTTTATTCACAGGTTCACTTGCTCTCTGGGTTCATCTTTTCTCTTTCTAATCTCAGAAAAATCCCCACTGAAAAAAAAAAAAAAAAGGACAGTGTAAAACCTTCTGGAAAATTAGTAAAATGCCCTGAGATGATCCACCTGCTTTAAAGCTGAAGATATATTAATGTTTATATAATCAGCTTTCTGAGGAAAAACTTCAAAGCTTCTGAGCTACCTGCAAAACATCACTGCCTGTAGCAGTGGGGTGAGAAGGGGAAAGGACTGATAGGAAGAAGGGCAGACAGTAGGTAGGAAAAAGCATTACAGGATTTCACTGCCTCATGGTTAAACTTAACAATATTTACTACTAAAAAAAAAAATAAGAAAAGAGAGAAAGAAATGGATGCTGCTGTTGGTTTTATTACTGGTTATAACTATTTAATAAGGAAGATGTGCTCTGAGCTGGTTGTGTATCTTGGTGAAAAGGGTGCAAGAAGATGTCTTCCACCAGTCCCTCAGCTTGTAGTCCCATTTCCATACAGCTGCTGTCCCATGTAAAGGGAGAGTTTTATCCCAGAGAGTGGGGATATCTGCATAGATAACTGTAGTCAAACACACATATTTTGCCCAGCATTCTGAACTGGCTGGAAATGTCCAGTGATGGTCATATCCACTGTGTCCCATACTATGTTTGGGAAGCATAGTGCCCTACCTTGCAGTCAGGTTGCACACACTCAGAGCATAGCTTCTGGATCATAACTACTTTGTGCAGGTCAAGCATGCTTCTATGTGACCTGGTCTAAGGGAATCTTGCTCTGTCAGGGGGGTTGGACTAGATGATCTTTCATGGTCCCTTCCAACTCCTAACATTTTGTGATTCTGTGATGCAGTGAGGCAAAAGAAGCATCTATTTGCATTTGTCCCTAAGTATTTCAGACAAGGTTTCAAGAACACCATTTACAAACATCTCCTCATCCATGTATGCACTTAGAACTGTCACACTTTTGACAATGAATTACAAGTACCTACCTTATCCTTCAGATCTCTTCTGATTTAGGACATGTTAGCTCCCCTCAGAAGGGTCCATCAACAGAATGCTCCTACACAGTGGTTAGGTCCCTCAGAAAATAACAAGCTTTCCAAGAAGCTCCCTAAGTCTTCTTCTTAGACAATGCAAAGCTTACTCAGGAATTTGTTCATTTGGGCATTTTCACAGTACACTGGTGACCCCTGACTTTTAGTGCTCCTGTCTATCTGTTTGGCCTTGCAGCTGCTCTGCTAATAAGGCTGCTGACAAAATTAGTATGAGCTTGTGCTCAACCTGTCCTATTAAAATGGAGGTCATGGACAACAGGGAGTGCAAGAGATCAAGTGGTAGGCAGAGAGTAAAGAATAGACAGGCTGTCTGGTTTGATTTTCTTTTGTTGTTATTAATGCAGATATTATTGCAATCACGAGATCAGCCTTGAAGAACTAATCAAATGTGCAACATCCTTGGGGCTGAGAGAAGACTGCTCCCTGCCTCAGCAGCCTCTTTATCTTTCTTAATGACATGGAGCACATTTACAATATTTGGTTTATAAGCCTTTTCAGCCTGGCATGAAGCAAAGCATGCTATTTTCATGCTCCATAGGCTACCTCATGTCGATGGTGTCATATTCAGTCTGTGAAATTAACAACATTATTGAGGCTTTGGATGTTAGAAACTTGGTACTAATCTGCATAATATTCAACAACCATCACCATTTTTCACTACTAACCTGTGGTGATGTTGTCTAGTAGTTACAAGTTAAGCTTGGGGGGCAAGAAGAAGATTTGTAAGTACTGGATAAAAGAGTTCTGAAGTTGTAATTGATGCTTCCAGGATAGGAGATAGGCATTTCTCTGTGAGAATAGTTGTTTCATCCTTTCAGTTTAAAACACAAGGAGAGAGAAATGTAAGCATTACAAATTCTGCAGGTTTGACTTCTAGGAAGAACACAGAAAAGAAATGTAAGGATTAAGGGAAAAATATAAATGAGAATGAATACATAAAGCCAGCTTTGAGGCTGCAAGGCTCTACCAGAATTATCAGGTATGCTTACGAAGGAAGTATTAGCATATGCATTGCAAAGCAGTGGAAGCATAATTGTGATGACAGTTATGAGCCCATAAGAAATATACAGAGAAAGATAGGACTGTGGGGGGATATTCAATTTTAGCACAGAACAGCCTGGTTCCATCTCTAATACTGAGTATTTTTTTTAGCTAGTGCATTTGGGTTATGGCTTTTCTGACTCTTCAGTCTGCTTCCAGCCTCTGCAAAAATTATGATGGCTGTGAGGCTGATATAGCTCTCACCAGCTGGCAATGGGCTGCTGAAGAATCTGTCAGAGTAAGCACAGCCAGGGCACGTTGTGTCCTGACCACTCCTGCCCTGTCTCTGACATGCTTCTGAGAAGCCTTCAAGGCAGGCAGGCAGGCAGGGGAAAGGGTCGCTGGGAAAGTGATGTGATGTGCTGCTGCCACTGTGCCTCATGCAGAGGGACATTACCTAAGTAGGAATCTGTACATTCTTGCTTACACCTGTTAAAGGCAGAAGGACTGGAGTGCTGAAGGGATTTGGTCACTGGCATTGCAAAACCTGAAGGCAAACACATTTCATGCAGAAAGGCAGGTACTTTTGTAAGAAGAGTCAGAAAGCTAAATCCAAGGTATAGTGATGAAGAAGACAGGCATGGACTGGAAAAAAAAGGACTGGTATTCACTGTAGTCTCCTGAGATACCTAAATTTAGCCCCAAGGGGCTGAAAAATGTGTTTTCCTTCCTTACCCAAGCTGTCTTAACACTAGGCTACTGTGCAAAATGTATCCACCACAGGATCCTTGTCCTGCTTAGACATCATCTCAGGCATACCCCAAGACCAGAGGCCCCAGGCAGAAAGGCAGAATATAGTGCCAGCTAACAGCCCTGGGGAGCAGGTAGGTAGCAAGATGCTCATCATGCTTTTCATGGTGGAAAATAGAAGAGCAAAGTTGAGGCTCATTTTCTAAATGGATTTTTCATCTAAACCACTGAAACAACTCAGCAGTGTATTTTGTGGATTGTGTGGTCAGCTAGGTACTATCAGTCAGTGACAAGACTTCAAAGCCTAAATTTCTTTCTGTGTCTAGATTAGTTATTGCCTTTTGCAATCCATAGGTTGTGAAAAACTGGCAGCAAGGTGGAAGGATGAATTGGGATAATGCAATCTCCCTCTCTACCATCCACCTTTATCTCCTTGGGTTTTTGATTTATGTGCATTTTTACCTAGTGTTTGCTCTTGTTCCTACCTGGGGTTCCCCCTCCCCTTTCCTGCACTTTTCTTTACCCCAGTTGCTCTTCTCCATATGCACAAGTTGGCTGGCAGCAAAACTAATAAGATTTTCAATCTACAAAGCACAGATGGCACTTTCCATGCTTCAGAGACTGTCAATCTTGTTGGTCTCACTTCCTGGTCATTAGCAGAGGGAAGGGAAGAACAGGAGATGCAGCAAGGCTCCTGCAAGGCTAGGAGAAGAAAATATCCCCTATCAGAATTGTTGAGGAGTGAAGATAGATGAGGAACATGGAGAAGAATAGAGAAGCAAGACTCAGTGCACAGTGTAGGATTCAGGTCTAGGAATGATGTACAGAGCAGTGTCAACTGGAAATGTGCTAAAAAGAGACTATTTTGAGGAAATAAATAGGGTAAATACAGAGGATATGAAGAATGTTTGAAGAAGCAAGAGCCATGTGTTGGGAGATGGAAGATATGCAGACCCTTATGGCAAGAACAAGAACTGTACAGTAATGCCAGCTAGTTGTGTGGGTGGGTGTGACATTCCTAGGGCTGGAGTCCTCAGGCTGGAGCTGTGACTGGGAAGGCAGAAAGCTGGTGTGAGAGGAAGGAAGACATGGCCAAAAAAGAACTATTTCTATGTTGAAAGTGGTCTGTGTCATTGGTCAGAAAGGAAAATTCTTGTGCCTTTTTCTCTAGTCTAGTGTTTTTTAAAGAGATATTGTTCTTTGCCTCTGTAGAGTGTGTGCATGCAACTGTCAGATTTTTCCTAACAGCTTTGGGTCTCCTAAACAATTGCAAACAACCTTCAAAGATGTGTAAAACCCTGACATAAAATTTTTCTACAGATTTAGGGAAAAAAAACATGGAAATAAAAGATAGAAATAACAGTAGCCTTGTGTGCTGGGCTAAAGTGAAGCTCAGCATAGGGTTGCAATGTAGATGAGACTAAGAGTTACACCTACACCTTCTTCCAGTCAGCAGAGCTGGCCTGTTGAGAAGGTGTTCAGGGCTCACACTGGGGAGACAAGTACCTGAAGTACAATTGCTGAACCAGACATTGAACTCTCCTCATCACACAAAAAGTCCAGAAAACCATCCTAAAAGCAAAGACAAAGTGTCTTTCTGTCTTTCTTGTACCTTGTCATTAGTGCTTGATCACATCTGAAAAACAACTCTTGTGAAACAGAAGGTAGATATTTACATATTGTAATTTTTAAGGCATATCCATAGGAAATTAAGCAGACCTTTTTTTTCTAAATTGACCTTTTTAGCTGCCAGGTGCCCACTAAGCACTCTTCTACTCCTGCTTCTCAGCAAGATAGGGGGAGGAAATAAGATTAAAACCTCGTGGGTTGAGATAAAGGTAGTTTAATGAAATCAATCAAAGGCCACATGTGGAAGCAAAGCAAAACAAAATCCAGAAGATTTATTCTTTGCATCCTATCAGGAGATCATGTCTAGTATCTTCCTGGGAAGCAAGGCCTAAGTACATGTAGGGGCTGTTTGGAAGACAAATGTTTTAGTAGTAAATGTGCCATTCCCACCCTTTGTCTTAGCTGAACATGATGTCACATGATAAGGACTATCAATTTGGTAAGTTTGGGCCAGCTGTCCCAGCTCTGTCTCCTCCCAAACCCTTGCCCAACCTCAGCCTGCTGGCTTCTGATGTGGAGGTTGGAGTGAGAGCTGTGATGCTGTATGAGCACTGCTTAGGAGTAGCCAACACATTGATGTGTTAGCAACTCCTTTCTAGCTAACACAAAGCCCAGCACTGTATGGGTTGTTGTGGTCATTGCCCTTTGTGACACCATCTGTTGTCACTAAGAAAAGCTTGGCATGTGTCCTCATTTCAAAATGTAAATTGCCTTAATAAATGGAAATGCTGATTCTGAGTCCACAGTGCTCAACTCTTATTGCATTAGTGCTCCACAGCTACTGGTAAAGGGTGGCTTCAAATTGAGTTGCCCTAAGTATTTTTATCAATTCCTTATTTAGGATGAGAGACTTCTTAACTAAGTTTAGCCTTCTACAAGCTGGCTGTCAGACACAGATCTAGTCTCCTTTTGGAATTGCTGAACAGAAAAGCCCTCTTACAATCTGATCAACTATACCTATCTTACTTTGCACCTGAAATTAGGTGCTGTGCCACTTATTCTTAGGGTTAGCTGCATACATAAATGGACCAAATAAAAAAAGGTGTTTGGTATAAATTCTTTCAGAACTAATTGGGAATAACCTGGTAGATAGAAAATCAGACCTAAAAAAATGACTATATTACTCCTTTAGAAAAATGAGCTAAAGGAAAATATATAATATCTGTTCTTTTTGCTCAGTACTGAATGTCTTATACCTCTTGGCTTATTGAGGGTTAAACTCTGAAGGTAGTTGGGATACAATAAAAACTTTCTGCAAACTAAATACATAAAAAACATGACTACTTCATTCTTGCACTGTAACTTCCCCTGACAAAAATGTCCTGTATATAAATAAGAAACATGTTACAGTTCACCTGCAAGGCTCTGTGATATCTATTCAAATACATACCACAACATTAAAAAGCATTATATTCCTCCCCTTCTGTGGATGATTGATACTAAATCTGTGCATGTGGAAGTTTTCAAAGAAGAATAACTTATTTATTAATTCAGTGTGCATTTAGAAAGTACAACTAAACCTACACTTGTTTCCTCCTCCATTAAATTAGCCTGTCATCATTTCTAACTCCTCATTGTAATTCAAGATGTGATCACTGAGAAATGTCTTCATCTTTTCCTAGGGGAAAAAAAAAAGTCTACTTAAAATAGAAAACATCCTTTAGTCTACAGATTTTTTTCATTATTATTTTGCTCATTTTCAGTGTTACACATAAATATTTATTTTTGCTCTGCTAAAATCTTCAAAGAAGTATTTGATATTTCCCCCCCAAAAAAAATCACAAAAGAAATTTCAGAATTGAGATTTGAGATGCCTGTAAAATGAACTGTATCTCTATACAAGAAGTTATCACCTTCAGTAGTGAAAGTGTCCCAGTACAGATAGATCCAGCAGATGGAAATTGTTGGTGTGGCTTGGTATATGTATTCATTCCCTTCCAATGCCCTCAGTCATTACATCTCCTCCTGACTACCAAGGATCAACAAAGGTCTGAAATGAATCTTTAAGCAAAGGAGAGAGACTTTCTCTTTTCCCTGTTTAAATCTCACATTTTGCTTTTCCAAACTATCCTACTATCATACTGTTGTATGATACTATATTAGATAGCAGTGACTAGTAGATTCTGAACAGAAAACTGTAATCTAATTATTTAAACAGGCTAGGAATTTTTCAATTAGCCATCCCCAAATGCTGCTTTCCTGAAGTGAAACAAACTGCTCAGTTCACAAATCTCCCTTCAAATCTATTTTGGGAAAATACTTTAGAAATGGTCAAACTGTTCCACCACACAGATATTAAAGTGAGCTTGGTTTTGTTTATTTTTCCCCAAGTAAAATAGGAAAAAATGTTGATAAGAGTTAAAAATGAAATATGTAGAAATAAAGGAAATATACACATATATACTTATACATATGTATAGGTTTGATATGTTTCCAAAAGTAAGTAGAAAGACAATGTTGCCTTTTAATTCAAAATTTATTATCTCACATATTTTTATAAACCAAAATTACTGCACAGATCTAACCCTTAAATCTACTTCCTATTTATTTTATTTAGCTCATATATATAATATTTTTGAACATGTAATAAAAGAAAATTCACATAGTCTGTTAAGGTCAACATTTCATTTATGATAGTGGAGTGTTCAGATCACCTACTTTTGAGGAAGGGGAAAACACTCATTTAAAATTGTTCTGTATTATTGAACAGACTTCCACTGCAGTGCAGTTATTTTCTTCAAGGACAGATTGAATTTTAAGCCTCTATGATTATTTATAGAGCTACCTGTTTTTTCCCTTGATTGTCATTTACATTGATGCAGAGTCATTGCTACATGGGTGTAAAATACAGTCATTCTGAGCTGCTTGATATTTATCCTACTTTGCACATATATAGACCACTAGACATAGAGGAAAACTGCAGAATTAGGCCAACAGTTTCACAGGTGTTGTTAGAGAAACACTAAAATTATGTTTCACTGTGTTTTCACATGGATAAAATACATGACCTGGTCTAGAGAATCCTGCTCTGGCAGGGGGGGTTGGACTAGATGATCTTTCCAGATCCCTTCCAACTCCTAATATTCTGTGATTCTAAAAGAGGTAACATGTCTTTTTTCACCAGGTGAAGAAAAATCCCAAGCCCCTGAGACCCCAGAGACAGAAATCCCAGCACTGTTTGCCTTCCAAATTCTTACAGACACAGTTTACAGACATCACACTAAAGATCTTTTCACATCTCTCTGTAGCATCTCTGTTCTGTAGGTGTTAGGCATTCCCCCACTTCAGCGTGGGAGGGAATAAACCCAAATGAAGAAAGAAAACATCAGCTTTGATCAGAGCCTTTTTTGCTAGTTTCAGCCTTTAAAGGCTCAATTCAGTTACCTAAAGACAGGAATCTATTAGTGTTTGAAATGCCATAGACCATATGAGATACCCACCTCAGGCTGTAAGATAAAATAACCCATACCTTACTGGAAGGGCAGCTGAAGAACAAGAGGGAGAGCTTAGGTCATCACAAATGCACCTAGGTACCAGTGTCTCCACAGCTTAAAACCACTATAGGAGTTTCAAAAACACACACACAAAGTACTAATATATGTTGTCATTTAAAGGAAAACCTTGTCTTAGAATAATCCTGACTGTCTGAAGCCAGATCAAAGAATTCCTTCACTAGAGAGCTGATCTTAGTCTGTCAGGAGAGGTACAAACATTAACTTAAAGCACCTTTTTGTCTTTTATTTCATAAATGAAGCAGACTTTAGGGATGCACACAGTCAGTTAATGCAACTCAGCTAACAACCAGTCCTGATAACTCCATAAGGTGACCAAATCCTTCCAGTAAAAACTTTACTGTCCCATTTTGATGCATGTAGAACACAAAGGATGTGGGGATTTCAGCAGCTGTGCTGAATAACGTCTCTTATAATGTTGCCATAGATCAGTTTTTCCACTAGGGAATGAAGCAGGATTAATGGAAAAGTCTCAGGGCAGGATATAATCAGATCTAAATCAATTTTTTGTTGTTGTCCTGCAGCTAGTACTGTAGCTTGCAACCTCTTAGGAGAGATCCTTGTCCCTGGTATACCCAATGTATTTCTCCACATTATTAGTCATTTCTAAATAAAGCTGTAGATGCAGCTGGAGTTCCTCTTCCTCAGGCTTAACACTGTATATTTGAGAGAGGAGAGGCTGGAGAGCAGCCCTGCAGAAAGGGACCTGGAGGTACTGGTTGCTATCAGGCTCAGTGTGAGTAAGCAGTGTGTCCTGGCAGCCAAGAGGTCAAACCACACCCTGGGGTGCAGTCAGTCAACAGAAGGAATTGTCCTGCTGGATTCAGTGTTGGGGTGAACTCATCTGGAGTACTCTGTACACTTCTGGGACACACAATTTAAGAAGGATCTGGAGGTCTTTGAATGTGTCCAGAGGAGGGCAACAAAGCTGAAAGGACTGGGAGGAATGTTCTAGGAGAACTGGCTCATGTCTTCAGGCTTGTCCAGTTTGGAGAACAGGAGGCTGAGGGGTGACCTCATTGCTCCCTAGAGACTAGGGGCAAGTCTAATCTACCCTATCTGGCAGGTGCCCAAGCAACATCACTTACCTCCTGTTGTTTCCAAAGAGTGGCTACACCTCAGTTTCCCTACTAATCAGTAGTCTGCCTGTTTTCCAACAGCAGAGTTTTATATAGCTCTTTGATTAAATTAGAGAAATAAGACACCTGCCAGTGTAAATAAAGTCCAGGGAAACAAATAACCCCTTTCCCACTGGCTTCTGTGTTCTCCTCTGCTGTACTCCAATTTTTCACCTGAAAATATTGATTTTGTTAAAATTACTTGGATTTTTTTCTATTGGGAGAATTGGAATTAAATGTTCTGTGCCAGTCTGGCATTGGTTTGTGCTGGCTGAACTCTCTTGGACACTCCTGGGAGATGTAGCTTGTGCACTTTATGCTCCCTTCCTCCCCATGGGCTGAACTCCCCATCTGAATTACATTGAGAAATCCAACACCCTTCCTTTTGATCAGCTTATCTCCTTGTCTTCCTCTGTGTCTATCTAGAGAGATCTCATTTCTCTTTTTCCCTGGAATTTCTTTCTTTGTTTGTTTGTTTTTTCATTGGGAAAACAGATATTTTTCTGGTTCTGTTTCACTGCTGTCAAGTCCAAAAGAGGTTTATATTTCCATTAAATGTATTCTTCTGTGAGATAGTTTTTTTCTGGGCTGCTAATGAATACAGGCTTTGCTCAATAGATCCCTTTATATATCAAATACATCTTTTGCATTGCTACAAAAGAGTATCATAGAAGGTCTGGAAGGAGATTGGATCACTTCTCGTATTACACTTATCTTGAGAGTCACAACTTCTATGGTAATCTATAGAACAACAAAAATAAAGGGGAAAAAAAGAAAAGTTCTCATTTTTGGATAATTTGGAGCTTTATCTATATAAGGGATTTTTGTTTGTTTTCCCTTTAAAACTTTTTATTGAAGCCTTACAAATTAGTCACATCTGGGACTAGTGTCTCTGGTGGCAGTAGCTCAACGCACAGACAAACACAGATAAAATAGTTGTTAGATGTGGTGTCAAGAGAATATTTTTCCCAGATCAGAATCCCAGCAATTTTTCACCTATTTGGTTTAGATCTATTTAACTTCTACCTTTTTCTTACTCATTCTTTCCTATTTTTGTCAGATGAACTTAGCTTTAGACATTTGGAAGATTTTGTTTCAGTTTGTTTGGGGTTTTCTTTGTTTATTTGTTTGGGTTTGGTTTTATTTTTGTTTTGGTGGGGTTTGTGATTTTTCTTAAACAGAATTCAGTCTGGTGACCACAGTAAATATTAATCATTAGTTGGAAAACCATTACAGAAGGAAATCTATTTCTCTGATCTCAGTGGCACAGAAATAACAGTGAAGTGTCTGTCTGAAAGACTTAGTTCAAAGCTAAAAATAATGAAGTCTATCTGTTGTTTGTAAGCACTATTTGCCTGAGTATGTCTTCAGTAAAGACACTAGGGTTTGGTCCTTAATTACACAGAATTATCATGGATAAGGAATGTGTTGCACTAAAAAAAAAAGCAGTTATTTTGTCATGAGGCTGTGAACCTAAAATTTATAAAACATTTTTGGTGGCTTTTGAATTAAAAATTACCTGCATTGGGGAGTTTTATTGTTGTTTTTCCCTGGTTCCATGATAAACTTTATTTTTTGGCCTCTGCCTGACAAAATTGACAACACAAAACAAAACCTCTCATACCCCATGATTAACAATCTTTTGATCTCACAAATCACAGCTTTGACATGAGGCCATCAGCTTTAACCTAGAGACACTTAAGGATAAAGAAATAAATGTGCAGGAGTTGTGTATGTATCTTTAGTGAAGGTAGTATAGAGTTTCCCATTGGTTTACTTTTATTTTTCTTCTGTGCAGGAGGGTTAGAAACTTGTGGAAAAGACAGAGGGAGGAAGGGAGGAAAGGAAAGACAGACAAAAAAGGTTTGTCTGTAACCACAGGACTTTAAGTCCTTTAAGGATAGCATTGATACCAAGTGTATTTTGTTAAAAAAGCATCTTTTTTTTCAGTCCTATCCTTTATTCTGCAATAGTGTAATATGGTTACACATAGCATTGTGTGACACTTAAAAGTTATATTTATTGAGAAAGATATTTCACCATTTAAATAAACCTCCCAGAAAAATATTCAGGTAGAATTTCAGGCTTTTATATACTATTTCCAACTTTGGAAGTGCACAAACAAGGTGTCCTTCAAGTGTTGGACTCAGGGTCATTAGTTCTAGTCAAGGAGGAAGAAAAAGAGGTAACAACAGCACAGAAAAAGAGAAAAATNATATAAAAATTATTCTTTTTCTATGATGTCCATGTATTTCTGCATATGTGATTGACACAGCTGTGTTGTGAGTTAAAAATATCCCCAAGTTCTCTGAGATAATCACATAAGCAGGTTACCTCTGTTAATGGAATAGGACATGTGAGGAAAGAAAGCTCCATGGGGCTGTTGCTTTCATCCCTGCACAAGGGAACACTGAGAGAACAGAAAAAGGTAAGGACAGTGAAACAACAAAGCTCAGAGGATGTCAGCCTCCAGGAAGAATTAATATACACCTGAGAACAGTTGTTTGAAAAGATATTTCTAGCCACAACAGGCAAAGAGAATCAATTCTTAACTATCAGGCAAGGCTGAGAGAGTATGGAGAGAAGATAGCAGTTCAGCACAGATCTATCAGTACAGGCTAGTGATTCATCCACCAGTAAAATTACAGTTATTCATTCAGTTGAGATAATAAAGGGAATAGTAATAATAAAGGTTGTGGCATGGAAAAGAGAGATGTCTCAAAAAGTAAAGAAAATATGTTAACATCATGCTCTGAAAGCATAAGGACAAAGAACAATGTTTAAGCAAAGCCATAAAATATGGATGTTGTCTGAGTGAAGATTATGGAGAAGTCTCAGCTGAGTTTACCAAGGAGAAATGTCAGCCTGTAGTTTGGAAAGGAGTCCTGGATAAATCCAGGTTAAATGTTGCTATTTGGATATTAGTCATTTCAGCCAATGCACTTTAGTGGAAGTTCTACTCCCAAGATGGTTCTGAGATTAATTGGGTAGATCTAAGAGAGTGAGAAAGTTTTCAGAGTTTGTAATGGATGATGCTTTAATTTGGCTTAGAGAGTTTAAATTATGCAATGAGAGATTTTGGCAAGGTTTTCAGAGGGTAAAAAAAAAAAAAGAAATACACCAAAGACTTAGATGAATCTAACAAATGTTCTATGCATTAGGCAGAGAGGGACTAATCCTTCACTCTTTTGTGCCCTCAGTGTAATTGTCTAACTGCAAGGAGAACTCTTCTTTAATACCATCCATGTTACCCAGCTCCAAATACCTCTATCAAATATGAAGCTGGAGAAAACTATGCTGAATGTGAATCTCTACCCACAGATCCATGTGAAACTGACCTCTTGAGTTTTGCTCTCCCTATAATCTTTTTGCAGTGCCCTGCTGGTGTGAAAGCCATTACTGTCATTTTTAGTATAATACAGGTTTTACAGTAATTAAATGCAATCTTTTAAATTTCACCTTTTGGAAGGGAAACAAACAAAAAAAAACAACTATCTTTTTGTGTTTGAAATTATTTTTTTTGTAAACTGAAATGGAAAGGTCTGAAATACATCATTAAAATCCACTTAAAACTGCATGAATTCTAGAAAGCAAAGAAAAAAGAAGGAAATGGTCTTTCCACAATGGGTTACAGAGAGATAATTTAAATAACTGCATGAGATCAGACTGATCTCTCTGTAAAAAAACAATTTCCTTTAAGGATCAGAACAAACCTGATATTGCCATTTCAGCACCAAACTGCCTCTTTCCAGCTCTTTACAGTGTAATTGCCATGCCAATTCCACTGAAGCTCTGAAATATTTTTCTTTCATGCTGTTTCAAAGAGTTGTAAGGGGTTTATGAAACTTCAAACACAGCTGCATTTGGGGGAGTGAAAGCAGTCAGCACCACCACCCAAGGCTGTAGAGGCCATAGGAAGCTATGTTGGATAGAAGTACAGTCACTCTACTCTTGGATGGGAGGAGAAAGAAATCCTTCCAGTCATGTCTTCCCAGCTCTCACTGGGTCATCTCTGTTCTCAAATCTCCCTTGGCTCTCAAAGTCTGGGGAGACATAAGTACTGAAGACCTTAGCCTGGGAAAAAGTGCTTAAAAAGGCAATCTCCCTGTTTTCTTATGTCAAAATATGTATTTTAAGTAAGTTAAATAATTGGTAAGTTTGGAAAACAAATAGTTATCCCCAGTTCAGTACCATAAATATTTCCAATTAACATTTTAGCATGAAGCATATGGTTAAGAACTTAGGTTCAATTCAAGCAGAACACCATTTGGGATTTAACTGATAGGTATTCAGTAAAATTCTACAGCATGTTTAGCAAACAGCAGCAAAAACTGTGTGACCAATTTAATCAGCATGTGCATTGGGAGTGGCTATAAATATGTTTCTAATGAATACCCAACTACCCTTGTGAAATCAACATTTATGTGCTGCTTGTTCTCTTCCCCTCTCCACCTGCCTCCTGAACCTTGCAGTCTGTGGGTATTCACAGAGGAAAACAAGCCCAAATAAACCAAAGCAAAACCTACATGTGAGGGCAAGAGAGGAGCTCTTGCAGTTGAGCAATCTGACAGAAAGGAAGGCAGGTTGCCCTCTCAATACCTTTGGCTGGGTTCATGTGCACACAAACATCTGCATTTGTAAGGGGGTGGAGCAGTGCCAAAGCTTCTCTTGCCTCTATTTGGTTTTTGTTTTGCAAATCTTCATTTTAACCTGTGGATAAGACTCATGATGGGATAAGCATCAGGGAAGTGGTCACCAGGTTCTGTTTCTCTGAGGCAAACAGGGTTGATATTCATAGATGTGATCTTACTGGGAGTGAGAAAAGGATTTATGTCACCTCTCTGCTAGATCTTTTCAGAAGAAGACAGCTGCCTGTAGACTGATGTCCTACATTAAACAGTGTGAAAGGTTTGTCCTGGATCTATTGCCAAAACCCTAACAGCCTTCTCTTGTACTGTGCTATGACTTGTGTAGCCTTATTAATAGAGCAATGTTGCATTTACTTTGAAAAGCAGAGTACCATTTTGAAGGTCTGTCACCTTAGTGATGCCACAGCAAAAGCTGGTGGGTGCTGGAGTCATTTCTGCTCCTTGGAAAACACAGCATAACATGCTGGAGGAGGGCTGGGAGAGGACTAGGTAGGTGTTGAGGAATGAGCCTGTGCTTTTCATATTCACTGACATTAAACAAAATGTTCTTGCTTGGGAGAAGAACTTAATCAATCAAGGAATGATTTTAAGTACCTTTAAAATCATTTGTTGTCTCAATTCTATATGCTAATGCAATGATTCATGTGGCTTCAGTACTGCAGGTTGCAATCAGTCTTTCCAGTAACTAAACACAATCCTTTTACCTAGCATCCTGTAAAACCCACAGTGAGAGGCTGCAAGCCTACTTCATTAATCTTTTCATTAATCTACCTTTCACCCATCAGACAAGAGGGGACCTAGGCATCTGTGAGCTATTTTATGCAGATTTTACCCCTTCCATTTCTAGAACACAGCACAGTAATAACTTAGAGTGCATTGTTGCAAACATGTCTGACAATTTCTATCTTTATCTGATTTTAAAAAAGCATGTAAGTCAAGGAAAAGTTCTATTCTGGGGTTTGGTTCATGTTTTCAAATTTTTTGAAGTATCTAAACCATTTTCTTTTAGGAAAAAATAGGAGATATGGTTGACAGCTTGTATGACAAGTTTTAACCCAATGGGATTTTAAAAAGCTGATAAATTAATCCTGAAAATCCAGGTTTATAATGGAAAGCCTTATAGGCTCTTACCTGTATTGCTAGTGAGAGCTGTTAGAATACTAACACTCTTTTTCAGAAATCCTTTCAAAATGTTTTATTTTTGAAATTAAAACTTTAGAATAGTTTAGTTGTAACAAAGAGCCAAAGCTATAGCATTGGGAAGGAGAAAAATCCCACTATTAGATTTTTTTTTTTCCATAAAATTAAATTTATTCATCAGAAACATTCTCAAATTATTTCTTAAATAAAATTCAGCATAAAAAATTAATCCTTTCATTTCTGTGTAGCATTCCACTGAAAGATCTTGGGAGCCCTTGCAAACATTTATGAGCTTAGGCTCTCAACCACTTTGTGGAACATATAATCACTCTCCTTTTACAAAATGGATAAACTGAGTGACACAATGAAGGTGGCTAAGGTATTGCAGTTCTCCTTCTTCCCCATTCAACTTCCACCATGCATTTCAGTAATGACTTACCCATTGCCCCAGAATTCACATGAAAATGATTTCTATTCCCATTGATCTAGGAGATTAATTCATCTATCATATTTATCTGGAAGATTGGATCTCCATTCCCTGTTTCAGGAATGTAGCATCCATAATAGGCACTAGAGAGTATTAAGTGTCTTGACTAAACAGAGATACAGAAATTTCAACAAGCAAACATTCAAAGGCTGAGGTTCATTCCACCTATTCAAACTGGAAGCCCAACTGCCTTGCACTTCCATAGGTAGCAGAGGAAGAGGATGATTCAAGTCAACTTTGTGTATTTGGGGTTTTTTCCCTTTGTTGCTTAGCACCTCAGAATGCCAAAGTGCAGTTTCAGTTTAGCACCTGATGTTTGGGGATAGAACACTAGGATCTGTTTCTTCCTGTAAAGGTGAGCAAAGAAGCTCAAGCATCTCACTAAGACCTCTCCACAGCCCTGGTATTTCTCAGTGGTCTGATACCTTTGTTCTGATCTCAGGAAAAATCATACACAGAGAAGTGGCAACATGAAGGAGAACAGAATAGGAAGGGAAAGGAAGGGATAACTCATTTATTCCCAGTTTTGTCTTACTTCTAAAAGACATGAAATGGTTTTAAGTGTGGCAGCTGTCATTTTGAATGCCATACTTACTTCCTACTCTTACTAGTGATATTGTGTAAGAGTCTGCTCTGTACTCCCCATTCCACCCCTTTCTCCCAATTATTTCCAAACAGTCCCCAAGGCACTATCTTGAATACTAAATCAAAGTGAAATGACTTACTCAAACTTTGTTACCTGACTCAAAGGACTTGAACCTTCTTAAGTACCTGCAAAGACTTGAACTTCCTTAAGTAACTGGAATCAAGCAGAACATAAAAGAAATACCCTATCTCTAAAGACTATATTTGGGTACAAATATAGTTAACAGCATACATGTGGTGCATTTTCACTGTCCAGAAAGGCAGCACAACTAGATTTATTCCACTTAAACACTGCAGAGCTGTGCCCATGTTAAGTGAGTGTTTGATGGTGTTCAGTAGTTGCTGCCTGATCATCAATGTCAGTGAATCCAGTTGTGGCACCACATAAAATCCTCTCTCACTGCCAGTGTTTCCAGCTATTGTAATTTCCCCAAAGAGATAGGAGATTTATTTTACCCAGCTACAGTACCTGAGAGATTTATCAGTACAGGACACTGTACAACTTCTAAATGACCCACCTGGAATACATGACAAACCAAATCTTTTTTCCTCCCCCCCTCCTTTCCTTTTTTCCTTTCCCCTTTCCTTTTTTCCTTTCCCCTTTCCCTTTTTTCCTTTCTCCTTTCCTTTCCTTTCTCCCTGTCACTTTCTTTTTCTTTCCTAAATGCAGTAACTGACACAACAATTAATAAAATAACCCCTGGGGTGGAAGATGGGTCTGGGCATCCATGGTTCCTGATGAAACACTTGTGGCATCTCTTATTTCTGCCTAACATATGGATTCATCCTGATACCTGATGAGAGTCTACAGAGCATAAAACCATCCACCCCAAATAAGCTTTATAGGGAAATATCTCCTATCTAGTTGTTGTTAGGTTTTATCAGTTATGACTGAGCTCACTAAGGATGTAAACATATGACTTGAACTAATTTAATGCACTAAAAATGTATATTCCTTACTTATACACCCTCTCCATCTCTAAATAACCCTGTAGAGGTGACATGCATTGAGATTACCTCTTTCACAATATTAAATGAAACTTACATTTAAACCTAAGATTTAAATGCTTTTTGCACAATCTCTCTGTTGTTTATTTTTATTTGGTTTTTCTAATTTTCATGCTAGTTAAACCTGCAAAATAGTAAGAAACAGCAAGAAGAATATTATTCTTAAGCCTGGCAGAGGTGAATCAGCCCAATCTGAGGCTGAAATGACAAGCACATCAGTCACTGACACAAACCAGCTGCCAGGCCTCTTTATATGCAAGTCATTCAGCAAGATATCAAAATGTGGAAAATATAATGCTCCTACCAAGATTTCTTGTTGAATTAATGCCCAAGTGAGTTCTTCTGAAATGCTGCAGTTGTATCTCAGAAAAAAAAACACCATGCAGTAAAGCATCATACTTATTAGGACCCAATTTGCCACAGCAGCAGTCAAGTGCTTCAGCCTCTCCCAGTGGCAATGGGGAGGGAGGACTGGGGATAGGGAAACTTAGATTAAATTCATAGTGCAGTGCACACTTAGAATTCAATATTGACAGCTCTAATTACACACACCTTTCCATCACAAGTTCATTAACTAAGAGGAAAACGCTAGAAACAGCAGTATCAACTTGCAGAAATAAATAAATAAGGGCAGAGCCAAGCACTCCAGAGTTTCTGACCTTTCCTCTTTCTTGCTGCTAAAGCCCCACATGTTATTCCTAGCCCTTTTGTTTATTTTGAGATTGGAAGAAGTGAGAAAGCCAAGTGCATATTAATCCTTCATTCAAAATATAACCTTAAAATGTTACAGTAAGAGTGTAGGGGATGATATACTCTTAGGGTATTTGCCTTCTGGCAACTTTTTAAAAACAGGGAATCTCAGCAAACTCTTCAGGCTTCCTCTAAAATAAATGAGGAGAAATAAACACTCTGAAAAGGCAAATATTTTAGAATAGGTTGAAATGCTTAATGGAAATAACTAATTCTCTCCCTCACCAAAAGAGAGAACTTGGAAGGCCAGGTGAATCCTGCTCCTTCAGAAGATGTCATTAGGAACACAAGAAGTTCACTAGTCAGCATAATATCAAAGGGAGAGCTACCTACCTGTAGGACATTAGACATACAGCCTCTGTGTAATTGCATGTGTCAGCCATTGTCCAAATGCAGCATCTTACAGCATTGGAACAGGACACTATAGTCAGTTAATTTAAAATATACTTTCCACCAGCATAGAAGTTGGTAACAGCAATTCACCAACATAACCCAAGTCAGGCAAGTGAGATAACTCACTCAGTCTAGTTCCAATTCTCAAGTTACAGATACAGTGGAATGGAATTTTGTTGTCTAAGAAACTGCTCCATCATGCTCACTGTAAGTTCTCCAGCTTATGCATTGCACCAACAAACACAGGTTTTATGAGTGATTACATGTAGATAATTCTAAACCTCACCAATGTAGGCACTGCCCCTTGCCTTTCCTCTCTGAGGTTAGCTCTTTATATTTAGTTTGGTAAAATTTGTTGGATTTTGAACCCTTACCCTTTGGAACCCTTATGGATCTCTTTTTCCTTTGATCATCATGTCTACAGGGAGATTAGAAGTGTATTTTGAGTTAGGCTGTGAATTAACTACTGCAAAATCTGGTTTGGATCCAGTATCTATTCAGGGGTGTGTAATTCATGTGAGCTATAAGAACATAGCCAGTCCTCATATAATGACCTGTGATAAGGAAGTAGAGAAAAGAGTCACTGGTTCATCCTTCTCATGGTCATGTAAGACTGTTGGTGGGGAGCCCAAAGGGGACTGAGGCATGCCTAGCTTAGGACAAGTTAAGGCAAAGTGACCACCACAGTTTAGGAAGGACGTTGAGCTACTAGAGAGGGTGCAGAGAAGGGCAACTAAGCTAGTCAGGGGTCTGGAAAACAGGCCTTATGAGGAAAGGCTTAGGGAGCTGGGCTTGTTTAGCCTGGAGAAGAGGAGGCTGAGGGGAGACCTTATCACTCTCTTCAGCTACTTGAAAGGCCATTCTAGGGAGGCGGGTGTTGGCCTCTTCTCCCTTGTGACTGGTGACAGGACTAGAGGGAATGGGCTTAAGCTGAGGCAGGGTAGGTTTAGATTAGATATTAGGAAGAATTTCTTTATTGAAAGAGTGGTTAGATATTGGAATAGGCTTCCCAGGGAGGGGGTGGAGTCCCCATCCCTGGAGGTTTTTAAGGAGAGGCTAGATGTGTTTCTTCAGGGGATGATTTAGGGGTAAGAGTAGTGTAGGGCTATCGGTTGGACTAGATGATCTTGAGGGTCCTTTCCAACCGTAATGATTCTGTGATTCTGTGACCACAGAGAGTAAAGTATTCCTTGTTTGATTTCCTTTTTAATATCCATATATTCAAAATATCAAAAAAAGCCAGAGGTATTTTATAAGTGCCATTGGTGAAGTCTCCAGGCATTCAAATTTTAAAGAATTTGGCCACATGAACAATAGTGGAACACAAGTTCCTGTTGTGCATTTGTGGAAACCATGATGCATTTTCCTTGTTCATTTTACAATATCACTTCTCAAGTGCATGAGTCAGTTTGAAAGATTTGTTTAGTAACACTAGTAACATGAATAATGTCTTCAAAAGAGAAATATGAATCAATCCTTATTGAGATGCAAATCTGTATTTTATCTACAGATAAGGCATGAAATGTATATGACATATTTCTCTTTATACAAAGAGTGGACTGTAGAACTTCCCAAGCTAGAAGTTTCTACCTTTAAAAAGTCCAAGTCTTTGCTATATCTTAAGAAAAAATAATCCTTTTATAGGCATTATGAATATTTAAATATACATATGATTCAGGTCCTCACAGCTAGATGCAGGATTCAGCACTTACCATGCAGCCTGCTGTAAAGATTCTTATAACCTTTGCTGTATCTGCTGCTGAAATATATTTTTTGTCCTCATTCCAGATATTCTCATTACAAAGCACATTTTCTCAAAAGGCCCATTAATGTTCTGACATGCCAAAATATTCTGTGAAGACAGTCTGATACTTGGAGAAAGGAGGTTATTTTTTATGAAGAGATTGAGTATCACTCATCTAGCAGGGGTTTGTATTTTGTTTTTCTGCCAGTCTTTCTGTTATCTTACAGGCACAAAGCACTTGTCAAGGAGCATTCAAATAATTGTCATCAATTACTTTCTGAGGTAAGATCTCTGGAGTTGCATTTCTGCTGCTTCTTTTGTTTTTGTTTGTCTTTTTCTTTTCTTTTTTTCCCTTTTTTCTTTTTTTCTGAACAATGGTATCCATGAATGAATGTCTGGCAGATAAGAGGCTTTCCTATGTTCTGACTATTTACAGATGCTGGGGAAAGGTTGCACTCTTTCTAGGAACAGGTGATTAACAGAATTAGGTCCTCAGTCTCCTATGTAAGTGCATGTATGGCTAGTCTCCAGTGTTGCTTGCTTCCAGAAAAAAAGACCTTCTATAATCAGTAAATTTCCCATAGTTCTGAAGTACTACTTAGTATTTTTCTGCTGAAAGCACTAGACATTGTTTTCTTTTTCAAAGTGATTAAGTACAGCAGGTTTAAAAACCATCTGATTTCTTTTGCTCATATGTAATAAGGATAGAATCATGATGGTTGGAAAAGCCCTCTGAGATCACCAAGCCCAACCATCCTCCCAACACTGTCATGCTCACCACTAAACCATGGCCCCAGGCACCCCATCTACATGGTTTTTGAACCCTTCCAGGGATGGTGACTCCATCATCTCCCAAGAGAGCCTGTGCCAATGCCTAGTAACCCTCCTGGGAAGAAATTATTCCTAATACCTGATCTGAAGCTCCCCTGGTGCAACTTGAAGCTATTTCCTCTAGTCCTATCACTTGTTCCTTGGGAGAAGAGACTGAGCCCCATCATGCTCCATCTTCTTTTCAGGTAGTTGTAGAGAGTGATGAGGTCCACCCTGAGACTTTTTTTTTCTAGCCTAAACAACCCAGTCTCTCAGTGGCATACAGGCAGCCTAACTGGATTCCTTATTCCATGTCCTTCCAAGGCTATAAGGAGTATGAGTACTTGCCAGTTCTGGTTTAAGTGACCATATCAGCTACATGGTGTGGAGCTATTCTCTTGCAGAATGTCTCAATCTCCAAAGTAAATAATACAATCATAGTTCAGCATTTCTTTTAAGGATGTATTCTTTGACATATCTGGTTTTGAGGGATTTTTTAAAAAAATAAAATATTTTGTGTCCATTTACTAGACTAGAAATGAAAAAGAGAGCAGCAAGTCTGTGCAATCACTTCAAAGAATGGTTTTTTTCCCCTAATATTTACATTTTTGTTTATTTATATGCAGTTTGACTTTTAAAGAAGTTAATTGAAGTGTAGGCAGATTCAAAGCTGCAGCAGCTTTATATTTATCCCCAGGTTAGATTTAGTTTCAGCAAATCTTTGTATGTTTTGTATGTGCTCTTCTAATTACAGCAGTAGTGCCTCTAAAAGCCATTTCCCCTTTTAAATATGCAAAATTTATCAGTGATTAGTAAACATCTGTTACCAGGTCTGTTGCAGAATATTGTCTCCTCATCAAGCTAGGAAGATTGCATTTAATCTGTTCCAATAGCTCTAAAGATTAAAGATATAAGAACTTTAAGAAAAGATTTCTAGTTTACTTGTTTACAGGTTTCTTTCATCCTGTAAAATAGTTTCTCAGTAGGTCAAATCTTCAAATGTTTAAATTGATATCATTTTAGGTTGACAAATGCCACCTGATGATTCCTCTAATCTTTCAGTAACCATGGAGTGATATTTTTACTCTCTCTACAAGAATTTAGTTGAGGTGAGAAAGGGTTCTATGAATCTGTAGTAGCAATTCGTGGTGGAGTGTGCTTGCCATGTCATGGGATGCCCTTACCACCATGACAGCACTACCTAAATTGGCAGCATTTTGTTAGGACTGTGTAGCTGGGATAGATACACAAATAAGTCTGAAAAAAAATCTATTTTCCAAAGCTCTCTGTGAAGGAACAGAAGGCCACAAGAAGAATGCAAGCCTGGATAAATCATCTGACATTGGTTGCTCTAGTGATACAGCCCAGCAGAAAATGCTGTTCAAACAAATGGCTGAAATAGGTTTATAGTTGTTTAACTGTGAACTTGTTCTCTCCAATCAAAGTGTTTCAGCTTTTGAAGTGAACCATATGTTGACAAATGCTGAGATACTTAGACTCTTTGCAGCATAACAGACACACCAGCTGTACCAGCGAGGAACTTAACGTTTAGCCAAGCATTTAAGCACTGTCTTACATCTTCTTTAAGCATTTGGTTGAATTTAAGTAATGAATTTGAAACTGAAATTCCAATCTGCCATGTGTGCTTCCTTGGAGTCCCTAATGAAGTTGGAGGATTATTGCTGGGCTGCAGACTTTACAGAAGGAGTGGCCTGTTAATAGCCCTGCCTCTATCTTTCTGAAGGAACTGTTCTTCCAAACCTTTGGGATGTCCCACTGCTAGATGCCAGATTTATCCAGCATGCCTCACACATGTTTGAACCCTGCATGGAAGCCAGGAATGCTTTTATTTTGATGAAGGTGATTGCTCCTGTAAAATATGAGGTTTGAGTTTAATTTTTATGATCTACTAAATGTGAATTTCTTTTTCATTCTTTTAAATACTGTGGGTTTACTTCCTTCAACCTCACATATAATTCCCTTGCAGTTTAAGAGGATATGTGTATTGGTCCATAAATATAGCTCAGTTATCTAATCTGTCTTTACCCTTTATTTTAAAGGCAAAATTCTTCCAGTCACTCCAATAGCACCTACTTTTTTCCTTGAAAATAATACATATATTTATGTGTATTATCTTCACTAGTCTCCTTAATGCCATGTGAAGTGTATACATATATATATTTTTCTCCCTAGGTGTGGAGATGATGAGCAGAAGTTGACTCACTTTGATTTCATCCATCATGTCTTTCTAGTGCAGACAGGTAACTTGATCTCTGTGCTGAGAGGTACTGACTGAACATTAACATTGACCTACCATTGTACTGGCTCTAGGCCTGTAGAGGGATTTTCCTTTGAAAAGAAGCCAGCTGATTCATTTGTACTTGAAAATCCAGAAAATACCATCCAGTGTGGAGGACAAATAGAATAGGATTTTGGATTAAAAAGGGGACTACATACTTGTTGGTGAAGTTGTACCTTTGAGCACTTCAGAAACCCAATTCCCATATTTATGTGTTATTTGGTACCTAAGTAGCTTAGGATGTAAGCTGAGTGTGTTCAGGTTTCATGTCTCTCTATTTGCACTCTTTGGAGTGTAGATATTCCCAGCCTATCTCCACTAGAAAAGGCTTTACATTAAAGAGAGCTGGAATATAACACAGTACAAGTATTCATTTCTGAGCTGAGTAATGGACAAGGAAATCATCTGGCATCTGGAGAACTCAAATCAAAGCCAAATTCCATGTGCTAAGTAATTATTTAAGCAAAACACAGCTTAGTATAAAACCAAATGAGAGCCACTTACCTCTGAGTATCCAGTAAAATTGGGATCTGAGGAGGCTAAAGTTTTAGTCTTTGGTTCACATAAGGTATTTTACAGATATGCATTTTAAGTCTTCTACATTCAAATTTTTAGATCATTTGTCTTGTCAGTAAAATGGGACGTACTGGAGGAGGAAAGGGGGAAGAGGAGAAAGACAAATATCTGTCTTGTCTTTCAGGAGAAAGTAGTTTTGTGTCTTAGATACCTTATTTAAGTGTAGGATTTACCTCTGAGAAGGATGAGCAGAGATAAGCAATTCTTTCCTGCCTCAAATTAAGAGATCATGTATCTTCAAAGACCAGAACTTAAAACCTGGACCCTGAGCATTCTTGAGTGTGGAACTTGATGCCTACCTGTTCATCATCCAAACTTCTACACTTTTCATATTCAGATTCCAAATTTGGTACCTGAAAGTTGAACATGAAAACATCTGATTCTTTTGGCATTTAGGTGAGCAATCATCTTCACAATGACAATAACTCAATTCAAATTGGCTGTTTCAGGCCACTCTCTTAATCATTTGGTAGATCTTTTTTTCCTTACTCTGTGATAGAGCTAGAAAGTGCATCTATGCCAGCTACAATTTCAAGTTTGTTTCTGTTATGGTATCTTTGTTATAAGTGTTCTTCAAACAAAATAATAGGGTTTTGACCTTCTTTGACCTTCTTTGACCTTATTTTTGACAGGAATCTTATACCTGCTAATGAAATTTCATTTTGAAAACACCAATTTAAGGTAACAGTCACAGCCAAGAATTACAACCTTAGTCAACCTTGTTTAAAATTTAGAAATAGATTTGGCTGCTTCATTTACCTTTACTGAAACTCTAATTTTATAGATCTAAGAAGCTATAAAATCAAACAGTATTTTGTCCACATGTAAATCAAACAACTTCTAACACATATACCTGTGCTCATCCAAACAGAGGTTTATGTGACTTAGTTTCTGCCTAATTTGCTTTCTCCTTCAATCTGAAAATGTCATAACCTTCTCTTATTAGCACACCACGAGCCCTTTCCCTCTGCTCTATGTTCTTTCCCTGAGGTCACGACAGGTCACACATTTCCCTCCAAAGATATAACTATCAAAGCACTGGTATGGAACAAGTCAAGTGTGTCAGTGTCATAATCCATTGATGAAGGTCACCAGCCCCATGACTTGCCTTGTATCAAGATCAGAGTTCCTGGGTAATCCATTAGCAGTCGTGTGGTTCGACTTTTATGGTCCCTGGCAGTGCATCTAATAGCAATAATTAACTGCCCTGGCAGATTGTCCCTTTGCATGCTTTACTTTGACTAGTATGAGTTTTTTCTTTGGATGTTGAACAGTAAAGATTCTTTGTCTGAAATAAGCAGTATCATAAGGTCATTTTGACCAATTGCATCACCAAAAAAGGGGAGAAAAGAATGAAATAACACTCATTGTAAATCCTAATTGTGGTTCATCATAAAGTAGGTTGCATGTGTGAAAGTCATTTGCTTACTAACTTTACTTATGAGAATGATTTTATATGTTGTATTGTGCTATTACTTTATAACATACCCAGGTGCAAATGGAAATAAGGGTAGCTAATTAGATGTGAGTCTATTTTCATTGAGGCAATTACATATCAGTAAGGTGATTTTTTTTTTCTTTCCTTGTTTCCTTCTTTTAATAATTACAGTTTTCAAGCTGCATTCCTCCTGAGCTTTATCCCTCTGTAAAGGATTTCAGCATGAATTCTTGCAAGAACTGAAATGCTAGTGGAAAATAGCCCTCCAACAATTTTTGTCCATGTTAAAAATAAGCTCTTTACCATGTCCATAAAATCTATCTGTATTGGTCAGCCTTTGGATAAGAAAGCTAGAAGGAAAAAACCAAATTGAATGATAAATTTTCTGCACAATTAATTGAGTGATTTGGAGTAGAAAAAATATTTTGGTAGAAACAAATTATTCTAAATCAAACATAAAAATAAGAACTAGTAAACTTTTTACCCTCTAGAGCTGATGACAATTTTCCAAAGGAATAGTCTAAAAGCTATTCTTGTTACCTTTACAAATTCCAGTGAAAGTACTTTCCACCTACTAGAGTCTGTCTACTTTGGTCTTTGGAAGTTTTTTTGTTCTGTACTTGGCAATTATATTCCTCTTCAGGGAGGAAAAGATATGTAACAGGAGTAGCACTCCTGTTGGTGTGCTGGTGTTGAACAGCTGCCATTGTCCATACCAGAGATATTTGCATTTCAATGCTGAGTAGAATGAAGATGATAACTAATAGATTAGATTTAATTTGTGCACTTGTGTGCCTGTGTGTGGCTAGTGCAAACTGATGAGGACTTATTGTGGTTCCTAGGGAACTTTGTTTGTTTATTAAGAGGAGAATATATTTGAAAACTGAGGAAGGTCTGCAGTGCAGAATGGTATGAAAAGTAGAGGAGATGGAGGTTTAGGTAGATCACTGATGGGGGTGAAGATGAAGAGTCTGACCAATCTAGGTGCTCATCTGAAAATTTTAACTGTTTCTGGGCTTTTTTGATACATAGGATCTTGTGTTTCTTGTAGATCATAGAATCACAGAATTGTCAGATTTGGAAGGGACCTTGAAGATCATCTAGTTCCAACCCCCCTGCCTGCCAGGGACACCTTCCACTAGATCAGGTTGCCCAGAGCCCCATCCAGCCTTGTCTTAAAGCTTCCAGGGATGGGGCTTCCATAGCCTTTCTGGTTAACCTGTTCCACTGTCTCACCACTCTCACAGTGAAGAACTTCCTCCTAATGTCTAATGTAAATCTACTCCCCTCTAGCTTGCATCCATTCCCCTTGAATAGATATATTGGCATAAAAAAGGGAGAAGTGCACACTTTCAGTATGTCTAAGGAGAACAAAGGAAAACAGCTTTCAGAGATTAAGCTTTCAGGTAATAAATATGTCAGTCACTTTCAGACTGGAAATGGATCTTGCTCATATTTCATTATTTTTCCCTTCTGCTTACTGAGCTCTGAGTTCTAAATCACTGGGAACAGTATGTTGTGTTTGAGTAAGGCTTATGTGCATCTAGTCCACAAGGAGCATAACCCCTTTTCTCATTATTTCTATAGCATCCAGGATCAGGGATTCAATCTGTAGTCTTTTACAGTGTAATACTCTTCTATGGCAGCTTGGCCAAGTTAGTGTCATTCTATTGCTCTGTATTCCAACAGAACCATTCAGAAATTCTGACTCTGACATAAGGAAATCACAACACTTAGGCTGGCTTTTTGACTGATTGGAATTGGTAATTCATGTCTTTAAGCTCTCCCTCAACTGTGAAGGCTGCAAATTTGCTTAATGAGAAATTAAAATTTAGCATCTGTTATAATCACTTGATTCCAGGAGCTGAGGTTATCAGAAAAAATACCCCAAATGTGCACCACCCTCTCCCATCCCATTACCTAAACACCTCTGAATGAAGGTAAAGCTGCATCATAGGGTGTTCTGCTTGCTGTGAATGCCAGACACAGAGTTTCATGGTTCTTTTCTGTTCTTTTTCTGCAGTACCCTTCAAACTCCTGCACAATAAACCCATCCTCACTGTTGTAAGGGAACTAAAGGATTGTCTGTTTCTTATATCCTTATCCCTAAAATGAAGAATGAGGAAGAAAACTTGTTTCTGACAAAATTAGGCTTGATGCCTGGTATTATTTTTAGGTCTTTTCATATATTAATATTAATGCATTATTGAAACATAAACCACTAGCATGAAATAAAACATTTTTCCATACAGGAGAAGAACAACTGAAAAATGTTTCAAGTGAAAATGGAGAACAAGATAATTTGCATCTTTTTCTTCCATGAGAAAACACTAGCTTGGCCTCATTAAAAAAAAAAAACCAAAAACAAAATACCCCAAACAAACAGAAACCAAACCACAAAATACAAACAAAAAAACCTCCAACCAAACAAAAAAGATTTATGATCATGCTAGATTTTAGGATGGTCAGAAGCATTGTTTCCCTTTTTCATGCTGGACAAGTAAATCAATACTCACTTTTCATTCAGTAAAGTGGTGTCTCTACAGGAGAATCTAAGAGCAGATCCCAGTTCTTAGGTGTCTGTGCTTGTGCTGGGCATGTCCTGAATGCACACAGGACTGGTGCATGCAGACAAATCACTCTTTTGTGCCATGGTTTCAACACAAAGTATGCTCACAGATTGGGCTACAACTGTGATGTACAGTGGCCATGTCTATATTGCTAATTAAAAGAGAAAACTTAAAAAGACAAAAAACCTTTAAAACCTAAAAGAGAAACTACCCCATGTGGCTGAGGATTGTTTTGTATCTATGCTACTTAAAGCTACCCCCTTTTGTTAGCAGGTGTGTCCTGGAGAGACATTCAAAACACTGAGCAATCAGAGAGCTCAGCTGTGTGGATGAGTAAAGATCTGTGGCTCAGGATCATTGTTTTTATTTAACAATACAAGTGTAACCCTCTGCCTGTTCTGGATGGTCAGTGAACCTCAGATGGGTCACAGCAGGCATCAGCCAATATAGCCAAAGCTGAAGATGCAGCCACACAGAAGAAATAGCAATCTGATTCAAAGCTCTGTAAACAACAGACATATAATTGGTTTGGACCTCAGCATGTGCAGAGAGAACACATAGTTTCTAGATTGTTTTTAATTTATTCACTTCTGGAAGTCCTGGTTTAAAGAGAGCCTGCACTCCTGAACACCGTGGTTAGGGGCAGTGTGATGGGCATGAGGGGAGAAAAGGAGATGGTGAGATGAGAGCTTGGCCCCTCAAGGTCTTCTTATTTTCACTTTATCCTTAGGCACCATTGGAGCCTAAGCTGTCAAGAAACTGAAATTATACTCTCTGAAGAAATCAGGCTGAAGTTGAACTGCTTCTTCATCTACTTAAAATAAACTTAGGTTTCAATAGCTCCACAAAATCCCACTGAACATGTTGCCCTCTGTGGGTAGCTCCATGGCTTCTTGAATTCTTGTTTTGAATAGTATCAATGAGTCTGAATATCAGGTTTACAAACCTAACCTATCAGATCTTTCTGCCTGACCTCACTCTATGTAACTGGGGGTGTGATAGTTGGATCTTTTGGGAAACTGCAGCTTTGCTGAGCTTGCAGGCAGATCCCTGTCAGAAGTTTTCCAACATGCTTCAGAATTTTGTCCAACTTTTGTCCCACTTGCCTCTGTGCTTTTTACACTGCTTAGAAAATAAGAAATGGTAAGGCAAGCTCTCTGGAAAAGGGATCCAAGGCATCTATTCCTGGGCAAGTAATGATACAGGACATAAAGATGGCAGCAGCCTACTCCCTGCCATTGCTCCTTTGCCCTGAGCAAAATGAAAGCATCTTGTGAATGGAGGGGAAAGCTGCTTCAAATTATCTGTTAAATTATGCTCTAAATTAAAGACATTTATTAGATGTTGCTGGAGGCCTGTTCTCCCTTTCCTTCCAAGACAGGATCAGAGAAGAACTCAGTCAGACTTGCGGTCTGTGATCTGAGCACAGGTTAGAATAACCCAGGTCAGTCTCTTCCTGTAAACTGAGCTCAACTCAGTATTATCCCTGCTGTGCTGAGTCGGCTAAATTGTTATTTTATTTACAATGTCAATGCTCTTCTGGGTTTGTTTGGGGTTTTTTTCTGTGGTTTTGTTAAAAGGTAGCTGGTAACATCTAGATTTAGTTTTTTGTGGTTGGAGATCATGGGCATTTTCCTTGTTTGTCCCATTCAATTTTATTTAGAGCAACAGAACAGCACCATAAAATCTGAATTTGGTCTAAATCAGCATAGTTAATTTTATGAGAAGTAGTTCCATTGCATGTAATTTCTATGTGTATGTGGCAGCTGTGATGATCAGTGCTTTTCCAGGTAAAACTTTTCTGGGCTTACATTTAGACATCACTTCCCACAATAGAGTATTTTCAATTTACAAATGAAGTAAAGTCTGATTTTTTTTAGAACATGGGTTATACAGTGGTAATGACTTCCTTAAGTATCCCTCTCTCAGCAATCAGTGGGATTTCTCCAGGCTAGGGTGTCTGTTATCAATTTGAGTCATCACTGCAGTGGGTCCTTGCAGCCATTCAGTGAGTAGCTCTGGACTCTCTAATGAAGCTGATGTTATCTTTCTGCTTGCTGCCTGCAAAACAAGGATTATTTGCTAGTAAGCAGTTAGAACATTGAAAGGCATAGAAACATCTTATATATCAGTATTATAAGAAAGAGTTTTTTCTTGCAGTGCAGTTCTGAAAGCCAGCATACTATTCTTAACCATCTGCAAAGATCACCAGACATGATTTGAACAAATATTTTTTGCTGAGCTTTCAAATTAAAATGTTTTCTCTGAAAGATAATCTTCTCTGTAATTTAAAGCCCTGGATGATATCATTAGGCCAAATAACAACTGTGATTTCTTCAGAGAGAGTTTAATCAGTTTGTTGTGACATGATACCAGGAACTCTATGGTGATTGATCACTATTGCTCAAGAACTGACCAGAAGGGAGGGTGAGCAAATCATTTCAACAGTGCCTTGGAGCTGCAGAACAATGCAGACAGTGAGAGGCCACCTGAAGCTGGCAGAAATAGCAGGTTGGAGGAATGGAAGGGCTTCCAGTGGCTCTGTAAATACTGCCTTTGGCATGGCCAGGGGATCTTCTGTTATCCCATTACTCAGTGCATTGGTTCTTAAGATTCCTGAGGCTAAAATAGATCACTCTCTGAGACTGCTGTACTACTAGTAGTGAAGTGTCCTTGAATTTTCAGGGTATCCTAAAACCATTATTTCTATGAAAAAGAAGTTTTCCATGGTTCTGTCAGTCTACACCAAGTTTTCCTTTTCCTTTTCATAGGCTCAGATAGCCAAAGATGCACTTACATTCATCTATGTCTAACTAACCTGTAGCATGACCATAAAATTTCATCTCTGATGCTTGTATCAAAGCAATATGTCATGGCTGATCTAGAGAACACCCTTTGAAACAACATTGAATCCAAGGCATCAAGTCATTGATCAAACCAATAGTCCACCAAATTCCAATGTGAATTATTTTAGTGGCCATTTGCCTTCTTATTGCTTACAAAGTAGCTTTCACTTCCAGTCACTAGATCTCCCTACAGCTCTTGCCTTCTAAATCTTTACTATAAAAAATATTCTTTGATGTAACTGCTTATAACAACCAAGATCCATGAAGGTTTTTTCTCTGCTTGCCAGCACATATTCATATCTGTGCCATCATACCTTAGTATTGTTACCTATGCTGTAGGATGTTTTGCTTCAGGCTCCTTCTTTTGAGATGACCCCAAATCATTAAACTGTAAAACATCCTAATATGGAGAGAATTGTAACTTCAACTTTTGCCCCCCACACCTCAGGAACTCTTTGTGTCCCAACAGGTTGTCACCACTTTGCTGACAATGAACAAAACTGCCTTTTTAGGTAATCTAACTCAATTCAACTTCTTTGGTAACTGATTGAAAACATCCTCCTGAGCTCAAACATTTTTTTTCCCTAAGTCCTAATTTTCCCTTTCTACTTTTTTATTATTATTTTGTTTTAATGTGGACATGAGAAGAACATATAGTATTCTAGTAATAGCTTTTCTAGTGCTGTAGAACACTTCCCTACTTCCATTCAGTATTTCTTTGCTTATACATCCAAGGATCACAGCTGCTCATCCAGATGTCATATTAAAGTAAGAGCTCATCACCATGAGCTATTTAGTTTTCCCAATTACCCATTTCCTAAAGCATTTATTTCCAAAAATATTGTCCTTTATGCTGTATATTCTTTGTCTTGAAACAATGAAGTGTAGAAAGGGTAAGAAAAAAAATCACTGAAAAGAAAAAATATTGAAAAATGTTAAAGGCCAGTTTATTAAAGGAAAAAGGAAAAGAAAAAAGACAAAAAAGAAACAGAAAAGATATTAGGGGGGGGAAAGTGATTTCATCCATAAAAGAGATAAAACTGCTTGCACTTTTTGCCAAAATGATTTAGTTTAAGTGTTAGAAAGGCTAAAAAACTTCAGAGGGAGAAGGATTCCAGGAGCCTACAATCTTCTATTCTGTTTGCTCTGGAACAAATATTTAGATATTAATATTCTTCTAGGTTGTTAATTTTACATAATAAAATTTGAGCTTAATATATTTAAAATGGATAAGAATGGATGTATTATGAAAAATTGTACATCTTGGCATGGTCTGAAAGGAAATGCTCTCAATATATTCCAGCCAAAGCTAGCTAGGAAAAAAACAGCTTTCTAGCTCCCCAGTGGAAGCACTTAAGCAAGTAGACAGCAGAGGACAAAAGGAAACTAGAAGTTAGGAGAACTGCTCATAACAGATGTAGAACTGAGAAGAGGTTCAAGATGAAAGAAGATTCTGTGAACTCCTCAGCATATTTGTTGACATGCATTTATCTTTGAGATGAATGTTCATAATTGTACAAAGGGAAAAAAGCAACCTCAAAACCTAAAAACCAGGCATCAATAAGAGCATACCAAGGGCTTGCTTGCAAAGCTATTAGTAGAACCACAGTATGGCACACTGAACTGTGGAGACAGAGTAACCACTGCTCCAGATAACCCTGCATGCAGAGATGCAGAGAAAATGAGGGAGAAGCAGGAAAGAAAAAGACATTAGCCAAACTTTGCAGGATAGTTACATTGAGAAGAGAGGAAAATATGGGAAAATCTGACTGGGCAAGGAGGAGAACTGAAAAATGTCAATATTGCAGACATCTATTTTTCTTTTCATAACTCCAATCTTTTTATTTCTCTTGTTAAAATTGGATGCTACTCTATTCACAGATAGATACTTCGGTAGCTTTCTGTCCATTTATTTCCATGATATTCATTACATTTCTTGGAAGCTATTGATTAGATGACTCTTTATGTTTCCTGACTGAATGAAGTAATACTTTTGGTGTGGGCTTGCTTAATGAAGAAATGTAGAATTTACTCTTTAATAGTTTGACAGGAAAATCTCTCTTGGGAGAGCACTTATTTGAAAGTACCCTACTGCTCCTAAAATGTGAGTTCAACATTTCCTATAACCTTTTCCATGTTTTAGTTTATTACAAAATAAGGATAATAAAATTCCTATGCAGCTAGATGTGATAGGACACACAAGGTTTCAACACACTTTAGGTCTTCAGATGAAAGGCAGTAAGTAAACTACCTTCATTGCTGTCACCATTATTAAGTTACTTGAACTGAGATTGGCAGCTTTTCAATAATTTGATTCTTAAGATAGGCATTTCCTATAGAAACAAAAGAGATGAGCAAGAGATGAGGTGGAAGAGACATGTGGTAGAATATGTCTTAAGGTCTTATAAGGAATCAGAGAAAAGAGATTAGAAAAAAGAAGTGATTTTCTTTACTACTACTGCAAGTGCAGACCAAAAGACCAAAAGGTCTCAAAGAACAGGTTAAAAAATTCTATTCCTAATTGAATGGGCAGATTAAAAAGTGATGAGACTTTCAGATAGATGGACAGCAAAAGAGAGAGAGAAGGGAAAAGTTACCAAGTTTCTGAATGAAGTGTGGTATAAATATCACATAGGTGTTGGGCATATACATATTGCATGTATGTGTGGCAACTAACAAAAATATTGGCAATACTAAGTAGAACTCAGAAGATAATGCTGGCAAAGAGGAAGAAAAAAAGATTAGCTCTTGGCAGAGAAGAGAAAAAGAAACTGAGCCTGTTATCTGAGAATGGACTGGTAGAGAAAGATGAATCCTTTACGTCAGTGAGCAAAGCTTGATGCCTGAAGGAACAGGTATGGGTTTCAAAGGATGAAAGGCATGGATAGATGTACCTGATTAGAAGGGTATGAGGACTAGAGTAAAATATGGAGATTAGAGCAGAATGAGAAAGCTTATCATTTTAAAATAGTTATGTAGGAAGCTGTTTGATGTGAAGCAGAAAGAAACTAAAACTCTTTAAAAAAAGAAAAAGTTAACTGAAGAGGGAGAAGGGCACATGTCTGATGAGAAGTAACCAGTGAAACCATAGCAAAAGAATAATGACTGGCAAACAGAAGAGGAGACACCTGAAAACCAGAAGCCAGAAAAGAAATAATAAGTAGGGGAAAGCCTGAAAAGATGAAAAACAAAATATCCAATTTTATTACCTGCTAAGACACAAAGCAGTTGAAATAGTGTTAAAAACAATTAAAACCAGATAAAGAATCTGTAAGATGCAGACTCTAGAACACTTCAGTTAAAAAAAGACAAGTCAGCTTAGGGGAGAATGAATCCTCAGGATATGGTCATTGGTGAAAAAGGAGAAAAAGAATACTACAGTGAAACACTCAATATATCTCCATCAATCTGCTTTATCCTCTTGTACAGAAATTGGAAAATGCTAGTCGTGTGGTTTCAAGAAGACATCATGTCACATATGGTTTTGAGCTCATCCAAATCTGTTATGCAACATCTAGTCTCTGTAAGAAAGCAAAACCTTTATTACACAAAGGTTAACTTTCTGAAGTCATCTAAGTGTTATTATGATTTTAATCTATGAGCCAGAGTGCATTATTTATATCTCCCATGAGCACTGGGAAAAAAAAAATTGTCTTCTGTATGCTCATTGTGACTTGGAATCCCTCCAAAATTAGCTGGACTAAGGGCATAAAAGCACCAACATGATTTATCATTCTCATAGTGAGCCTGGGCTTTTGTGTATGTTATTCTTGCAGCAAGCATTACAGCATTTTCCACCTGCATAATGAAATGTACCTTTGCAGTCAGGATGAAGTGATTGCTAAGGAGCTTAGCTCTTAAGTGCTGCCTTCTCAGACTTGAGAAGATACTCGGAATTTTGAAGTGACTTCAACAAACATTGCTTAAATAAATCAGTTTAATGACATTTTGTACCTCTCTCTTGCTAGGTAATCATTCAACCACTTCCATCCAGGTCAGGAGGGATGCAATATATGTAACATATGCACCTAGCCAACTATCAGAATCCACAGGAGAAACATGTCCTCCTAAAGCAGATGTTTGATTATTCAAAATAATACCAGATACCTTTATCTGTGCAGGTGAACTGAGGTTCTTTTCAATAGTCTGTGATATTCAGTGAGATGAAGATCTCACCAAATCTAAGGGACTGTGTTGGAGTAGGCTGAGTAAGTCAGCAACCTGTCTTACTTAACACTAATCACTGGATCTCCACTGTCTGCAGTAGAAGTTTAAATACTATAGCAGACAAGTAGACATCTACAATGAGACACCTCAAGTGTCTAAAATCTGCAGATGAATCTGGAGAAGGACTGACCACAACATCTAATGCTGTTTGAGATATTCCAATGTATCCCAGCTGTGCTTCAGCTGTCATTCTAGAAAGTGGCCAATGGACATCTCCTATAGGCTCTGTTTTCCATTTCTGTTTATTTTAGGGTGAATCAGCATTAAAGTCTTAGTTTGGATCAGTCATGCACCTTTGGAATGTGTCTTTTGGTTCTGCCTAACTGCTGTGTTAGGGTTTGTGTTATGAAACTGTCCCAGAGAACATGAGTCTGTTTCCTTTTGGATTAAATTTAACCAGAATATGCCTTTAGTGAACGTATTTAATGTTTTCTAGCCACAAATGTGATCTTTGGCACTGGAACAGATTATAAAATTCTGAAATGTGTGTTCACCACCACTCTACAGATCTGCCCCATAAGTTGTGACTGTATTCTGGGCTGCATAAAAAGAAATGTGGCCAGCAGGTTGAGGGAGGTGACTCTCTCCCCCTCTACTCCACTCTTGTGAGACTCTGCCTGCAGTTCTGGATCCTCAGCATAAGAAAGACATGAACCTGTTAGAGTCAGTCCAGAGGAGGCCACAGAAATGATCAGGGGGCTGGAACACTTCTGCTGGGAAGAAAGGCTGAAAGTATTTGGGTTATTTATGGTGGAGAAAAGGCTTTGGGGAGACCTTATTGTGAACTTTCAGTATATAAAGGCAGCCTATAAGAAAGACAGTGATAGACTTCCCACCAAGGCCTGTAGTGAGAGGACACAGGACAAACTGAAAGGGAGTAGATTTAGATGGGACTGAAGGAAGATATTTTTTATGGTTAGATTGGTGAGATACTGGCACAGGTTGTGGAAAGAAGTTGTTGATGCCCCATTGTTGGAATTGTTCAAGGTCAGGTTGGATGGGGCTGTGAGCAACATGATCTAGTGAAAGATGTTCCTGCCAATGCCAAGAAGTTGGACTAGATGATGTTTAAATGTCCCTTTCAAACCAAACCATACTATGATTCCATGATACTTGCTAATGTATCTTGCATAGTCTTGGTTTATTCAAGCACCACTAGATGTCCATAGTTCATCAGCTTACTGCCCACATTCCATTCATTGTCTTCATCAGGCATTTTAATTTAATTGTCTAGACATGGCTATTTAGTGATGTTTGAACTGCCTAAAACATTGGCAAAAGGATAGCAGACGTGACAAAAGACCATTAAGGATATTTGCTCCTTTCTGGAGGAGCAACTACAAACTGTAAGAGTCCCTCTAGGAAATCTAAAGTGGCACTAGATGCTGCTTTTTGGGTGAGAGACTTTAGGCTGCCCCTGACATCTTCATTGTTTACACTGGTTTTGGAGTCTTTGTATGTTACTCAGACAAGTATGAGCATGGTAGTACCTCAGTATATAACTTATTTAAAAAATTCCAGTGAAGACAACTAATGTCTGGATAATGGTTAATGAACTGGATCAGGAATTAACTGTTCAGGTCCCTCTTTTCTTTTTTCCACCTGTCCCTCCTTTGTTTCCCCTGTAGAAGTTTGTTAATCACTTAATTATCTGTTCCTGCTCCTCAGTTCCTCACATCATGTTGGTGGAGATATCTAAGCAATAATGAATATTTCTATATACTTCTTGTTATTCCTCCCGTAATATCTAACTCACAGAATGTTAGGAGTTGGAAGAGACTTTGAAAGATCATCTAGTCCAACCCCCCTGCCACAGCAGGATTCCCTAGACCAGGTCACACAGAAGCACATCCAGACATGTTTTGAATACCTCCAGAGAAGGTAACTCCACAACCTCTCTGGGCAGCATGCACTTTTAACACAGCAAGAAGGAAAGCAAAATATTTATATATAATTTGCAGTGTAAGGAGAGCTTCAGCAAAGAGCCATGCTTATAGTTTTCTTAACAAAAATGCTTTGTGTTCCTAGAATGAATAATTAAAGTGCAATTTGCCCTCACTTATCAAGAGCACGTTGTTTTTGCTGGCAGTAATTTCTGTTGCCTGCTACTTCCTAGCAGTGTCCTGATTTACTGAACAATGGGAGCCTGCTACTAGAGAAAAGCAAAAGGACTTTCCTTATTGTGTCTTTTTCTTCCTGTAAATGTCCTGCTTTTGAAGGAACAGTGTGCTGGTATCCTTGCTGAGAAGTGTATTAACAGTTAAAAGCCAAACATATGCTAGTGCTCATATAAGGCATTTAGTTTACACTACCTGACAGTGTTTACACCACCTGAGGGTTTTTTGCACTTCAGAGACTCACTGTGTCTTCAGATATTTAGTTCCTGATTTAGCAAACTAATTATTCAGACTTAAAGAGTATAGCATATAATTAGAGGTATTGACTTTACCAAAACTAATGCATAGTAAGGGAAATGCACCCTGCTCAGACTCTTGATTCTGCCTCTCTACTCTGCCCTGGTGACACCCCACCTGGAGAACTGCATCCAGTTCTGGGGTCCTCAGCATAAGAAAGATGTGGACCTTTTAGAGCAGATTTAGAGGAGGCCATCAAGATGACCAGAAGGCTGGAGCATCTCCCCTATCAGGAGGGGCTGAGAGAGTTGGGATTGTTCAGCTTGGAGAAGAGAAGGCTTCTGATTGAACCTTCCAGCAGCCTTCCAAGACCTAAAGGGGCCCTATAGAAGGTGGGGAGACAGACTCTTTACCAGGGCAAAAAGCAAGAGTAGAAGGGGTAATGGCTTCAAAGTGAAGGAGGGAAGACTTAGATTTTGGATGTTAGGAGGAAATTCTTTACCCAGAGGGTGGTGAGACACAGGAACAGGTTGCCCAAAGAGGTTGTGGCTGCCCCATCCCTGGCTGTGTTTAAGCCCAGGTTGGATGTGACCCTGGGCAACCTGGTCCATGGCAGGGGTGTAGAGCTAGATGATCTTTAAGGTGCCTCCAGGCCATCCTATGAATCTATGATTCAACAGGCTAGTCATGTGTGGCCACACACTTGTATGACCTTACACAATTCACTTAGATCTAAGTCTATGTATCTGTAAGTGATAAAACCAGTTTCATCTAAAACTTCTTGGAAAGCAAATGTAAATATTTTAATGATGTCTCAACACCACTTCTGTTTATTTGTTCATTACTGCTGAAAACAGCATGGTGGGGTTCACATTGTTACTCACCCTAATATTTTGTACAAAAATATAGGTGGGCACCTAAGTTGAAGGTTCCCTTGGGCTTGACTTTTTTCTACTTTATGTCTCCAGGGTTCCAGTCCTCTGTTCTAACTGTTCCAAATTCCTCTCTTCTAACTGTTCCAAATCCCTCTACTCTAACTGTTCCAAATTCACAGCCATGAGTTTTAAAAATATTTCTTTTCTTGTAATTACCAGTTTCCTCCTTATCCAGAGGTGATCAGTCTCCCTCAGGACCTTTTACTGGCTTTGCTTTGTTCCTCTAATCTCTGTGAAGTTTTAAACACCTTACAAGTGCATGTGATTATTAAATCATGGGGAGGATGTAAGGTTTTTGGAGGGGTCTTTCTGACAAGGTTGACAAAAGCAGTGAAACATTCCAGTGATTCCACTCCATTTCCATTACTATTTCTGCCACGTTTGACTATAAAGCAATCATCCCATTTCACAGGGCAATCCACACTTTGAATGAGCCTAAAGATTTGATACTTCTGATCAGAGTTTAATGCACATCCTTCTTATCTGTAAAATACTGTTAAAAACATTATTTGGATTATAAGCAAAGCTTTCATTTGTACAGCCCATGGCTGTCTCTGTTATAAATATGCACATAGCTCTGCCTCAGCAAGACTTTTCTAAGCACATTTCATGGTACTTTTCATATGCACTGGTTTAGATTTGTTTTAGGGCATAATATAAATTCTTGCTGTGATACAGGATAAAAAAAACCCCCCAATACTACAACAACAACAACAACTTTTTAAAAACTGGCTTATTTACAAAGCTGCACTCACCCTACAAAACCTGAAGTTTTATTAACTGGCCAAATAACCTGTTATCAGTGTTTATGCACAGAACCCTCCTTTGGTTCTGTGTATTGTATCTAGCTTTTCCTGAAATATCTTCAAGCCTTTGCCTTTGCCCTCAGTTCCTAGTGTGAATTCTCTCAGCACCTAATGATAGAGTTTCACATTCCAAACCATGAGCCCATGTTACATGCCACAGAATACAAATGTGCACAAGGTGGTAGTTTCATTATCTTAGGGTCAGTAGAATTTCAAGAGCTCCAAAATTACCTTTATCAGTGATGCAGGTGTCATCTCAGTTTTAATAAATCTTTGGAAACAACTCTGAGTTACTTTTAAGACATCTTCCCATTTCCAGAAATACATCATTCAACTGACAAACCTGCTATCAGTTTGTAGCAAATAGAATTTCATCCTTTAAATGCAAAGTCTCACTTCAGCTTCTGCATGCCATCACCCTGTGATAGCTAAGAGTGTGATTAACCTGAAGTTTAGCTGATACCAAGTCAAATGTATGCAATTCCACTTGAAACTGGAACAAAGTCTTGCAAAGTTGTATTTTTCTCCAGCATATGCATAGGGAGTGTTATATTTACTATATTTTCTTCCACAGGATCAGCTCTGGATGCCTTAAACATTGTGTAAAGAGATTTTGACAGTTTCTCAGGCTTCATGTATTTATGTTTTGGCTTTAAAAACCCACAAAAACATCAGACCAAATCAGAAAAAAAAAAATCAATCTCTAATTAATAAGAGAATCAAAATGTAGCAGAACATCTTCTCTGTTGATAACAAAACAATATTGCATTATGTATTCAGGCAAAAAATCCAACTGAAGCTAATGGAAGAGCTACAACATTTTATTCAATGCTGGCTTAAAATAGCAAAGGCTTTTTATACCTGGTAGCTAAACTAATTAATTGTGACAACAGCTCATTGAGTCAAAAAAATATTTACTGGGGTTTTTTTTTTGTACTTGTGAAAATTGATGTGCATTTCCTAAAGTGATAGAGACAATCTGAAAAAAAAACCCAAACCAAAAACCAAAAAACCCTGCAAAACAAACAAATATATATTAAAAAAAACTCCCCAAAACTAACAGCTACAACAACAAACACCCTAAACCAAAACACAAACACAAAAAACCCCAAACCAAACCAAAACCAGGATGGAGAATAATGAAATATAAAAAGGTCCCAATCCTGAGTGTGGATGCCAATCACCAGAATATTTTACAAGCCAGAGATGTCAAATTGATGTAAATCAGATTATTCTGTTAACTTTAATGAATCCTTTCCTATGTGAAGTTTCCTTACTTTGAAGAATACTGGGTTTTAGCCTGTTTTAAATTCCTGAAAAGAAAATGCTGTATTCTAAGTAGTCCTGTTAGTAAGTAGGACTGTTTTCTGACCATATCAGGTATATGTTTTCTAAACATATCAGGTCTAAAATCTACTTATAAATGAAAAAAAGTTTCTAAAGTTGCTTATGGTAACACAAGTAATCTTCATGTCTGCTTTGCTATTCTGCAAAGATTTCAGTAAATGATGTTTTATTATATGTGGCATTTATTTCCCCAATTTTTTCTTACTTTGAGTAATAAATGACAATAAATATGTCAGTCATGCAGTTCCACCTCCTTATGAGTAGGGTTATTTCTGGCAATAGATCACTTCAGCTGTGGCTTTCTTCAGCCAAATCTTCAAAAGCCCTTATGATGGAAATTCTACAGCCTCCTCAGGTAATAGCCCATGAGAAGTTATGTTAAACTGAGCCAATAAATTTCTTTATTAGAAAACCCCCAAACTTCTTCACCAAAATGCACTAGTCTCAATGAGTGTTGCAAAGTATTTTGTAATTAAAGACAGATATAGAAAAAGGAGAAATGTGTTCATGTTTTGGGTGGAATGTTGTATATAGTCACTGGACAGGTTTTAACCTTGGCTCATGTTATTAAATACAATTGCAACTCTCAGGGTTGTAATTAGCCAATCATATTTAAATTACTAAGGCCTCATTTTATTTGCTGTGTACTTACAAATTGCCTCTTTTTTTTTCCCTGTATTTGTGATATAAATTAGCTACTGTGGTGGTTTTGGCTGGGGTAGAGTTAATTTTCTTCACAGTAGCTGGTATGTGTCTGTGTTTCAGATTTGTGCTGAGAGCGGTGTTGATAACATGAGGATGCTGAGCTGTTGCTGAGCAGTGCTTACACAGAGTAAAGACCTTTTCTGCTTCTCCCACCATCTCACCAGCAGGTAGACTGGAGGTACATAAGAAGCTGGGAGGGGGCACAGATGGTACAGCTGACCCCAGCTGACCAAAAGGTTATTCCATACCATACAATGTCATGCTCGACATGTAAAGCTGAGGGGAGAAGAAGGAAGAAGACGATGTTTGGAGTGATGCTGTTTTGTCTTCCCAAGTAATCATGACATGTGATGGAATTCTGCTTTCCTGGAGACACCTGAACACCTTTTACTTTTACTTTAAACTGTTTTTATCTCAGCCCATAAGATTTCTTATTTTTACTCTTCTGATTCTCTCCCCTATCCCACTTGGGTAGCTGTGTGGGCCTGAGTTGCCTTCTGGGGTTAAACCACAACAGTTGGACATATACTCTACCATAAATACAATACATGAGGATTTTTGTCAGGGGGATAATCTCAGTTTGGAATGGACAGAAGGGCAAATACTTAAATTGACAGGCAGGTATTCCACATTACTTTGTAAAGCTCTGCATATCTTTGTCTTACTTTCTTCACCCTCATTGTAGCCTCACTAATCATGACTTAGGTTGCCACTGTTCCAGATTGTACAGGAGTATATTTTAGGTTTTATTTTCCTTCCCTCTCACTCTCCAAAGGTTTTAATGTTAAACATCTCTAAACAATCATTACCATCCTGCACTTAAGCCAACACTGAACTTCAAAAATTAAGCTAAAGTATCTCCAAGATTTCAGTGTTTTCTTATATAAAAGTGCCCTTTTACTTCATAACAAGCAGCCTTAATAAACTTTTTACTGTATTTCTCTAGCATAATTTAATTACTTAGTAATACCATGTTTTTTATTGCTACTAGACTGTCTAATGTCACAACTGGCAGACTACAGAGTACATGTGGTCTATGAAAAATTTTAAGTAGCTGACAAAGAGACTTTGCAGTTGTGGTCCCTTCTGGCCAGAACCAGCTGATTGTTAATGTTGTGGTAATTAGATCCTTTTTAGCTCAGCTACAACAGGCAGCTCTTCAGGTCCAAAAGCTGCAGGAGCTGCCAATCACCCCAAACCTAGGACTGTCTCTTCTCAGGGGATTTGTCAGTTGGTGAAAGACTCCACACTCCACATCGTGCTCTTCTGCCCTTCCCATTCAATCTACACAGCAGCCAAAAGCTCCTGAAATTACTATTCCAACAGTGCCAAATTGCTGGAGTCACAGATGAACACATTTTGGACTCTAGGGACATCAAAGGAAATGTACACACAGAACTAAGCATATGAAAAATATCTATACTGAGGTTTTACAAAGTCTAAACAGCTATGCTGTGAAAAAGAAAAAGATAAAAAATATAAATTACTGAGGCTGAAGTCCATGAGCTGCTCAGATATTGTGAAGCCAGTGGGGTATGTGTATCTTTGGTGACATTTGATAGTAGTTTATGATGATGAATTGCAAGAAGAAAAAAAACATCTCTATGTTTGAAGTAATTGGTTTGGTGTTATAACTTAGTGAGGTGTTTTCAATTATTTTTTAAGGCAATTCACCAGTCCTCTCAAGACACAATAAAATAATTTGAAATGTCACCTAGTGAGAGGTAAAGATATTGCCAAATTCTGTTGAATTCTTCTTCCTTATTTGTTTTGAGACAAGAATTATATGCAGTGTAATAAATTATTTGCAATTTTAATTAGAGCTTGAATGTATTTGAGTCCCTGACATGAAGTAGTATAACATACACAGTTTTATATTTTTGACCTTTACATTAAATTACTGACTATCAAGAACTGCAATAACAAAATATTAATATCCTTCTGTTTCATTAACTGAAAAAATACAGGAGACCTATGCTGAGAATGAAATAATGTATCTATAAATCCTAAAAAAATGGCAAGCAAAGAATAGGATAACTTATGTGTGAATGTCAATATCAGAGTTGAAAGACAGCAGATTGTTCAAGTTCAGTTCAGTTCAGATTGTTCAGTTCGTAGTTATTAAAATTGGAGTGTCTCTTTTGAGGTAATTACAGATTAATGCTTTCTACTTCTGCAAAGGAAAGAAAAATCAGATTGAACCATTTTATATAGAATCATAGAATCATGGACTCACCAGAGCTGGAAGGGACCTTAAAGATCATCTAGTTCCAACTCCCCGTCAGGGACACCTTCTACTAGATCAGGTTGCCCAGATCCCCAGCCAGCCTGGCCTTAAAAGCTTCCAGTGATGGGGCTTCCATAACCTCTCTGGGCAACCTGTTCCAGTTTCTCACCACCTTAACAATGAAGAACTTCCTCCTAATATCTAATCTAAATCTATGCTCCTCTAGTTCACATCCATTCCCCCTGGTTCTATCACTACCTGACATCTTAAAAAGTCCCTCAGCAGCTTTCTTGTAGCCCCCTTCAGATACTGGAAGGCCACAATAAGGTCTCCTCGGAGCCTTCTCTTCTCCAGACTGAATCACCCCAACTCTCTCAGTCTGTCCTGGAAGGAGAGGTGCTCCAGTCCTCTGATCATTCTCATCACCCTTCTCTGGACTCACTCCAGCACTTCTGTATCTTTCTTGTGACAGGGGCTCCAGAACTGGATGCAATATTCCAGGTGGGGTCTCACAAGTGCAGAGTAGAGGGGGAGAATCACTTCCCTCCACCTGCTGGCCACACACTTCTTGATGCAGCCCAGGATACGGCTGGCCTTCTGGGCTGCAAGCGCACACTGGCTGCTCATGTGGAGCTTCTCGTCCACCAACACCCCCAAGTCTCTTTCTGCTCTCAAGCTAATCTTCACCCAGCCTGTATCAGTGCTTGGGATTGCCCTGACCCAGATGTAGGACCTTACACTTGGCCTTGTTGAACTTCATGAGGTTGATATGAGCCCACCTCTCCAGCCTGTCCAGGTCCCTCTGGATGGCATCCCTCCCCTCCAGCATGTTAACCGTTCCATACAGCTTGGTGTCGTCGGCAAAGTTGCTGAGGGAGCACTCGATGCCACTGTCCGTGTCTCTGACAGAGATGTTGAACAAGACTGGTCCCAGTACTGCTTCTTGAGGGACTCCACTTGTCACTGGCCTTCACTTGGATATGGATCCATTGACAGCCACTCTTTAGGTGCGGCCATCGAGCCAATTCCTTATCCAGCAAGTGCTCCATCCATCAAACCCATATTCCACTAGCTTGGAGACTAGGATGTCATGCAGGACAGTGTCGAAGGCTTTGCTCAGGTTCCAGGTAAATGATGTCAGTTGCTCTTCCACTGTCTATTGATGTTGTGACCTTTTCATAGAAGGCCACCAGATTTGTCAGGCACTATTTACCCTTGGTGAAGCCATGTTGATTATAACCAATCACCTCTTCGTTATCCTTCTGCCTCAGCAGTGCCTCCAGGATGATGTGCCTCATGACCTTCCCAGGCACAGAGGTGAGACTGACTGGCCTATAGTTTGTAGGATCATCCTTCTTCCCCTTTTTAAAAATAGGGGTTATGTTTCCCCTTTTCCAGTCAGTGGGGATTTCACCAGTCTGCCATGACTTTTGAAGTATGGAAAAATCTAAGCAAAAATATGATCTCTGAGAGCATCTAAACAGCTTATATCTGTACTATGTTCAAAAGAAGGAATTGGATGTTTATTCAGTGTAACCTACCTGAAATGTCAGGCCAAGTTCCTTTATGAACTTCCCAAGAAGCTAAAGAACCAGTCCCTTCCAACCTACATTGTGATTCTGTGATTTGCCCTTTGTGTCTAAATAAACAAACCTAAGTACCCTGGATAGGTTAGGAGGCTGTGTGACCTACTTTATCTAATATAACTCATTTTCTAATCAGTCACTTTTGTAATTATGGCCAAGTGAAATGATACCAAGTTATGATTGCATAATATGAATAGTGTTGAGGTAATTAGCTAAGATTCTCTTCCTTTTGCTTTTATTTATTTTAATTAAGAGAACTTGCACAGCTTTCTTTCTATATGAGTAGGAAGGAAATATGATAACATAACTGAATTATCTGTTATTAATTTCTTGTCTGCCCAATAGTTCAGGATTTTATATCAGAATAAATTAAATATGATATTGTTACACTTCCATTGCAATTGGAGGAGAAATTTCAGCCTCTGTAGGGGATAACAGAGTTATCTTTGCCTTTGGGACAGATAGCACACAGTCATTGCAGCATAGACTTCAATGTACAGTGTATTTTGAAGTCTGGATTTAAGTCAGTGACAAGACAGTTTCATCACTGAGGGTCCCTAAACTAGTTAAAAGAAAAGTAACTGAGGCATGTTTGACCTTGTTTCTTACTCATGTCTCTGAATGGTATAGGGATGTGCTCATAGAGAGTCACAGACCTAGTCTGTGTCATCCTTGCCATCTGCAATCATTTCCAAATGAAACTAAGCAAATGACCCTCTGTATTTACAAATATTTGTTCCTTTCTGCTCGTTGTCTTTGTATCTCTGTCCCTTGATGTGCTGGAATTCCATCTTGGAATTTGACACTTCAGTTCCATGGCAAACACATGGAAAGAATATGGCTGTTTTGTTGTTCAGGAAAAAGAAAAAGAAGTTTGAAAGTTGTTATACCATGGCCATCTGCTTATTTTGTAGAACTTCTTATTATTGTAATGAAATTACTTTTATTCCAATAAAAGATTTTGATTTTTTTTTTCACTATCATTTAGTAAACAAAAGCAAACTGATTTGGGGTTGTTTAAATCCTATAGGAAGTATTTGACAAATAAATCTCAAATGAAGCACAAACCAAGAGAGCATCTGCAGTAGTAGAACAGTATTCTTTGGAGTTTATAATGGCTGCAAATTCTAGCAGATTTTACCTGCCAGACAAATGCAACAAACTAACAAGCATAAATCTTCAAGTAATGCATACCTTTAATTTGCTTCTGAGCAACACCAGAGTGTTGTGGCAGGAAATTTCATGATAGCTTGAATTTCAAATTGATATTAAGGTTGGAAAGATTTTAGGGGTCTCAGAGATATTACTTATGCTCTGGAATGCAGACTCTTTACTGTATGAATTAACATTGATTGTCTAACCTTGTGATGTGACTGGCAGAGCAGGGCAGGAGTGCTGTAATTCTCATGCACTACAGAAGGCATGATGTTATCCAAATCCCAAGGGTACTCCAGTGAATTGATGAAATGACCGGGAAGGCCTAATTAAAGCTGTTCAGCTCAAATGTATTGATGTATTACATCTATTACGGTTTGGTTCAATAGGTCTACCCTATGAATGCTGCCATGCCTCTGAAGCAAAGGAAAGAGACTGCATAAATAATGCTGCAAGGAAAAGAGACACCCACGGAATCAAAGCTGAATCATGCAAAATGCAACAGGCTGCCCTGGGAGCTTATTTTCATGTAAACTTCTAGAAATAAGAACATTGCCTATGTTTGATCAGGTGAGGAAAGAGACAAGCCCTGAGATTGAAAACTGCGACGCGTTTGGCAAGCCTGGGATTTTTGACTCTGTTATTCAAAAGGTAATTCCTGAAAATGAAAAGGCTCTTCAGAGATAACTTCTCTTGCTATGATTAAAATACCTTTGAGTAGTAAATCCATTATAATGAAGAGGAATTCTAGTGATGCAGTGTTTCATTTATGTCTGATTTCTTTGGGTAATAAATTGTTAACATGTTATATTCTGTTAACTGTTTCCACAGGAATATGGAACTTCAAAGTTAGTTATAGTTTGGCTGCACAGTTTTAGCAGAAAATGGGTGTAAAAATAAGTTGACATATTCTGCTGATGAGTAGCAAATACACCAAAATCTATAGAATGAGAGGCACCAGATCTACTCCCTGAATGAGGCTCAATTCATTTGTCAACAAGAATTTGGTTAAACCTCATAAAAAGATGTCAAATATCAAACTTTGATTTGATACAGAATTCCAGAAAAGTTAAAACATTTCTGTTTATTGTTTAAAATAAGTATGAGTATTTTTTTTTTCTTCTTGTTAATTTAACATAAGCTTAGAAAAAGAAAAGTATTAAAAAGTAGTTTGCCTGTGTGCAGGTGCACCTGCCACCAACCCCTGGTGCAGCAGAAGTCCTTTCAGAGGCTTTATATTAGGAGAGTCAGATGAATTTTTATTACTAGGTGAATGAATACAATACAAAAAGTAAATCCCTTTTGGAGGGTTTGGTGTTTTTTTTTCCCCCCAACATTCTTCTGAAAAACATCCATTCTATAACACAACTTGATGGATCCATTCTTCATTCAGCTGTTCATGTGGAAATGTGCTTGTAGCACATTTTGTTTTGAAAAGTATCCTAAATGGCTCAGTAGGAGCCAGGACTCTTAGAATTACACACATAATTATTAATAAAACTGATTTCTAATTTTTCAGTTCTGTTAGCTGGATGTTATAATTGCATTTGTATCAATATTCAAGCTGTGCCAATGCTGAGCAATTCTATCTCCAGCTGAGATCACAGAAAATGATGCATAACCTCAAGTTAACATATTCTTCATCTCCATATCAAGTAGAAAGACACTACGGTACATGCTAATGCAAAATTACTCAATAACATTTTGAAAGGTAACATCTGCCTTTTCTTTATGCCTTTCAAGATGTACTGGTATGGAAGGGTGGCAGGCAAGGAAGAGGAGAGAGGGCAGAACTGAAATTGCATTTTCATTGAATTACAGAATGGTTTTAGTTAGAAGGAACCTTAAAGATCAGGTAGTTCCAACCCCCCTGCCATGGACAGGGACCACTTTCCACTAGACCAGGTTTCTCAAAGCCCCATCCAACCTATCCTTGAACACTTTAAAGGAAGGTACATCCAAAACCTCTCTGGGTGACCTGTTCCAGAGTCTCACCACTCTCACAGTAAAGAATTTCTTCCTTATGTCAGCTCTAAATCTACTGTCTCTAAAATCATTACCCCCTCACCTGTCACTTCACTCCCTGATAAGAGTCCCTCTCCTGGCAATTCATTTTTAATGGTTTTTTTTTGAATTTCAGACAGAGGCCTTTCATGTTTCTAGCCTTGTCTAAAAAGCCACTAACCACATGATCCAAATTCAATTCAAGCTATTCATTTAACCTCTTATCAATATGTCACTTGGAGGTGTTATGTTGTGATTTTGTTTATATATTCAGTTTGATCTGTTTTTCACTTCTGTGTACTAATGCTTGGAAAATAGGACTGCTTACGAACTTGATAGCTGTCACCTGTCATGGACAAATAGTTTCCAAAGTGTGGCCATTTAGATTAATAATTTGTGTTTATTCAGATTGTTAGGGTCTCATAAAACTAACTAGAAAGTTGTTTTGTTGCATGTTTCTCCTTCACAAAACACGAGCCAGGAAGTCACTCTCAGTGCCCAGCTGCTCACTTCATTCCCTAAGGATCCTCTTCAAAACTGGGGAATAAAACACTGCTCTGTCATGTGGAACAAACCACCAGTGCACCATGGGAAAGTCTGATTAGAGGATCTTTCCAATAACCACAGCTGCATAGAGAGTGTCCATCTCTTATTGACAGTGATTTGGTAATGATCACAGATCAAGAATTAACCTTGTTTTGGTAATGGATTTTTCTTATTTGCATTTCAGGTCAGCAACTGAATGATATCTGTCAGACTGTATACAATCACATCTGAGCAAATAATGATTTCTACATGCCAGGCTTTGCTTAACAGCATTTTTGTCTGAGAAATGCCAGCAGCAAAATGTCCATTAACTGCTTCCACTCAATGTTCTTAAATAATTATCTGTATCTTTGCTTTCTGGGCTGATGGGGAGCATCAGGAACACAAACCATTTGTTCTGGTTTTATTACATGCTTCACATTGCTGTGGGTTAGAGTCTGCTCAGTCACATCACGTGGAACAATGAAACTATAAGACATCAGAATATGTCATGAATTTCTTGCTTAAGAAATATGAGGTGACATCATGGCAATTATGTATTTATTGAAGTAGGCAGCCACTTCTATGTGGTGGAGAACAGAACTAAAAAAGTAAATTGGAAAACAAAGTTAACAGCTGTGCTATGGATTTTTCTCTACATTATAAAGATGCTTAGTGCTAGAATAACCATGAGAAACTACAGGCTGCCTAGTCATGGATGCCTCTGTAAGTCTCACTTTCATTAACAGGCAATGTGTGGCTTTGGCTTATAGTAAATCTGTAAATCTTGTGTGGGGAACAATTACATCTCTGTCACACTGGTACCCAAAAGAACTTAGAGACTACATGTGGATTGCCAGCAGTCTCTCAAGAGATTCAGGTAACTTACTGAAGTACTTAACACTAGCTCTTACAATGCATATTTATTTCTTGCTTTAAAATCTCATTCCCCACAGCAAATACATTTAGGTGTATTAGAAAGTGGCCAAACCCACAACTGTTTATTCTACCAACTAATCCTATGGATTTTACTGCAGTGAGATTCAGCCCTGTACCATCCACGATTAACATTTGGCTCTGCAAAATAAAACCCCCAGTTGCCAAAGCTAATCAAAGTATAATCTATTGCAGCTTTATTCTCCAGTCCCAAGTCATCAAAAGTAAATATTAAAATAGTTAAAATGATTCCAGCTATCTTAGAACAAGGTAGGTGGACCTGTGTTGCATGTAATTTCATCTAAAACAAAGTTGTGGTCGGTTCAACTGATCTTCACAAAACTTCTCACTACATTGAACAATGCTTGAATCCAAAATTGATGCCACTGAAACCAAAGGCATAGATTGTTTGGACTTTGATCTTTTCCAGATACAGACTCATTTGATACTTATAAATCTTTGTGTGCAAAAGTGGACTTTGTGGATCAGATGCTTTCTACTTGCTGAAGTGCACGGGTGAGAATGACATAATAAACTCCAGAAACTTATTTGGTTCTCCAAACACAAACATGTCTACTGCCCATTGAAAGGTCCCTAAGCTTTCCCTCCTGGCCTCCAGCTGCTGCTCCAGGGATTCATGACTGTCCATGCCAGCCTCATATGGGTGTCTCATACCTATAGACAGGTATTCTGCACACCCTGTGTCATAATTACCAGTTCTCTTGCATATCTTAGGACATGCCAAGCTAGCTCAAGATGCCTGTGTTTCAGCACACTACTCAAGCCATAGAGCTCCATTACTTATGTTGGGAATTTACTTACACAGCCCACATGTTGATAGCTCAGTTTGGTAAAATCAGCCCAAAACTCAAGTCAAACTTGTGTGGTTTGATTCAGACATCTTACACAGCACTTACTCTTCCTTCCAAAGTTATTTAGGCCTTAATCTAGCAAAACACTTCATCTCTTGCTTAATATTTTACATATGATTCAGCTCATTGCCTAATTTAGGACTTTTAGATTAGATTAACCTCATCTAACTGGCTACAGATTCAGACATTTAAAGGCCATTAGAGTTTTCCTAGGTTACCCTGCTGGGCTATCAGGGAATCTGGAGAGGGTAACTGAGGCCTCCTGTTTTACTATGGGATTAAATATCCTTTGGAAATCTCTCTTTCCTGCACTGGGTGCATAAGGAACATGGACAGCTAACTTGATCTTAGATGGGAAAACTTTAGACAAAAAACCCCATAAATTATTTGTCTCTGTGCCAGCATTATTATTTTTCTTTCTGTCAGTGGAAAGGACTTTGGTTATAAGGGATTAAATTGCTATAGCAATTCATGAATAAGCATTAATGACATCTTGGCAAGATTTCAAGATGTCTTGTTTTACCACACAATGCTTGCATTGGTTTTGATACAGTGACCTGCATAGTGTTATTCTTGACCTGGTTTAAGTGAGCAGAAACAATACCAAAAATTGCATTACTCATTTACCTAAGAAAATATATTCTGTAAGGGGAGACAAAGTAATAACACTATATAATAATCTGAGGTTTGGTGCATTAGAACTAACAATAAAAAAAAAAACCCTTTTTTGTCTCTAATTTAAACTCTTGCATGGTATGAATTCCTTCATTTAACTGCAAAGGTGAATTATAAGAAAAAAGTTCAAAACTGTACTTGAGTAGATGTGAAATTTTCTGTAAATGTCAGTACCCTAAATTTCCAATTGGCAATGTTTCTATGATGAATCACGTGGTAGAAGAAAGAAACTGGACCCTCATACAGTGAAACTCAGTAAAAATTTTGTTTTTCTCTTTTAAGAAAAAGAATGAATTTATTTTGTCAATATAGAATCACATAGAATCACAGAATCATTAAGGTTGAAAAAGACCTCTAAGATCAAGTTCAGCCATCAACCTATCACCACCCTGCCATTAAACCATGTCCCTAAGTACCACATCTATATGCTTTTTAAACCCCTCCAGGGATGGTGACTCCATCATTGCCCTAAGCAGCCTGTGTCAATGCCTACCAACTCTTTCAGTGAAGAAATGTTTCTTAATATCCAAACTAAAACTCCCCTGATGCATCTTGAGGCCATTTCTTCTTGTCTTCTCACTGGAATAGATGTATACAGTATGTACTGAAGTATGTATACAGCATGTTCTAATGAGCATGAGATCCATCAAGTGTTAAACTCACAGGTATGTCTCTGAGGATAGATTGGACACAGTTGAACACTTCTAGAAAGAAACCATATTTTATCACTGCCTGGAAAATAGTCTTATGCATGGCTGCTTTGGTTCCACTGAACAGAAGAAAGATCTCTGGAGTCTTTAGATCAATCCTCTAGACACTTATAGGATGACTGACCTGTGATTCATCTTATTTACTACTACGTTAACGTTCCTGTTCCACTTCAGGGATGAGATATTGCAAATTTCCACCCTGTGTTCTGTGGGAGGTTTTGGTACAGCTACATACAAACACTGCATAAGAGTAAACCTTAATGTATACCCTTTGCAACTGTTACAACAAATCAAAGTGAATTGTCCTCATTTATTTTTAAATAAAAAGCATGGAGCATAAACACTTCAGTTGGCAATGTAGAAAGTCATGGTAGTAAGGATACAGAGACTTTCTGTAGAGTGCATTAGTAATAAAATGACCAGTCTGGATCAAATAAAGCCCTCAGCTATGTTTCATGCTTAATTATGTTCAAAGTGAGTCAAAGCTATTTGCTAGCTGTGTCTACTTTAATTTCTAAACTGATGTTCACAGGGCTGACGGAATGCTAAAAAACAACTCAGGCTGCTGAGCAGGATGACCAGCAGCAGCACCAGGAACTAGAGGAGTTGGCTTTTTTTGTGTGTGTGTGTTTTGCTTTCATGGATGGCATTTAGCTGGTGGATGGCTTCACTGTCAAACAGCCTAAGTCCTTTCGGCTCACTTGCAGCGGAATGGGCACGATGTGACTTGGAAGAAATCAGCTGACATAAGGTGGAATCATCTGTGAAAGGGAAGAGGTCATTATTGGTTAGTTTTGTTAGATGTCTTGGGAAGAAAAAGAAAAGCAACAGTCCCTGCCTGGATCCTTGCAGCTTTCTGGGATGGCAAAGCCATTGACAATGACAAGGTGCCATCTGTTAAGAGGTTATGCTGGAAGAAAAGCAGAGCTGCTAGAGGATTTCTCTGCACTGCAGTCAGCAAGTGGCATGTTTGTCATATCAGGGGCCTGTGGATGTCTGCAGGCAAGCTCGCCCTTAAACACACCAGCTTTCTGACTCAACTAGGTAACAAAGAGTGGTGAATCTCTTATGATTGTTTCAGGAATTTTGCCAGCTATTCTAACTATAAAAAGCTGTGTTAAATTTGGGAGTTTCACTTGTCTTGTTTTGCAGGAACAATGCATTGTTTTACCTGGGAGTATTATAAAAATCCCAGGCTTCTCTGCTGGAGATGGCTCAGTTAATACTGCATGCAAAAATAAAACAAACCCAAAGCTTAAAAAGAGAAATCACACTATCTAGCCAATCAATATTTTATGTTTTCCTTTTGGATGCATTTCTGTCAAATTTCCTTATAAGCATGGCAAACTTTCAATATTAAATCCCAAGCAAATCTATTTTATGTATGTGAAACTTGAAAAATGTCAGATAAATGAAATGTGCTTGGGTAAACAAGTTGATGCTTTGCAGATATATCTGCATATTGCTTATTTTATCTTACAAAACAACCAGTTTTGCTTTGTGTCTTTGATTATGGAAGTTTAAGGGAAATAAAGTTCAACAAAATCTGAATTCTGCTACTGCTTGGATTATAAATATGAAGTAAAGAATCCTGTATTTCCTACAGAAGGAAAAAGAAATCATATGTAGAGTATGCTAATGAGCTTTTTATTAGGGCAGATTTTGCATTTAAAATATTCTGTAGACAGCAAGAATAATGATACTGGTGTAATGTAGACTATGATGCAAAGAATATGACTCTGAATAGATAGATGCTCTCTGCAAGTGATGTTTTAAAGTCCTCTCAAGTCTGAACTGCACAGTACTAATACATAATAATATCACTAGTAATTTAAAATTATGTGTTACTCCAGACAGACTGGAGTAGTTCTGAGCTGGAATTTTCTTTGTACCTTAACAGACCTTTGTAAACTTTCCACTATTTCCTTTGAGGATACCCTTTGCATGTCTGAGTTTGTTAGTTTGTTTGGAGATCCCAGATTCAAGAAATCCAGCAATTACATTATCAAATCTCATACCTGTCAGCATCAGCCAAGGCTATTGCTAGTGATTTTGGCAGACTGCAGTGAATTAGGATCTACACTGTATTTTTCTCTCTGTTGAGTTAAGATACTCAAGTAGGGCTCAGATCTGCTCCGTAGTGAATTCAAGTGAACTATTGTCCATAGATACAGTGGGAGCAGGCCTGGACACTCAGGCAACAGAGGTAACAGAGTGATGGGAATTCTCAGAGGTCAGCTGGACCATGTGCAAATTATTCATTACATATGGAAATAATTAAACCAACTTCTGAACTGGATTCAACCAGTGCAGCCCCAGTCTGTCATGGAGCTATACTGATTTTCCAAAACTAGACTGGCCACAGACACATGTTCACTAAAGAGTTATACAGAAGTTTTCAGTTATGCTCTACCTTGGTATCACTTGATGTTTTCTTTCATTTTATTCCTTTCCTAACCCTGGAAGACTCAGTTCACTGGGCAATGGTCTCTTGCTTTCATACTGACTCTGTTGAATGGTCTGGGCACCGTTTGCTGCTATCCTGTTGCAGGGTCTGATGAGCTTTGCCTTCAAGTCCAGTTTTCACCTAGCTAAGAACTGTGGCTGAGGTAATGCCATTTTGCTTCTTTGCTGTCAACTACTTAATCTGTGTCAGGAAAAAGATTCTTGTCAGTAGTTTGCATGTTGCTGGTTTGTGAAGATCTCTCTCTCTCTAGGTATAAAAATATATTATATACCTATTCTAAATTTAATACCTTTCTAAACTGAACTATTTTAATATTAGATTTGTCCTCAACTAAAGTTCCAGTGGATCATCTCTGCTTCTTTCTGGAAGGAAGATTACTTAGATATTTATTCTTTATCCATTTAAAAAAAATAATAACAAGAATAATAGTAATAATAATAGCAAAGCCAACAATTCTAACAACATCATCATTATCAACAAAATAAAGAGACAAGTCTCAGCTCCACTGAGACTTTTGTTGAATCTTACACAATAACACCATTTACACTTGGTCTGAGCAGGTTCATATGCTGCTGACTAACTGATGATTTTAAATGGTGTGCTGAGGCACAACATTTGTATAGAGCTGTGACTTTTATGGTAAAGCTACAAATAAAGATTCTGCTTAGCAATGTATGAAAGGTCTTTGCACTTCTTTCACACAGAGGCTTGCAAGGAGCTCTGAAAAAACATTTTAATTCCAAAGGTTACTTAACATGAATATTGTATCTCAGCCATCACAGTTTTCATAACCATTTTAGGTGCGACGTAGAGAAGTCCAACAATAATTCAGTAAGTGCTCAGCTGCAGAACTTATTAGACTCTACTGGTGATCTCTCAAGCATGGAAATGTCCTGCTGACCTGCTACTTAATTACTTTTACTTTATTATTCATATTTTTATTAGACTAGCAGACTGTCCTTTCTGTAGTGTGTTACATATCTTTTCTCTCTGGAATTGGGCTTGTATTAAATTACTGTACTTTACATCACCCAGAACATTTTACAGTTGCACTCTAATCACTTCAGGATGTTTCATTTTTGCACAACCTTTCAATGGTACTGACATATTGTGCATTGTATTACATCCATATATTAAACCTGTACTTTTGGGATAAGCTATTTGAGGCCTAGTTCTGCTCCACACAGTCACTGGGACTAGAATCGTAGAATGTTAGGGGTTGGAAGGGACCTAGAAAGATCATCTAGTCCAATCCCACTGCCAGAGCAGGATCACCTAGGTCACCTAGACTAGTCTTATAACAGAATATTCCTCAGGGGAATAACATCAGGTCTTTAAGCTGACACCTTGAATTTCCTAGAATGAGTAAATACTTGATCAGGTTTTGCTCTTTATGGAACAAACTGAGGAATCCCAGTATAAACAGAATTCCCAGTGCTTCACAAGATATATATATATGTAAATCTAACTGCACCTGCATGGTTCTGATTATTTCAGAGCTTGTTACTTTCCCAAAGGATAGTTAGGTTGACCCCACTCTAGTATTTCCAAATTGTTTACAGGGAAATACTTAATTCCTCTATATTAAATAAGCAAATGAAATGTCTTTCCTTATGCTCCTTACTTTACACTTGCCCAGTCTTAGGAACAGAACTGTTACTGGAGACATTATTTGTCTGAATTATGCACCAAGAGTAGGGCATTTTAGTTTAGGAAGTTAGAAGTTTAGGATTTCAGGTAGTTCTTTTCAACAACAAACACAGCTGAAGTGGGTATTAGAAACAGAACAAGGCATATATGGACTTTTACCTTTGTCACGTGTTTCAGCTACTCAATGAACATTCACTGAACATTCAGAGATCACAGAAACACAGAATGGTTGAAGCTGGAAAAGACATCTGGAAGTTATCCAGGTTGAGATCTTGCCTGGTAAAATGACATGCATTGGAGAGTGATTTTTTGCTTCATGATTTATGGAGCTTTGGAGAGGAGGGTGGGATGTGGTTGTCTATGGCCGTGTCTGATGTGAATCCTCAATGTGGGTGCTGCTGGAGGCAGTGCTTTGGCTGTCTGCATGACTGACCATGTTCTTGCCCTCTGTTTGTATGTGTCTGTATCTTTGGGAGATGTGTTCAGTTTTGCTACTGGTTGAACCTGCAAAGGGGAAAGTAGCAGCTGTTTCCCTCAGCCTGAACAGAGACCCTGGGTCTATGGAGGCTGTGGCTGCTCCTAGCATCAATTAATGTTGCCATTCTTGAAGTATGTATAATTCACTTATCTTAAGGATGTCCTAGTTTAAAATAAAGTTAAAAGAAAAAAATAAAAAAATCAAAGTAAAGATAGAAGATGGAGAGATTTTGATGGTGATAGATTTTTTTAATTGACAAAATAACCTTATAGAATTACAGTAAAAATGACAAACCTATAGAAAACCAATCTATAGAATTCCTATGTAGAGCTGCAGTTCCCTATTGTATTGTATGGACTTAAAAGATGAATGTATTTGCACCTTCAATCAATTGATAAGCTTGAGCAATTCCTGTAAAAATATCCTGCCTCCATCTGTTTTATCCTATTAATTATTATAGACCATTCTTGTTAAAGGAACTTTTCAGAACTTGCTTACTTCACCCTTACTTTAAAAGAGTTGTGGAAAGTCAGGGGTACAAAGGAATTTATTTTCTATGAACATATGAATAAAGAAAAACTGAAGTGCTCCATTTATCAGAAACCAATTGACAAAAATAATCTCATCCCTGCTGCAAGCTTTCATGCATCAGCAATGAAGAAAGGTCTTCCTTTTATTCAAATTTTAAGGGTAAAAATATTTTGTAGTAACTCTGATGAAAACAAACAGAAGATAAATGAAGTTCCTTTGACATATTTTGAAAGTGAAGCTTTGGAAGGATGGGAGACATTATAACTCAGGCAGAGGAGATGATGACAGTAAAGGATGGAGCTGCATGGTGAATGAGAAAAACATACATACATGTATAACACTCTAACATCATAACCTTAATATATACATATATGTCTACTTGATCTCCTAAGGGCAATGGGTGCATTTTCATCTATTATATGAACATATACAGAATTGTAGGAGTTATTCTACTACTAAAATATGTTGGGGTACAAGTAAACCCTTTTCACCCTTGGAAAACTGCATGTAATAATTCAGGGTGGTTTTTTCAAGGTGCCTTAACTAAGCAGAGCTCTTTGCAAAAGTCTTGTGGGTCAAGAGCCTTAGGGCTACTGTTTTCTGAAGTCAGCACAACCATAGGAAGGGGTTTTTTTCAGGTGCATTTCTTCTGTAGATGGCAACAGACATCCTCTAAGACAGAGGCCAAATAGCAGGTCCTGTCAAATGCAAATATGGACCAACTTTTGCTGACATCAGTAACCAAATTTATTATCCTTTGGCTTTTGCTGTGAAGAAAGAAAAGGTGTGCTGCAGTCCTTGTGGATTTGGGCACATCCAACAATTTGGTACCTTTTAACTATTGAGCATAGGAACCCTAGTTAGCTAAGCCCTTCAGTTAGCTATTGATAAATCCTGTTATACTTGCCCTGTGATTAATTAGTGCTTTAGCTTTCCAGCACACTGCAGATGAGTACATGCATTCATGTTGTGTCTGATCAAATGTAAAGACTGGTGAAAAGTAACATCTGACACAAAATCAATGGCTGCTTCCACTCAGTAGTGCACTGGAAAGGGAGGAAAGAGAAGAATAACTTTGCACATATAAGGACACCAGAGGTTGGCATAAACACTGAGAAACACTTTCAGGGCAGAACTCTCCACTGCAGTGACAACCATCAACAGCTTCCCTGCCAAATCTAACACAGCATTCTAAGTACAAACAAGCATATGGATGTTTTGTTAGCTGTGCAGAGTGAGTCAGTGTGATCCAGGTGAACTCCTGTTGTCTACTGGCAGGGACAAGTTTCTAGAGTCTGGAGGTACTTTAGGATGTTGGTATGAGGAGCAAACAGATATGACATGTTCTGAAAAATGTTCTTACTCTTGGCTTTCCATTCTCAGCATACAGTATTTGCTCAGAAGCCAGCTCTTCTGGTGTGTTCTCACATCATGTTTTAACACCATCTATTAAGAGCAAGCCATTAAGTTTAATTGCCTGTTAAAGGGTATCACAAGTTGCACCTATGGCAGAAATACCAAAACCTAACAGGCACCTGATGAAGATCACCTGAAGTGAAGGGTGCCCTAGTATTTAGGGTCTTGTTGTGGGTGTGTCCTTCCAACTAATTGAAATGCAACCCCAGCACCCTTAACTAAGGTATAAAAGAAGTCCTACAAGAAAGGCATTCTGAGGTGGTCTTTTTGATGCAAGTTTTGGAGTTGGACCCTTTGCTTAGAGTGGGACACCATCTAAGGATGCAATCTAAGGATTGAGTAAGTCCTCACTTCCTCTTTTGTGAGTGTATGTTTTGGGTATCCTTGAGTGGGAGGTTTCCCTTTTATGAGTGAATGTGTGCACACTGTGGTTCATTTTTCTACAACAGGCTCTTCCTTAAACCTTAAGAATCCCTTGTGTAATAGTAGATTCCCTACTGATATCTGAACTTGTGATTTAACTTTAACAAAAGGTGTGCCAAATAATTTTGTTTCCAATAAATCCACTAGATTAGAGCTAGAGCTGTCTATTTTGTGGATGCCTCCAAGAAAGCATTACCAGCCCATGTTGTTGCCTTGAATGACTTACATGAGCTGCTTTTACTGGCACTAATTATTGTGACTTTTGTATTCTATCTAAAACCTACTCAAGTCTATAGGCTCTTTTGAATGCAGTATTTGCTGGACCAAGAACTTTTCCCCTTTGATGATTCAAGTCTATTTGTCTTACATATGTGGATGTTGGTTTCCCCTCTCCCATTTACTGTTTTTATCACCTCTGAGGTTTCTAGTGCTGCTCTCTCCACTTACATTTTCTGGATCTTTGCACACAGTAAATACAGCTAATTACTGTATTCTGGGCAGAACCAAAGAGCTGAGGAAGGAATGGGAGAGTAATTGAAGTTTCTATTTCCTCACCTGTTAGTTTGTATGTGTGCCCTTTGGCTGTTACCAGAAAGTCACATGCTGATACTGGCTGTCAGTAAAGGAAAATGTGTTTAATTGCTTCAGCAAAAGCACCTTTTATAAAGGTGCATGTGTCTGATGGAGGGGGAAGAGAAAGGTTCTACTGAATACAGTAAATGTTATGCCCATGGTTGGCAACTTCAAATATACTCAGGGCTTTTACTTGTCTTACCCAACTTTAATGTTAATGACTAGATCATTTAGTCATATTAGCTCTTTCATAATGAGTAGCTATAAATAAGCAGCTCTGAGATCTGTTTTGAAGTAGCCTATGAAATAGGCAGAAATTAGATTTGTTTTAAAAGTCTAGTTCATGGTGAGATTAATTCAAACCAATTCACTCAGCCTCTTCTAATGTGTTCCATGCTTTAATTCCCATCTTCCTGATGTCATGTAATGGGAGCCCAGAACCTGGTGCAGTATTCCAGGTGCAGTTTCACAAGTCCTGGGTGGAGATGAACAGATATTTGCCTTGAACCTTTGGCTATGCTTGTACAAATACAGATTGAAATACTGCAAGATTTCAAAGCCACAAAGATGTGCTGCTGAGTCATGTTTAATATCTTGCCCTCTAAAATTCTCCAGCCCCTTTTTGAAGACCTGCTCTCTCCAGTCAGTCCCTAACCTTCCCAATCAGAGGGAGTTACTCCAGAAGGAAGGGGTGTGGCATTCAAGATATCAGCAGCAAGGTAGCTCTAGCTCTGACTCTGATCAGCAGCCAGGAATAATAATGAAAGCCTTTATACAATGCTAAGCTGTGCCAGAGTCACTTAGCAGTGTGTTTAAAAAATGGTTAAAGCCTGAAAGAAAAGATGACTGAAATGAAATACAAACAATTGAAGCTTTATTTTGAAAAGTATTAGTTTGCTGGAACAGAGTGACAAATTCTAATGAATGTCCTTAATGATTTTACAGTGGGACAAATCATCTGTGAAAGTAAGGTGCTTATAAAAGACACTTACTTTGCAGTATGAATGCTAAATGAAATCAGACATCCCTATAATCAACATCAATAGAAGTACCATAACTAATTTTACTGCTTCAAAGAGCAGCATAATAAAATGTACCAAATGAAAGAATCTATGGCCTGAAAATATTACTCACACACAAAAAAGATGTGCACATCCATATATCCATTTTCAACGTTGAACAAAGTGCCTGCAAGGGTAAAATGAAGTTATTTACAAGGATAGTCTTATCTTTGTCAAGGTTATTTCTTTTGATCTTGTGGGGTTAAAAATATCACCCTTAAATATGGAACTTCAAATGTATTTGGTATGTTACCCAGAATTTAAGTAAATCTTACTCTTCATCTAGAAAGTGATGTCTTCAGTTTGCATAGTCCAAGATCCCACCAAAGGTCTTTCAGGTTTAGTAGAGAGCCACAGTCTAGAGGAACTATACTTAATAATGGTCTAAAAAGGAAATGGTGAAGAACAGATAAATTGGAGCAAGAACTGATGCTTTTGTTATGAATTTGAGCAAGTGGATTTGATCAAGTGGTGCAGTGAGATTTCCAGGAGGTAGTATGATACAAATCAAGAAAACAACATATAAGGGAAAAGAATAAGCTAATGAATACCTCTGATAAATTCAGTATTCAATGTCTCAACTTTTAAGCATTGTTTTGGGTAAAAGCCAATACTTGAGAGAGAACTCTGTTTTGATTTTATCCAACAGAAGATACTCTAGCTTCTGTTAGGATGCAAAAAATTAGCTGCTGATTTTTCCAAACTACTGCTTTTTTCTTATACTCCTCTGCATAAAAAAAGGATTCTCTGTTCTTTTTTTTTCCCTCAAATACTTAAAAGCATTGTTTCACATTATCTTCTGACTCTTATATTCTCCTTTCAAATGAAATATCATGCCAAATTTAAGATTTCAGAGGCTATTTTGTTTACTAAAATTTTACTGGGGTTCAGAAAGCACAGCTATTTTCTGATTTAAGAAGTTACCATTTTATCAGGTTAAAATGACAAAGTGCACATTTCTTCAGGAAACTGCAGAATTACATCCCATCCCTGAAGTAACAAGTCTTGAGAGTCACCAAGGTGAGCTGGTTCTTGCCTTGGTGAGAACATTGTCCATAACCCATGTTGGATGCCTTCTGCAGGAGCATGAGAGCTAATTAAAGGTGTCACTGCAGACCTTTTGCTGGGAAGAAGTGAAAGAAGAGTGAACTTGGGGACTCAGGGATGGATAAAGTTTGGGCTTTACTCCAGATAGACTAAGGGTGAGGAAAAACTGTTAGAACTTGCTACAGACATATGTTGTTAGCTTAAGTTTTGCTGTTTGCATCTCCTGGGAAAAAGGTAGGGTGAATAGTTCTACCCTGACCCATAGCTGTTATTAGACATATTCCTGCTGAGATACATAATAAGCACATCCTTTCATCAAAGCTGTAACTAGGCCACAATATAGCTGTAGCATTGCAATGTTTAACATAAAAATTAAATCCCTGTTGAGAAAGAGGTGACTTTTCTTCTCCCTATTTCCTCAATTAGAGTTTTTTTCTCTCCATAATCCCTTAACACTGTTGGTTCCTAGTTGATCAAATAGAGAAAATACTAATAAAAATCAAGTGAATCCTTCCTTTTTATTTTTTTTACTTTAAGAAACTTGTAACTTCTAAACATTTGAGCATCCACTGGATTCACAGAATAGTGCTGAACAGGTTTTCTGAGGGAGGTATCCAGCCACTGGCATCTCCCCAGGCCTCTTCAGTGAAATACTCATTTCAAATAAATTTAATTACCTCCTTTAGAGTTTTGGCTTTTGCTTAATTTGTAATAATAATCTGAGTGTCTAATTAGCTCCTGCTTTGCATCACATAAAATAATTGGGACTGCTTTGTCAGGCAAAATCTTCCTTTCAAAATGGATTACTCAAATGCAAGTCCTTGCTCTTAGTTCAGGAATTATGTCACTTCCAACTTCATCATCTCTCTTTCTAAAGCTGTCTGATGTTGATCAGAATGGACACCTCCTCCTCTGCTGCTGGATACACAAACCAGTGACTTATTAATAGCTCAAAAATATTGTAGTCTGGCTTCAGCTTTCCTGTTTTCCTTTCACTACTGCAGCATCCTACAAAGTCTCAACTCTCAATCTAAGATGTTGGGGTTTTTTTGTATGGTTGGTTTCTTTTTTATTTTGTGGGGGTTTTGTTTGGTTGTTTTTGTTTTGTTTTTCTGGAAGCTGTATGTTCTGCAAAGGGGGAAATAAGGGAAACAGTAGAAGAGTGTATGTCTGATACATTTATCTTAAACATGAATATAATGTTAACTGAAGAATAGGTTGAGTAAAAACACTGGAGGTTTGCTCCGTCCCATGTTACTCGACCTCTTCAGTACACAGAATCTTGCAGGTCTTGGTAAGAGTAGATTAAGACTATGTGGACCCATCCTAGGAAGATCTAGGAATTCAGAGCTCATGTAGTGGCTGAGGAAACTGCTGAGAGGAGCAGAAGGCTTGAGCATCCTTAGTAAAGTTAGGCATCCAGGCTTCAAGCTGATGCAGAGAACCTTCCTGGGGACTTGTCAGGGGACTGCAGAGTTTCTTGTGTCTAGGTAAGCCACAGAGATGATTGACACCTGTATTGGAGCAAAGACCTGTTGGAAAAGAATGTGTTTGGTAGGAGAAAATTCTTTATTAATCCTTCCTCATTTGTTTGACACCTAATATAGTCAGTTCAGGCTTAATTCAGTTGGCATCAGTGTTCCATTTGAGATTCCATATCTGAGAAGTCAAAAGGATTCTAGGATGCCCATAGCCTTCTAGTGCAACAGGTGAATACTCCCCAAAAATGCCTGCAGTTGGCAATTAAGCAACAAAATACTCATGGTAAAACAATCTTGCTAATCCTAGACCACTAGCAGCAGTCTCAGGGTCAAAGTCAAAGTTTACATTCCCTAGATATTTTTATCCTAGGCAGTACAGATCTTCTCAGAGTGAGAGAATGTAGATAGATGTCAGCATTCAGTCTTTTAAACAGATGAAAGTTTTGCAGTGATGGACTGATCTGTAAACTATCACATATTATATTCTATACATCTTTGGCCAGTCTCACCCTGGTGAACCCTGTCCTTATTCCAATTCCTACATCTTCTCAATATTGACATGTTAATAGTTCACCACAGAGCTTTGTACAAGTTAGCTTCCACTCTATTATGACAGAGGCTCTTCTCTCCAAAAATTAATAATATTTCTGATTCCTCTCCTGTGTAATATAGTAAAAGAGGCTTTGGGGTTACTACAGATCTGATGCTGTGATATTTAAGCCTCTCACATTTGCAGCCATTCCTAGATATCATTATTTAGTGTACTGTGTATGTCACAAAGGATCCATCTCTCCAGGTGCAATGTTGTGGATTCTCCTGTCTCCAGAAATACCTACTGCTCTCAACCAACCTTGTTCTGGCAGGTTTTCCTTCTGTTTGCCATATCCATTTTTCCTTCACAGATTTAATGAAGTAGTGTTGTGGAATTCCTGTTATGTATGAGATAAATTTCAACAGTTCACCACTTATGGAGTTTATTTTTTTATTAAATAATATTTTGTGCATGCACAACAATCAATATCCTGTAATTTGAGCTTCATGGAGAGTGAGAAGTGTTAGAGTGAAAGGTGTAGGATCTCAATGAGAGGATTCAGAAGAGGAAAAAAATGGAATAAAAAGTTGTGCTTAATATAGAGTTAGATCTGTGGAAAACTTTTTGTGTTTTGCTGATTTTGAAAACACTGAAATGGTCTTTTTTTTTTTTTTCCACCCACAAGGTCTCTTCTCATTGTGGAACCTTTTGGTTTTGGTGAGATTTTTGTTCAGTAGATAAGCTTAGAAAATTTTTCAGTCTTTTTAAAGTAAGACTATGCTTAAATCTTCACCTTTCCAGATCTGGATCTGAAAAAAACAACCCAACCCAACCAACCAAAAATGACATAATTCAGTCTATGGACTCCTGAAGTGTCTATAACCTAGAGTTCTTGATAGTTTTTGACAACCTTCAAAAAATTCATGTATGGGATAAATATGGAAAGTGTAGATGACATCCAAAACACTCCAAAGAAAATACATCTCTGCAGGAATTGAATGATTACCACTGCATTTCATGTTCAAATATTAAATACACAATGCAAAATCCCCATCATCAATTCTCTCAAACTATAAGTTTCAGAATTCACAGGCCTCTCAGAAAAGGAATCCTCAGAATCCTCTCTTCCTTTCAAAATAACACAGATGCCTTAGGGTTTTTTCTTTATATCTGGAGTAAAATGTGTTGATTATCTTAGAAGTTATGGTCCACAGAAATAAAATGTATTATTCTCACTAGAAATCCAATACTTTCCTTTTAAAAATGGTATAAAGACAACATGACCTATAGGGCATTACTAAGGCATTGCAAAGTGTCATGGATATTTTGGGAACCATTGTCTGTTTTAGAAGGTATTATATGCTTCCTACTTACTTTCAAGATTTCTGCTTTAATTATGTTGTGAACTCCTCAGTATTTCACTGTTAAGAGCTAACCCAGTACAAGTAAAATATCTCCAGAAAACTGAATTCTTTGTTAAGAATGTAAGACCACAGCAACCTGTTTGGTTTGATTATGATTAGATAATTAAACAAATATATTAAACATAGGAAATGTTATTTATTTCTTACATTAAAATTTAATTTCATGCATGAGAAGTTGCTTCTTCCCCTTTTTGTCCACTTCTCCATGTCTCACTAGAGCAGTCATTTTGTGCAGAGATTTTTAGGTGACAGCTGTTACTAAGAGCCCATAAAGGTTGTTATTTTTATACTTAATATATTACTTGCAGGTTACCTGTTTGGTGTTAATCTGCTCAGCTTCCAATAGTTAAGCCAAAATACTGTATATTGAGGAAAGAAACCAATGAAACAAGCACAATTCTCCAATGGATGGAAAGCCTTTGAAAAGGAAAATATCTCAGATTTGTGTCCATTTAGGTTAGAATGGTTTGATTGTTTCATTTCAATCCAGAATCTAATACTAAAGTGATTCCACTTTGAAGTCTGTAAGGATTGCAGGGTTAGGGCTGTAATGAGAAGTTTGTTAGTTTTTGGTTTGTTGAATTTAAATAGGTATAAAGTTTAGCTTTGCAGGGAAGAGATGGGTTCCAACAGGTAGAACTAATTACATGTCTCTTGTGGTTTTATTTATTATGTATATAATATACAGGTATATTTTCCTGTTTCTTTCAATTTCCTGCAGAGTGATTTAGTCACAGCAAACAATGAAGAGTAAAGATCTATCTGGAGGTAATAAACACAAAATTTATCTCATCTAGCTTTAGCCATGTCATAATTCAGCACCATGTCCAAACAAGCTCAGGTCATCAATGAAGAGTAAGGAAACTATTACAAGGATTATCTCATCCACACTGTCCTTAGAATGTATTAATCTCTCTTCATGAACTAGAGAGGGATCCAACTAGCTTAGATACAGCACACAGCTTTCAGGAACTAAAGTTACATGAAGTGAATCCTTTGAGACAATTGGTAATGTTTTTCTGTGAGGGATAAATATTATTGTGGTAGAAAGTACAGAAAATCTGTAATTTGCTGCATAATTTCTGCATGTGGATCTGTCCTTGTGCACAAAAAACAGGAAAGGAGCCCAGGTCAACTGTTGAAATTCAAGGTACTTTTCTGAATCAGTTTAATTTTACCCCACACAATCTGAATTTCTTTTACAATGAGGAAGGAAAGGACTGAAGGGGAATAGGATAGGTAGAAGAAAGGTCACTGGAACAGGAAGCAAAGAGATGAAGTCTCTGTAAGGTGAAAAAATATGCCTGGAGTTATGGGAGCACATCAAATACAAAGAAAAATTATAATTTCCCTTCCTTCCCTCCTTACTGCAACTAAAAAAAGAGTAAAAACCCATTCATGACTTTTTCTTGAATAAGACATAAGAAAGAAGCAGAATATTTAGAAACTTTAAGGAGCAGAGCTCAGCTACATTACTTCTACCACCACATTTCTGCACTGTTATGCAGAGTTATCTGCATAGTTCCCCTGGGGAGCTGCAGAGTTCAAACCCTCTGCACTGTCTTGAATAGAAGGGGTAGTTGAAAGCTCTTGATGTATCTGTAAGAAATAGATTTCCTCACTGTCATTGCACATCAGAAGTCAAAACAAAGTGGTGACGAGAATACAATCAGTTGAAGAACTATGATATAGGGAAGGAAAATTTACATTAATTTTCTGTTCAAATATTCACAAAGTAGAAAAAGTTAAGAGAAAAGATCAAGGAGAAGTGATAATAAACTGAGTGGACTGAAAAGGAAAAGCTCAGTTTGCAGGAGCTAAATTTTAAGGTCTAGGATACAGCAGTGGCAGAGAAATGACAGCAAGAGCCATCATTCTGACATGTACATATCCACACAGCTTAGGAAATATTGTGAAGCAAATCCTTTCTGTAAAATGCTTTCAAAATGCCTATCATGACAATGACAAGTGAAAGACAGAGCTGTTCAACAAAGGGAGAGTGATAAAGTACAATGAGGAGTGAGAATGAAGAACAGGAGTGAGGGGAGGAGGATGAAGAGAGACATGAAACCTTGGGGAGGAGAGCAGAGGAAGTGGACGAGAATGAATTAGAGCTGTAAGGGAACAGAGAGGTAAAACTTAGCTGTCAAGTGGGAGGATCATATTTGATAAGTTTATTTTACTCAGTTTTTGTGGTTATAAGTTGATATTAGTTGTAATTCAAAGGGATATAATATATGCCAAGAACTTTTAACTACCATAAGATCCCTTTACTGCCTTGGAGTTGGATTAGTCTTTCATTTACATGCTGTGGATTAGGACCTACTGAAGGCTGTATTGGGTGCAGATGGTTAAAGGCTGGGACAGGTTGCCCAGACAGGTGGTTGAAGTCTCCATTCTTGGAGTTGTTGAAGACCTGATTGGGCACAGTCCTGAGCAACCTTCTCCAGTTGATTCTGTTGAGCAAGTGAGGTGAACTAAGCAGTCTCAAGAGGCTTCTGCCAACCTCAATCACTCTGATTCTTTGAATGAACATCTTGCCACATCAAGGTGTGAAAGAAGCAGGGACTGCTAAAACCTGCCTTAGGATAGTCATTATTGTTCCCAGTGAATTCTTATGGAGCTTGGTATTATAATTAAGAATAAGTAGGTAGCAAATCATAGCTGTGCTTTGTTCTGTAGAATTTTTTCTTAATTAAATAAATATATTCTGTATTGCAGCTGTCACAAATTATATGACTTTTCTGCAAGATGACTGTTGCCTGGGAAGACATTATTTTCAATCATGTTTCTTAGATCATAAATATTAGAAATTGTTCTTATCTCATGAATATATAGTTATTGTTTTCTTTTGAGTTGATGTGCTGGATCAGATTTTTGTTTGCAAGATATTTATTTTTCTATTTTAGTAGGTTTCGAATTGGGTTTTAATTTTGAAAGGAAACTTACTGAGATATATGAAGCAAATATTTCTTATTTTTGGGCTAATATTTGGGTTCATATTGATTTTATTCATCTGTTGCTTAGTTTTATGATGTTCTTTGCTTTCTTTGAAAGAAAAATGTTTGTAAGGGCACAGCTAATTTACTTTCCTAATTGAGTCTTGTGTTTCTAGGCTCACTGTCTCTTCCTTAAGCTGCAGTCAAATACTATTTATATGAGGATACCCTCATCAATAGAGATTGCTTTATCTCAGATGAACTTGTGACTAGATGTTTGTTTAAGCAGCAGGTGGTAGCACACTTGTTAAAATGGACCATTTGTTGTGTTAATAAGACAAACAGAGGTACCTCTCTGTGATATGCAAGGTAACTCCAGCTCACAACTACTGTTCAAATGCTGGCAACATTTGGTTCAGAATCAAACCTGTAAAATGTGCAATATGACTTGAAATAGAGAGAGAAAAATGATGGAAGATGGACTGTTTAGGTGTCATTAAACACACATCATCCACTGGCAGAATAGTTTTTACAATTTGCCTTTTCCCAGTAGTTATTCTGTTATTCTTTGATATGGTTCCTGCATAGTTACAAAAGAAAACCCCACAAAATCAAAACCCCAACACAAAACCCAACCAACCAAACACCTAGAGAAATTAAAAAGTTATAGCAAATATTAATCCTTTTCAATGTCCATTTTACTGTTGCCAGGCTCATGAATGAACCACAATATAAATTTTAAAATCATCTTATTTCTGATCACTCAGATTATCTTCACCTGGCAAAAGATTGCTGGTAAAATGGGTATTTCAGTCTCTCTTACATACTAAATATTTGTTTGCAGACTTTGACAAAAATGTACTGGTCTAGGGGAAAAAAAATGTTTTCACAAAGTAATTTAATTTTCATCAGATCTTGGCAATTTGTCCTTTTAAAACTGTGGGCTAGTCACAACAGGGCACAGATATGCACAAATAATAGCTGGCATGATTAATGATAGCCTTACTTCTAAATCTGCTCAAATGCTCATTAGTTTAGTTATCTGTAGGAGAGCATAGGTCTCAACAATCATATTAAGAGATGCAGTTTTATCTGGGGATCAATAGAGACAGGAATGCCATGGACTTTCTAGCCTACAATTTGACTGTTTGTTAGCATACCTTCTCAGAGTCATATTTTACCATAGTTTATTTTCTTCTAGCCTCCCCAAACTGCTTTCTAATCTATATTTTTTTAGTATGTGTTGTAGGGAACAAGGAGCAGAAGGGAAGGAAAGAGTCTGAGAGCTGTCTAGAGTTATGAAGGAGCTTAAGGTCATTATTACTGGGACTTTCAATTTTGCCACATGGTGTTAACTCAGGGCAATAAAAACCTCACATCCCACTAATCACCCTGGAAACTTTTGAGCCTGTGCAATAGGGAGAGGTTATATAGTTTGTTAAATTAAGATGTTTAAAAAATTATCCTTATCCTTGCAATTTAAATTAGGACAAAAATTGTACTTGCTTTTCAAGTAATTACTTCTAGGAAAAAAATCTCTTATCAAGAAACAAAACAAGGGAAAATATGTCTGGTCCTAATCATAATTGAATCAAATGATTCATTCAGCTGATGAAGTTTCCAGAAGAAACTTTTCTCCTTTCTTCCTTTACACTGTAAATACATTTTTCCAATTTTGAAGAGAATTAAAATTAAAATCATCCACTCAAGGTGATATTTTCTTAGTGAAGTTTTATTTATGGAACCTTTTAAAATTGATGAAATCCAATCCCATCAGAATTATGACCTTCACTCAAACTTATTTATTCAGCTTCTGCATATTAGCTGCAAAAATCTGATGTCAGTTGTGGCACAGAAGAGATCCCTTATTTTCAAATACTCACCATCACAGGTAAAAGTTTATGTTCTGGAAGGTGTGACAGGAAAATATAGTAAAGATATTTTTGTAAAACCTGTAACTAAATTCCTCTTTTCCCCACCCCCCTCCTCCCTCAGTAGTTCCCCTCCCCTGTGTTTGCAGTAAAGTGGGGAAGATTAGCCAGGATAGAATTAATGATATGGAAAATCATGCAAAGCAGTGGCAGAAGGAGTGAGAACCATAAGGTTCTAATCATGAGGCTTCTCTTATTCCATAGCAGGTAAAGGTTGGGGCACATTAGGTTAAAGGGAACAGAACTGCAGAGGAACCAACAGAAAACGAAGTTCTTTCTCCTCCAGCCGAAAGCAGAGTTCCAGCAGCAGCTTGGTCAGTCCACCTGCTGTGAGAGCAAGTGACTCTGGGCTGACAGATGCCCAAAGGGAAAAGAATATTTCCCACTCTCTTGATGGCCATCTGGATATGTGAAGTTATCCTCAAGCTCTTTTTTTTTTATAGAAACAAAAAAAATATAAATAGACTGAGAATTCATTTCTTCAGATGACTTGGATTTCCATGTGTTTTGTGGAAATAACCATTTCCAAGAAGCCAAAACTAATTGTTGTTAAGGAAGCTCAATGTATTTCATGGCTTTACAAATGTCAGAGCTTGTCTATGTTGCTGAACAGAAGAGAGCCAGGGAGCAAGTGTAAGCACTTGATCTGCAGTCATTCACTACAATTAACCTCACTCAAACTGCTCCAATGAACTCTCTCAAAATCAAATCCTGAGCATGCTTCCAGATGTTGTTCATTTCAAAGGCTGCTNGTGTAGGGCTATCGGTTGGACTAGATGATCTTGAGGGTCCTTTCCAACCGTAATGATTCTGTGAACTCCTTCAGTCTGTCCTGAAAGGGGAGGTGCTCCAGTCCTCTGAGCATTCTCCTGGCCCTTTTCTGGACTTTCTCCAGCACTTTGTCTATTTAAAACCTGGTTTTGATGTAGGGGTTGATAATCTCAGTGATGTTAGAGATGGTTATTTCAACTAATCAAGAAGGGTTTTTTCTAGTTTCTAAATAGAATTTCTTGTCCTGTTAGAGACTGAAATAATGCTCATTTAAGCTAGGAAGGTGACAACACTTAGTCTGAAAATCATTAGTGAATATGAACTTATAGTAAAAAACCCTCCAAATTTAAATCAGAATGTTGAGAAGAATTGGATTAGTTGAGTATAGTTTAACACCTAGAACATCCTCAACCTAAAACCTTTGATTTTTGTTTTTGCTGTTCTGAATTATTATATGCCTTCTGCCACTACTGTCTGCATTGGCCACTTTGCAAGGTTTTCCAATTATCTCTGACATAAATTAATACTACAAAGTCCAAAACATAAATTGTATCAAGACTGGACAGGAGTGGAAGTTGATTGATTTAGTTGTAATTCTTGGCATTTGGACTCCCTCTGAATAGCTGTATGCCACCATTATTTATTACCAAATGTACAGCAAGCTCAGATTAGGTACCCTAGCACTAATTACAGTTTCATTCTGAGATGAGCCTGTGACTTTTCTTAAATCAATGTAGTAGTCAGTGGAGCTCAACAAAATAGAAATTTCTTTTTCTTTTCATTAATTTACAGCATCTGCCAAAGATGAGACCATGGATATTACTTTTGAAATTATTTCTGCTGTCAAAAGCAAATTTTTACAGCAGCAAAGTGAATTACACTTGGATACAGTTGGTGTAAAATAATATTCTTACAACATTCTTCCTTTTCTCTTTTTCTCTCCCATTTTAATACTACATAAAGAAGGGTCCAGGCAATGAAGAATCAGGTTCCTAGGAGAGAAACTCTTGCATGGAAAAAAAAGATACTCCCCTGGAGATTATTTTAAGTGTGTTTAGTGAATTCATTTTCTGCTGTAAAGAAATAAAAGAGAAAGGAGAAGAGATTGTATACAGAGACATGAGTAAGATAAGAATTTGGCTTTTACCATTAATGCTTATGCATGCTATGAACTTTTCAGAGTGTTGCTGCTTACTGAAGTAAGATTAGACTAGATAAGATAAGCAGAGAAGAGACTTTTTTTATTACAGGATTGCTTGTCTAGCTGAGGCTGTATTTAATGCAGATAGGAGAATGTCTTGGGATGACACTAAGAAAGTTCTTTGAGTCATATGGCAATAGATTTCAATTATATGAGTTAGAAAGTCTCAATCAAACAACCTGAAGTCTGGAGCCCAAATAATGAAAGCTTTAGAAGTCCAAGACTGAATTCAAATGACTAGTTAAAAATTTACAGGTAGAATTTCAGAACAGCAAGCACCAGGAGCTTGCTGCTGCTCTGGGTTAATATAATACTCCTCTTTAATTCCTTACAACCTCAGTTCAGATCATGATTAGATTAGAGTGAAAATGAGAGTAATAGTTATAGGCTACAAAATTTCTTTGTTTTTCATACCAGTCAATGGGAAAGGATGAGCAACCTGTCTTCAGAAGTCCACAACTAGAGGGACACATGCCAAGCCAGGCATGAAGTGAACTGCCAGTAGTCCTCTAGAGATATGTGCACACCTGCTCTTGTTCCTTGAGGTTCAAGGCAGGATTATTAGCATCTCAGTTTCCTGAGCATTATCTATTCACTCATTTGATTATTGCATGCATGTCAGTAGAGGGGCTTGAATCTCTTCAGGCTGCTTAACAGTACTGAAAAGCAGCTTAGAACCATGCAGAACAGACAAGAAAGAGAAAACAAGGAGATGGAGAAGAGATGGAAATATGGAGATGGAAAATATGCTGATAAAACATCAAACCAGAGCATGTACCAAGCTTGGAGCTTTGACAAGTTACATTAGCTGCAAAATAAGACCATTTAGTCAAGTCTGAGATTTGCTGAAATGCTTCTGAGGTAATACAGTTTGGGATAAGAATTTGTTGCTGATTTCTGATATTCTTTATTTTTATTCCTTTTATTTTTTCCTCTTTTTTATTCTTTTCTTCCAATATTGAACTTGTGGAAATATCTGGACTTTATTGAAAGGGAAGTTTAGAAAAGAAATGTAAATTCAATGAACCTGTTTGAAATGCAGGTCTTGGAAGAAAGGACATATTTTATCTCAAAGACCATAATCTAAAAGTTTAAATGTGTCAGGAACAGTGTGCCATTCACTTTAGCTATTAAAACAAGGAAGAAGTACTAATAATTCTATATAAATTTTTCACTGATAGTGCTCCATATCACATAAAAGAGAATATATGCCTTTCTTTAAAGGTGATGAAAAAAGATTTCACCATGATAATCCTTTTTTTTCTTTGAATAAATAATGCTACCTGTAGATAAAGCCATTCCCTTTATTATTCACTTATTTGCATGACTGCATTTTACAGGTGCATTTAATAAGCTGAGGTCTGATTAAGTGCTAAGCAACATAAAATTAGAATATAGCCCAAAGACCACCAAGGATCAATAGACTAATGTAAAGGGAGAAGGGGAAAAAAAGAGAGGCAGTGTATGGTTTAGAGTCAAGCAGGAACCAGTGTGTTTATAGTGTTCTAAAGAAGGTTAATATGTTAAAATCTATAGCTTGGGTACATTACTGGGATTCTGCTGGTATCCTGAGGGAACTACTACTTTATGCTAATATGTGTGGATAAGCAGACTCCCTACTAGATCTTTCTGCTGTTATTGTAGCAGTGTCTCTGCAGTCTCAGTGCTAGTGATTCCAATCATATAGGATGAGGAGACAGTAATGAGAAACTGTAGAAATTAATTAAAAAGCCCATAAAGTTCTATTTATGCACATAGGAATATGGACATTTTAATGAAGTACTCACCAAGTAACAGAGCTAGTGATAAGTTTTATGTTCTACCATAAAAATGGAAATCTCAGCCTTTCACTAAAACAAAATTTCTATTTCTGATGGAACATGTGATATTACAGCACTGAACTTCTCAATCCTCAGGAGACTCCTGATACATTGTACAACAGAAACTTTCAGTTTACACATTTGAAGAAAGAGGTTAAAAAAAGAAATGAAGTATTTTTAATGAGGAGCATTTAATCTACCCTGAGAGTCTAATGTCTATAATAGTTTCATGGCATAGAGGTAGAAAATGGGTCAGAAGAATGAAAGAAATTCAATGTATCATAGTAACATCACCTGTACTGCTGAGATATAGGGTTGTTTATATGAAGATGTTTAAAATCTTGAAAGTTATCATAAAGAGTTGAATCAATATCCACTTCATTAAAATAAATACTTGCCTTGTCACTCAAAACTGGTTTGATTGCTGAAGCCATACACATCTCAACAAACCTGTGCCAAGCAAATACTAACAAATGGGTTCCCAACAGACTCTCTATTTGATCTGAGAAGATGAACTGCTGTTGTTGTAGCTGAACAAAGAATATTTCTCCAAAGTATCCTTTCATGTCTTGTCCTTGTCATGGCTCTCAGAAAGTCTTGATGAGCTTCTCTTTCCAAGAGATGTAAAGTTGGTAGAAACAGGGAACAGAAAGAACAGGCAGTCTTCCAGACACAGAAGCAGTCTAAAACAAAAGCAGGTAAAAACATCAAGCTAAATCCAGGTTGGGAACAAATATTCTGAGTCTAACTAGTTTATGCTAATTAACAAGAGCATAAAAAGAAGAGAGGATTTAGCACTGTGGTGCAGTGGAGGAGGTAAACAAGGAGGGGAGAGAAGGTCACTAGCTCTATGTGCAGTAGGGAGAAGAAACAAGCCCTTGTTGCCTGTGAAACAACAAGGCTTTAGCAGCAGCTGATATGTGGGGTAAATTTCAGGGGGCCATAAACCTGAGAGTCCATTCTTTGTGTAGAGAAGTACATAACACAAGTCTCTATTTGCTTCTTTGTCTGGTTACCTGTGAACTTGAGCCAACACCTTTCCATCAGCTGGGGAATAGAAACAAGAATTTTAAGCACAGTTTTTACCCAGTGTGTGTATCACTGCCTCAGACATAAAGAGATTCCATACAACAGATGGCTCTATATTTCACAGAGAATATATTGTCTCCACCAAATTACTACAAGTTACTTTCAAAACAAGTTTAACTGCCATTAATGGAACTGATTTAGTATATTTTGTATTTACACTCTTTTTGGAATAGTCAACAGATTTAAATGTCTGTCATATATAAGTCTAAGTGTTAAAACATTATGATCTGCCCTGGGTGATAAAGTGGAGCAGTTTACAAAGGAAATGACATCTATAGCCACTGTAGCAGTCAGCAAACACTGGGAACATATTTGAGGGCATGGCATAATTTCCCAGAATATGACATAGAAGCACAAAGTTCTCTTGGGGACCACACTCAGCTTTTTATTAGTGTCAGAACAGTGTATAACAATGTGACTTTGTTTATTCCAAAGTGCCTTTGTACTGTACAAGTATGGCATAGTGTTATTTGACAATGAAGAACCTCATATTTTGCCTGACTGCAGCTACAGAACTTTCAAATCAAAGTAGTTTGCTCTTGGAAAATGAAAGAAAAGCAATGTGAATGGTTCTGCTTTAAAGACATGCAGGGCTTCTTTTGGGAATAAAAATATGATAATTCATATAACTGAAGCATTCCATGTAAATTGTCAGCTATTCAAATTAAAGAAGTAACCAATAAATAACTGCATGCAAGATTGCATGGTGATTAGCAGTACAATATTTAATATCAACTGATGTTATCAATCATTTCCCACTCTAATTAGCCAAGGTGTTGAAGAGAAAGTTGCTTTTAAAGTACATTTCAGCAAATGAAGTATTAATTATTACAGGTACCTTGTAAAACACTGGTGCCACATAGTCAGAAGTGGGCAAAAGTTTTCCTTCTGTATGAATATTTTTAAGATTTTGTTTTCTGTACTGAAATGAAACAACTTTAAAAAGATCATGTACAAAGTGAGTGAGAAATAGCAGGAAAACCAGCCCTTAACCTCACCAGGTACCTGAACTTGTCAATGGTGAACAAATTATGGCCATGGTCAGCCACAGGGCCTAAATAGCACAATATTCACTATCAGAGAGAGAAATGCAAACAACAGGTGAGAAATTAGAAGTCCATTGGCCCTTTTTTTTTGACAGTGTAATCTTTAAATAATTTTGTAAAGAAGTTTTATTTTCTCACTTAAAATAACACCTTCATTTGTTTATACAGCTGGTTGTAACCTGTTCTCTGATTATGTTGTGCAGTTAGTGCATGCTAGCACAGCTGTTAAAAAGATGAAAGACAACATCCACAGTAACAACAGAGGAGCTACTTTTCATCATGTGCTGGTAAAATGAACAAGTAATTCTCTTTGCAGTCTGTGAAATGATACTGATGTATGACTATTTCTATGATCTCTCTCTTAATTTTGCCTGTTGCACCTGTTCCATTTGATTGAGTTAATCATTAATTAGAGCTGGGACTTGAATCTGAGTCTCTTATCTCAGGTGTATGCAAGTGACCACCAGATTAATAGATATTCTGAACTGGCAAAGTGGTGAGGGACAGGTTTCTCTTTGGTTTTGTATAGAAATTTCATTCCTGGAGCTAAGAGATTTTTCACAATATAAATTGAAACCAAACAGTTATGCTTGAAGTTCCATACTTGACAACCATCTCTAGATAAATCATTTTCTATAGATTTTAAATTAGCAGCAGGTAGAGGTGAGGCAGAGAGGAGACCTCTAAATCAGTAGAAAACCATTTTGCTGATTATTTTGTCTTTTATGAAGTTTTTCCAGAGTATGAAAGTTGATTTGACTCCATGTCTTTGAAATCTGCTAATTGTTTCTCAAACTAATTTATTTCTTAATTGCTGTCATAGAAATCATAGAACAGTTGAGGTTGGAAGGGACCTCTGGAGATCATTGTGCCCAACACCTCTGACTGAACAGGGCTACCTAGAGTGGGTTGCCCATGGCCATGTTCAGAAGGTTGTACATTTTTTCATGTATTTCTTCATAGGTTTTTAATTTTCAGCTTTTTTTTTTGAAATAAATCCAGGTGGTTTTAAGTGTTTGGGTTTATTTTTTTTCTCATTAATTCCAAGACCATGGACACTATTGTGAGGTAATGAATACTATGAGGTATTAAAGTGGAAGAAAATTCATGCTTTACTACATGTTGTTGCATTTCTTTTAAAGATCTGGAACTCTAGCTGTTAGTTATAGGAGGGACAGTAGTGCCAACTCTCTTCAAATCATGTCTAGGTGAAGAAGTAAGTGTTCTTGTGTTTCTTATATGATCCCTGTAGAAGACAGCTAGGAGGAGTTTCAGTACAGAAGTCTAACTCCTAAACTGTTATTGGAGAAGCTCTTTTCTTTCTTTGTGGGCTACAGAGCCACCCTAAGAAGGCTACTCTCCCAATTTGCAAATTTTAATTTGGTCTTTTAATCATGGAAGGTTAATATCTTTTCTTGTGTTTGCCAATCATGGTTTTGCTTAGGGCAGTGTGAAAGGATCAAGTGATGCCTTGCTCATTAATTGCAGTGACTGAAATTTAGAAGCAAACAAACATACCATGTTCTGGAATCTACAGGACAGAAGCTACCCTTTACTTACTCTTGTAGCAAAGGAGTTTTTGGCTTTTTTACCCTTTCCCTAAGCAGTCTGTTTCCAGAGGATCTTTTCCAACTTAAGCACCCAGGCTTTTCATGCAGCGCTCAGAAATATATCTTAGTGATCCTTGTGAGTCCCTTCCAACTCAGGATGTTCTGTGATATATTTGCAGAAGTTCCTCAGCTGAGCAGGAAGCCAGCTAAGCTAGGCAGGACCAGAGAAGGACATCAAAAAATCAAGGAGGCTGCAGAGATTTAAACTAGTGTTCCTTATTCAGACCCAAGACTATACAACTTTCTTACTTCCATGTCTCAGCTGGGAATCAATTCCTACAGTTAGGCATATAAATGAAATTGTTCACTACAGCAGGTCTTGCCCTAGTAGCTGAAAACCAGTCTTTATCCTGATGCAAGGACTGGCAGAAAACAGAAGTCTGACAAGCTCTGTCTATGTTGATTCATCCCAAACCAACCAAAACAAAGGAAAAACCCAAAACAATAAAGATAAAGAGCAGCCTAGTCTGGCTTGTGTTTGTACTACTTTTTGCTAGCCTCCTTGACAGTGTATCTGTTTTGGAGTCAAACAAAAGAGATTAATGGGTGAACTTCAGAACACAAAGGGTGATCAGAAATGCTATGCTTCAGCTTAACTGATGGTCTTCTTTTAGTAAAGAAACATTAATAATCAATGAACATGACTGCAAGAACCTAGTCATGATGGCAATGAAAGCATCTCATTTGAAAACCATGATTCAGATTAGGCCCCTTCAAATGCTTGCTGTCTGTGTAATAGCTGTAGAGCATACAAATTATTCAAGAGATCCATCACAAAGAAGGCTGAATAACTTAGTGCTGGGATGCACTCATCAGCTTTGAAAAATGTCAGCTATGAATTAAGATGCCTACAAGAGGTAGGGAGATGTTAGAGTACCTTTAAGAACCTGGACCTCCTGTTTCCTGTGGGTTGACCACAGAGAGACAAATAGCACCCTACTGATGACTGATTCCTCTTCTTGATTCTGCTGATGACCTCTTTGAAAGCTGATGCAAAGACTGAAAGAGGTTTTTCTCCATTAAAATTTGCTCTTCATTAAATTAGAATGAAAGCCCAGACTAATTCTGAAACAGATAAATGACCTTTCCATGAATGTGGTGCAACTCTCTTGGCAAGTCTTGTGCTACTCTTTTCTTGAATTATGTTTCTAAGCATAACAGATGGAAATTGCATTATCCATTTCAACAAAAAATATGCATGAAAAAGGGATGTTATTTTTTCAATGCCTGCCAAGCTGTCCTACAGCCTTCCTCTTCCCTTGCCACAAGCAGATACTTGGTTGGTTCTTAGGTGAAAAATGTTTGACAAGTTTCTGCCTACCCTTCCCATTCCAGGCCCTTTTCCTTTCCCACACAAAGTAGCCCAGTGCCCTTTGCTCTGCTGAAATTTTTAGTAGATATTTGCTACAAAATCCTCAAATTATCAGAGTTTTAAAATAAATTTTTTCTGAATTTTTTCTGGTTTTGGGTTTTTTTACCCCAAATAATTTCAGTGAGCTGATTCACAGCATGACTCTGCTCACAGTCATGTCAACACAACTAAGGCAGCAGCAAACTGCAAGATTTGAGTGAAAGTGACCAGTCAGGAGAAGACAAAACTGGGACTCTGAGGTAGTACTTTTGCTAGAGAATGTAGATCACTGAAATTCACCCTTCCTGCATTAAAGCCCTAGGAAGAGATGAGTAGTGCTGAGTGAATGCTTCTGAGAGAGCAGATGCAAACAGTCTGGTCTGGTACATGAGGAATTGCTTTGTTTTGCAGCATAATGTATACAAATTCAGATCTAGTCAGTTTACTGTTTGTAAACTGGAAAAGAAAATCAAACAAAATTCTCATAACCCATAGCCTCTAGTAGTAATTCCTGAAAAGAAAGGAAAAAAGAAATTCCTCAGGGTGGACTGTCAGTTTAAATTGCAATCTTAATAAAAAAGAACAGTTGAAAGGAATCAGGCAAAGTAATAACCATGTCAGACATTGTAAACCCATATAACAGAATTATTTTGATTTATGATTGGAGGATGGATAGAAATACCAAAGAGAGTATACAATGGCATCTGAGCAGAAGGAAGTCTCAGAATTTGGTCTCTGATCAGTTGACTACTCAGAAGTCTTGCTCCAGAGGATCATAAACCTACTTTAAGGGAAGTTAGTAATTTGCCTACTGCTTGTTGAGTCATCTAATCGTTGTTTATGTTGATGTAATTGCTATGATAAGAGTAGTGAAATGGACTCAACTAGATTTTTCAGAGCTATAGAATGATATCCTTGTTAAATGAAGAGATGATCACTGAATTCAATCTGATTGCTATTAAGACAGTTCCTAATCTTAACTCTGTGTAATAAAACATGGTTTACATCATGTAAGAGACAACACAGATAGAACGATGCCAAAAATGAATAGAGCTGTTGGAAGTCTGATTACCTCAATGCATCCCTTCTTTACCATTTTCTGCTTTCTCTGCTCATAATTTTGGCTCTTTATAGGCCATTTCACAATTGAACAGCTTGTAAGAAAAAGGCTGATGCTTACAGCAAAGCAGTGAGGAGAAAGAGCACTCAAATTCTATTAAGTATTTGAATAATGCATGGTGTGACTGTTGGTACCCAACAGGTCTCTGTGCCTCAGATTCCATATATGTAAAATGCTAATTATTCTGCTTGCATGGCATGTTCCAAACTGAAAACATTACATTTTGTTAGGAATACAATATAAGGGGTTTAAAATGTCACTGAAATATTGGGGGTGGGGGTGGGAGGAAGGTTTAGATGCTAAAAAAACCCCCAGCCTTGGTCCCAAAAGAGAGAGAACTTACACAGTGTTTGTGGACATTCATGGTGGTTCCTTCATAGCAAACGCTGAACCACATGTTGTAATAAGGGAGTGATTAGAGGTAGAATAAACTCAAGATAAACTGTAGAAAAGAATGCTGTAAAAAAAAAAAAACAAAACCAAAACCAAACAACTTGACTTCATAAGGGAAAGACCTCCTAGTTCAAAACAAAGAAACAAACAATCTGGAAGACTGGCCAAAGAAAACAAATTGGAAATATATGCTGAGGAAAACCCTTTGATTAGGCAGAAAATGGCTAGAAACAACAGGATGTTGAGATTCTGCTAAATAAGTGTTGAGAGAGATCTTCTAATATTTTGTGGAAGATTAAAGAGCTGGAATAAGCATACTACCAGGCAAAATTGTCTTAAAAAGATTAAACTACTTTAACAGTAATTTTTTGTATCAGTAATCTATCAAGTTCCAAAATGACATGCAAAAGAGCAAACTAAAGTAGAGATCCTAATATCTGCATCTTCTACTAGCTACAGGACTGTGGTAGTCCACCCTGATGCCTCAAGAGTCTCTTTTATATCTTTCCCTGTCTATTATCATCACTAATGATTGTTTTATGTTCTCTCTTGAGTGAAGGAAGGGGCTTCCTGAGTTTTGCTTATAAAATAGGGACTATTACTGAATTTTCTTCACTTCCCTTGCTGTGTAAAAGAGAATATTCAAATTAGTATGTGTGTTTGCAGGAATGGGTGAATTTAGATCTAAAGAAATCAGGCTTTTCCATGTTGCCTCTGCACTTTACCTCCAATAGTGCAGGGTCCTATGAGACAAAAGTGCTACAAAAAGAATGCTACATGGATTCCTCTTTTAATTACTAGGAAATGTGGAGCTTGTTCATCTGGGATTCTGTAGGTGCTTTCAGGAGGGCCTGCTGAGGCAACCCTGTATTTATACTGTTCTCTTTTCCTCTGAGGTTTGTTCTCTTAACCTATCTCACTGTTCATTCAACACTACTTGCAATCATATGGAAGTTCTGCATGTAATTACCGTTGGGTTTTTTTTATACCAGTTGTCAAATTCTTCCTCTTGCAACACCTGTGCTCTTGCTTTAAATGTAATGGAAGACCTCAAATGGCTCAGTTGTCATTATGGCAGTCATTGACCCCATATATTATTTTTGGCATGAGTAACTCTAACCTTATGTTTTGTGAGTGAAATGCATTTCTTCCTGACAGTTTAGACTGAAGTCAGACTTACCCATTTGTAATGAGAGCTTTCTTTTACTAGAAAATAAGTTGAATTTGCAGACTAATAGTGTATATTTTGTTCCTTATGTTGATGGATATTCTTTCAGGCATTAATAAGTCACTCAACACCTGGGTGTCTAGGTTATTTTGTATGATTTTTTTTCTTTGGAGAAATGTATTTTAGCAAGTTTTATTATAACCATATTAATAACATTTCATCCAGTGTTCTCTTGCACTACTGAGACTTTCAGCATTAAGAGACTGGGAAGGGAGAAGGCAGATGGACAGACACTGAAAGTCAATTATCCTTTCAGCATCAATCCAAGGAACATCTCAGTCTCTCATTTCTGAAGATGCTTGCCACTCGAGCATTGTAAAGATAACCAGAAACCAAATACAACCACCCAAATAGGATAAAAAGAAAACAAAACAGAAACATCAAAAGGAAAACTGAATTTAGTGATAACATCTGTAGATGCAAAGCCTCCTCTGTATGATTACTGCACATCCATCTAACTAGAGCAAATAAATAACAGCCATTAGCCAAAAAAAAAGTCAGACCATATCAATTAGATGCTTACTGTGCACTTCTGTAGCTTAATATAGATAATTTATAAAGTGAATGCATGTTTGACATCTTTTGGTCCATTTCCTTTGAAATATACACTTAAATGTTAATATTAGATTCCATAAACAACTCTAACAAAAAGGGCACCAGCAACAAAGATGAAAGAACATAAAAGGCCTGAAGTTGACAGTCTAAGTACCAAATCTGATAGAGCACAGCCGTTAGAGGAACATAAAACATGTTGAAAACATCATAATTATAGCTGGTTAGAGATCAAAGAGATATGTGCAATAAAAGCAAACATAAGCAATCAGATAAGACACATTAAAAGAAGGATTTTGCTGTAAAGATGAATGATAGCTATGGGATAATATTTAGCTGACGTTCAATTAAAACTCAAATGTTTTCATGACGTTGATCTTTTATTTATTTGCTCACTTCAGTTGTTTAAGATATTATGCTTTGAGTATGAATGTACTTGTGCCAGAAGTAAATGAGGTGTATGCTTTGAATATATATGTGCATAGGTATATGAACACACACTACTACTACTGCCAGCTTAAAAAGTCTATCTTGCTGTCATGCAGTTGAGATTCCTCTGTTTTCCTCTGATCCTCAAGCCTTAAGCTGTGTTTATAGCTCCTTGACAACAGTGGATGTTACAGATTCCAGTGACTACCATGTCACCTGGACATTTTGTCCATGCAGGAGGTAGAAACCAAGGTTAAAAACTGTCATTTGGCAAGAAATCTGCACAACACAGCAACATCAAGGAAGAACTGTGGAGGACTCAATAGAGACGACCTTTCTTCAGTATTTTATACTGGCTGCTGGATGCCTCAGAAAGCATCTTCCAGCACAACTGTTACACATCTAGCTCTATCCCTCTGTCATGTAGCTGTAAAATGCAAGTTTCAGTGGGAATTAAAAAATATAGTATAAAAAAAACACCCAAAAATTGCATCAAAAGGTTGTGTCAAAGTCCTTACTGTAGAAGCTCCCTTTACAGAACTTCCCTTTCATCCCTGCCTATATTAATGGTTAGCCCTCAAAAGCCAGGGTATTCAGATGCACTTGTTGCTAACACAGTTTCATTGCTGTCATAAGTGGGCAGAGAAAACACCCTGAAACACAACTCCCAACTGATGCTACAAGAGTTTTTTTCAGCCACATTAATCACCCTGCTGAAGTTTGGCTGGTGATACCTTGCATACAGCAAAATAAATAAACTCCCACATCAATAACTCATTCAACCACATGGAATTCTACTTCTCACATGACTGAACATACTATTGATTTTAAACTAACAGCTATTTAGTTTTTTTCATCAATCCAACAGTAGTGGTTCCTTCTACTGTTTTGCCTCTTCTTCTGGTCCTACTTATTTTTTCTTTAGCATCCAAGTTTTTCCTTTTCCTTGATCCTTTCTGCCCAGATTTTCCTGGTAAAGTCAGAAGTGGATATTTTCCAGTTATATATTGTTTTAGTCAGCATATAATTTACAAGTCAGAAATCTCACATATGAGGCAACAGGGATTGCTTGTCCCATTCATAGCCAGTTAGCTACAGCACAACAGGAGACATTTTCCCCAGTTCAATTAAATATCATCAAAAATATTTTGCTAGGGGAAAAAAAAAGAATCATTGAAAGTCACAATCCAAAGTCATGTTTCCTAACAGCAAAATGTTACAGTTTAAATTGCTGAGTCCAGAAGTTTCCACTCACTAGGTTACTTGAACTAGCCTGACCAACATGCTGTGGAGTGTAGAGCAAGGAATAGCCTGGTGGTGGAGAAATGGGGCAAGTTAACTGAAAGAGTTTCCTATTTCCAGTTTCTTTTCTGTATGTTTGCAGCCAATGTGTGAATTTCATATAAAGCCAAATGAGAGAGTAGCCAATTGTGTTAGTAATAGGACAAGGAAGGGAGACTTGATGTTTCAAGGGGCCTTCTAGAGAAGAAAGATTAGAAAATAAATGCAGACCTTGAGGCTAAAATCTTATTTTGCAAAGAACAGCTCTGCAAGTCTTTCTTTTTCAACTTGCTATCGAAGAAGCTTTATACAGTAAATATCATTGTATTTGAAGAGATCAGCATCTGTTATTCTTTCACATTGATTAAAATACTTTAAATATCAGGACTCATGTGACCAAGACAGTATTAGCTTCAAATAAACTATTTCTCTCTTGCTATTAACTGAAAGCTTTGCAGTATTGAAAAAATAAGGAAGAAATGGGTATTATTCCTGCAGGGTGAACAAATGGCAGATGGAAATATGCAAATGGATTTTGTCAGGAGCATAAAATATGCAGTCTTTAATTTCTTTTTTAATATAATCTGCAAAGTTTTCATGTTAGAATCATGATATATTTAAGACATAGGAAGAATTTTTACAGTCTTTTAGATGTCAGCATTTAACATTACAAAAAAACGCATTTCCTTTTAGTTGCTTCTAAGTTTAACTTTTCCCCATCTAAGAGTTTAAAACAGAAATCTGGTTTGTACAGTAAATCTATTACAATCCTATGATACATTTAGACTTTATGCTTTTTTTTTCAGTGAGGGATACTTTTACCCTTACTGGGTAGATTTAGAAAAGTATCTGAGATTAACCTAAAGCAGCCATGTTGATCTGCCAGAGAGGTTAAAAAGAGCAATGCCTGTAAATCCTAAAATGGGCATCTTCTATTTTAATAGCTGTACTTCTGCAGTGAAGTATTATCCCTCCGTGATTTTTAAGCAGCATCTGTGTGAATGTATTTCACTGTGAAATCCCTTGGACTACTCTAACTCTAGAAAATATTGGTGTGTTGCCAGTTGCACCTGATATTTGCACTGCAGTGGAAAACAAGGTGTTATAACCCCTCCTGTGCCTTGGGCCAAGAACTGAACTCAAACTTCAGAAACAGCCAGCAGCCATGGTCTCTCTTGACTAGACAGATAGCTTCAGCAATCCTCTCTGTTTCCTTCCCAAAGACTAGTACTCATTGCTGGGTGGGTTTCAGCTGTTGGGTGAAAAGGGGCTTGTGGTGTTTCTGGCAAGCATCCACTGCAAAAGGTCTGGTCTCAGTCTGAATCATTCCAAAAGTCTGAATCTTCTTAGTCTAGAAGACTAGGGGAGTAGTCAGGAGAGGAATCATAGAATGGCCAGGTTGGAAGGGGCCTTAAAGATCACCTAGTTTCAACACCCCAGCCATGGGCAGGGATGCCAATCACTAGACCAGGTCACCCAGGGCCACATCCAGCCTGGCCTTAAACACTGCCAGGGATGGGGCAGCCACAACCTCTCTGATTTAACATTTGGAAAATAAGGGGAGAAGAAAGTTAGCAGACATCTAGAAGTTGATTTTAAGGCTGCATTTCCACAGCCCTTCTCTAGCATGCAGGCTAGAGAAGCTTATGACATTGGGTATGAAAAAGGGAGCAAGGGAGATTGACATGCTAATCCCTCTGGCAAGCAAAAGGGTTAGAACAGTGTCTAGAGAAGTGCAGAGAATGATCGAATCTTTGACCAGGAACAAAAAGGAATAAACTGTTCTCTGAAAGGAAATAAAACAGATCAAAAAGGGGAGCAAGTGGTCATGGCTGAGTCATTGTCTGTTTACTAGTTTACTCCTGGATTTTTACAGCTCTGAGCCAGAAACCTGAGAGAAATAGAAGAAATAAGGTTTTACACAACTTGTCCATCCTCTTTTGATATGCTTCTATAAACTCCTGAATGCAGTGATGACAGTCAAGTCCCCAAAATTTCAACTCTGCCAAGCAACAAGCACATAACTGAAAGAAATCATTGAGCTAAATTTCATTTCACTGTAAAGAAATTTCAAAGAAGCTGATTTGGGTTTATAGGCAGATCAGAATTTGAGATCTTTTCTTTTAAAGATCACTGTGTGACCCTTGGTATTAGACACAGTTAAGCTGCATCTGATTCAATGAGGTGAAGACTGGGAACAAGACAACTTAAAAGCATAATAAATGTCTATTTAGGTTTTAGAAATCACTGATCAACAATCCCAGTTTAATGATGTATTTCATGATTCTCTTCTTTCTTTAATTCTTGTATCCTTTAGCATGTTTTAAACAAAAATGTTGAAATAATCTGTTTCACCAAAGGATGATTTGAGTGCCCAAATGTGGTACCAGATGCCTTGGGATATTTGAGACATGCATGTTCTTGGCAGATGAAACACAGGAACTGCAGGAAACCCATGTCCTTCTAGAGATGCAGCTGGAAGCCTGGAAGGATGACTGAAGGTGCCTAGCCTGCCCCTAGCCACATGCTTTTGGGCAACTGATTCCTCTATTTTCTCCTAATTTCCACTACTCCTTTCCCCCCCCTCCTTTTCTCACTGTTCTTTCTAAAGTTTTGGTATTCCTTTAATATATTTCTTTAAAAGTATTTTTTTTTTCCTGGCTTTTTCTTACATGTATCAAAACTATTCATATTCCTTTTTAGCTCACTTTAGCTTATACCAGAGTGAATTTCAATTGCCATTTCTTCCATTATTTCAGTTTCAAAAGTACATTTCCTAGAAGTTATAAAATCTCAGTCAGAAACTCCATTGAGCATTTCACATTCCCTCATAGTCAAACTTTCTGACATCAAACTCACTGTTCCTTTCTCTGCTAAGAAGCCTCAAAAGTACACTAAATCTAAAGACTTTTTGTTTGCTGGATATTGCATTTTCTCAGTATCAACCCTATTTATACTTGTCTCAAGTCACTGCATTATACACAGATCTGCCTCTAACCATGTAGAGCAAAAAACCCAAACCAAGAGAACTAAAACAAACAAAAAAACCCCTCCACTTTTCATTCTCCATCACCTTCCTTATTACAATTTATAATTCCTTAGGAAAAAAAAGAGAAGTCCTCCTAGATTTTTTGCTTAGTTTCTTTTGAAATGAGTGTCAGGGTAATTACTTTTCCCTTGATAAAGATTAAAGGCAAGCTCTAACAGCCATGCTGAGTGTACTGCCATAGCTTCTCTAACTACCCAAGAGATCTGTAGCTATATCAGTGTATTACCTGACTCTCTTTATTATCCAAATTTCTATCAAAACTTTCTCTACTGTCATTCCAAGTGTTTATGCCATTTTTCTCAGCAGATTCTATTTCATTTCTCAGGAACACTGCTATTCTTGCCTCTTGTTTTTCCCTTATCTCTGCCTTATATCCTGACACTTCAAATCATCATGCTCTGTATTGATTCAGTAAAGTGCACTGCTTCACTCCTTTCAGATTGTAACATATAAGTGAAAATCAACAGAAATGGCTGTGGGAAGTGAGGAGGGCTGACAAATATGTCAGTCTCAATTCATAAGTTTTACCTTGATTAATTGATGCCCACTCAATAATATGAGTAATGATTGCTGGTTTCACAACTGTCCTGACTGAACAGGATTTGGGTGCTTCATTCCCTAGTGAATTCAGTGGAAATTAGAAGGGTGGTGCCTAAATAGCTTTGTAGTCCTGTCACCTGTAATAACCACCAATAGGACAGACCTAGCTTGCTCAGTGATGTTGAAATATGTGTGAAGAAAACATTGCAGCTTATAAATTCACAATGAGTTATGAAATGAGAAAGATTGTTATGAGCTTGACCCTTCAGATTCTTACTCTTGTTGGAGTGTGTAATAACAGGCAAGGAGACAATTTAATTGATTTTGGTTACATTCTGATTCTTTCTTAGTGTTTTTCAAACTCTGTATGTAGAGGATATTGTGATAAACCAGAAGTCCTATTACCACAAGAGCCAGATGCCCTGCAATCTCCAGTTCCTATGAGGAAATGCAGAGTTTCAGGGCATGCAGGGATTAACATGATGCTGACCTGTAAGAAAATGCTCTGTGTACATTTCCTAAAGGAGAATAGGAAAAAATAAAAGGCAATCTGACATTTACCCATGAAAAAATGTCAATATCAAAGAAAACACACCTTCCACATTCTGCAGATTCTGATAGAGACTTATCAACCAGCTCTGTTTAAAATCACAATATATTATAATGTCCTTACAAGCAAAGAGTAAAAAGTCTAACTGTATATTTCTTTCAAAATAAAATAAAACAAGTAAACATAGAAGTATAGAACCAGATCAATGTTTTATTATGCCAACTAATAAAATGGACTGTTGTCTAGACAGGTTTTGTTTTCCCATTTAATTTCATGTGTATTTTTAATCTTTCAAATTAATGTGCAAGAATTGCCATCTCTCCTCAATTTTTACTAAGTAATTATGATGTACTGACTGTTTAGTTTTTTTCCTCAAGTTAAGAAATAATTGTAGGGGGGTTTTGTTTTGGTTTGGGTTTTTTATGTATTATTTTCCTATCTATTATAGTTGCATTTGGTTCTGTTCAACATAGTGCTATGTATAACTTCATGTCTTGAACATCTGCAGCACATTTGACCTGGGGGAGTAAAACAACAGCCATAAGATGTATACTCCTGATGCAGCAACATAAATATATTACTGACTATTAAATGTAAACATTTATCCCCATAGTTACTGTTGCATGGCATCTTACTTTTCACAGCTATTTGTGATTCTATGTAAAAGGTCTCTTAGGAACAACAACAAGGAAAAATTGCTACCTATTTAAAACTATTGACTTTTTAAGTGACATGACTATACTACCCTGTTCTGAGTTATAGGAGACTGCTCCTTAACAGAAAATATTTTCTTATCCTTTCTTATCCAGCTTCATCAAGAAAAAAGACATTTTAGCTCAAATATTCCATTTATTTGTGTTATGCACAGTCATTAATACCTGTGAAAGTGAATTAGAAAAAGGATTTTAAAGGGTAATAGGTTACCCAGAAAGGTTGTAGATGTCCCATCCCTGGAAACATTCAAGGTCAGGCTGAACATGGCTCAGAGCAACCTAATCTAGTTGAAGATGTCCCTGCCCATTGCAGGGGCACAGGACTAGATGACCTTTAAAAGTCCCTTCCAACCCAAACCATTCTGAGTAGTCTACATCTAGACAGAGATGTTAGCCCATAAAGCAATGGCAAAGCAATAGGAAGCCCAAAGGATTTTTTCCTTCTTGTGCTCCATTTCTACAACACTCACATGGTTATACAATGAGACAGGTCCAACTCCAGTAGTTTCTTCAAGAAAGTGTGTTCTTCAAGAAGTTTCTAACAACAGAGCATCTCTGTGCTCTGCCTTCCTGCCTCTAAAAAACAGTGGCCCATTTTTAAAGTGGTCCTCAGTCTAATGCTCTCTTCTGAAGCAGAAGATATTTTATGTTGGTCTAATAATTCTGCAGTAGTCCCTAAAAGCTTAATTTCATTTAGTTCATATTTGTTTGAGACTTATGACTGAAATCCATAGGTTATACCAACTTAGTCAGTTGGCTGGTCCCCAGTTAATGTATGTGCACTTCTCACCCAGGCCACTTCAAGACAACACGATTTCTTGTAAATTTAAAAGGAACAAGTTGCAGGTAATTTACACTACTCTGCAACTGAGCCAGGCAAAGAACAAGTGTTTGGGATGTATATTAGCCTATTATGTTTCCTTTACTCAATCACATGTGTTTGAGCTTTCTGTCCATCCCTGAAAATGCCAAATACCCCTCTAAAGTTCATGAACATGATCATGAAAACTGTATCAAACACATGTCAACTTTTCTGAGAAAGTGATGCCTGCAAAAATATATAGTTAAGACTTCTGTATTTATTTCTCTCTCCTGTTAATTCCACATTTCTCCACTTATTTCCAGGAACAATGCTGTTTTCTTCATTGACCTAAGAGTTCTGTAGGGCTCAGAACACAAACAGTTAACTCATTTCCTTAATATATTCCCTTCTCTTTTTATCACCTCTCCTTACGGTCACTGGTCTTTATGTCAGCTCGTTTCTCTTATGCTATGCCTTTAATACACTTACCCTGCCACTTACATGACTGCTCATCTTCCTCTGTCACTTCTTCTAAGTCTAAAAACAGTCATGTGTGCCATCAGTGGAGCTCACATATTCATTTATCATTTGGAGGCAGGCTCTTATTTTCTTGCTAAAATCCGATTCCCTTAGCACTAGAGCCAACCAGTGCTTGCAGTAATCATTCCCCACATTCTCCTCCTTAAAGAGGATTAATCCTATCTTTAATACTTCTATTCCCTCCCTCTGATCAAATGAAGGGGGGGGTGGGAAAGGCTGTTTGTGGTCAGGGCTCCTCAGGCTGGCAGCTCTGCAAGTTAATTCAACTCCTTTTCCCTTCTTTTAAATGCACAGGTGCTATATTGTGGTTAGGCTCTACAAGTAATCAATCTCTTTTCAGCCTCCTCCCAATGGGGGAGGCTATTTTTGGGTGGGACATTTAATTGGTGCTGAAGAAACAGGTGTTAAGTTGCTTTATTTGTTGCAGCTTTTTCTGACTGTGAGCATCTCACCCTTTCTCTTTTCTAAGTCAGCAATGTGGAAGAATAATGTTTTCTGCATTTCATCTTTTGTCAGGATGTTCAGAGAGAGAAATGCTTTAAGACTTTTAACAAAATTAAATCTTACTCTCAGTTAGGACTTAAACACTAGTGTTAAATATTAATTACAATTATCTGCTTGTTTCTCAGGGAGAATAGCAGCTCTGGTCTTTGCTGTATATTATTCTTGAAGCATCTTTCAAGTATTAAGTGGCATTCTTCTTTATTTTTTGAGACAGAAGAGTTATATAAAGATACTTCTTGCACACAGTAATCTTTACCTTTTTCCAAAACAAAAAACCTCAAACAAACAAACAAGCCACAAATAAAAACCAGAAAGAAAGAAAGAAAAGTTTAAATAACCTTTCAAATGAAATATTGCAACAGTCCAGCATTTTAAGGATGAAAGTGCAGTTTTCTAAAAGGTCAGTTCAGTCCCTGGAAATGTTTTCAGTTTAGACAAAACATTAGGAACCTCGTGGAATCCAGCAGCAATTTTCAGCACCACTAACAATAGGAAGTAAATTCCAGTCATTCACAGTAAGATGGCAATGTGGTGACATTTGATATTTGACTGTGTGTGTTTGGAGTTACTGCAAGAAGCTGCCTGCTGAGGGGACAGAATGTTCCCCTAGTTAGCTGGATGAATTTTATACAGAGGTGAAAAATAAAAGCAGAACAGTTTATAAAGGCATTGCAAGTCATCAGCTGAGTGGCAATGTTCCCCCCACCCCCTCATTTAGCAGATAAGAATTGAAATAGATCAAATTAATAAATCCCAGTGAAACCAATAATCTCACATTTTCTGTACAATTTTATTTGACAGCTGTTTTTATCTTTTCCTTCCAGTCAGCCACTACCATTATGTTTTATTTTCCAGATGTATGTCCTTGCTCTCTTAAAACTAGAGCAATTCCACCACGCAGTAAAGCAATAAATTTATAGAACATTCTTCTGAAGTGCCTGCTTCTTTCATAATTCCACTTCCATATCTTTAGTTGTTCTAAAATATATTGAACTGTCAATGTGGGGGTCAGGAGATTAGAACACTTTGTAGTTTCTCTACCAATGCCTTTGTTTAACTTGGAAAATAAGCTACAATACCAAGGGAGTGATGAAATCAAGGATACATAGAGTCACAGAGGCATAAAAATGTTAAACACTGTATACTGCAGACATTTCTTAAGAGGGAGAGTGGTATCTCCATGTGTATTTGCTTTGGATACCCACCAGCAAACTGTCTTTATTAAAACTTGTAAAGAATACAAAACACCACACAAGGGGTTTGCAATTTAAAAAAAAAAAATTAAAAAGAAGAGGGGAAAAAAAAAAGAAAAAATAAAGAAAAGTTGCTCTGGGCTCTCAGAGCTTCTGTTTCACAAAATCATCTGCCTTTTGACCTTGAAATGTTACACATTTTTTTCTGCCCCTGGTTTCCTGGCAGTTAGTTTAAATTTCATTTAATGGTTTGCTTTTACCTGGAAATCAAGAAAGCCTCATGGGGCTTGCTTAGAATTTTTGGAGCCCTTTCTGAGTTTTCATGATATTGAAAGCAAACATTGCATGTTTTCTTATAATTTCTTAGGAAACAGACAGAATGAAAACAAAATGTCTTTCAGAACTCCTAAAGGACAAAAGATCATAGGATAAGATTTATTAATATCAAACCTTAGTTTCTAGTTAAATAGATACTCACGCTAGCAGATAAAATGCTGACCCATTCAAAGCAGAACAATTTTATGAACAGAAATAATGACTTAGGAAACCATAATAGAGTTTGAAGATGAATACTTTTGTGCTTGTGGGAAAGCAAATATTAACATATGTCAGAGAGAGAGAGAGAAAGTGAGAGCATGCATGATGGGACTTTGCCAGGCCCAAGAGATGAAGGTGTTAGAAGAGTCAAGAAGAAAGTAAATTTGTGAACGTTTTAGCTTATGCTCAGGTGTATATGGCTGTGTGATAACAAGCCAAGGCTTGTTATCTATGATGCTCCACAAAATCTCCAAAGCCATTGCCTTAAGGTCCTGGAACTCCTTCTGATTCACAGTTTAAAAATTTGGAGCTCTTAGTCCAAGAACATTGGCAGAGCTTTGGGGCAACCAGTAAAATTGAAAATCAAGAGTTTAATTATGCTTTTATAGATCAGACATCTGCCTCTACTGCAGCATAAAAGGCACAGATCACAGCCCATCACAAACCTTGTCAGAACCTTCTGAAAATAAAATTCTACTTTGAAGAAAACACCCAAGTCAGGACACAGAGAATAGATCATTGATGCTTTCCTCCATCTGCTTGTGGACAGCCTCCATCTGAAAGCTTATTCTAAAGTGAACTGAAAAGATTTAACACTTTTTCTTACCTCTTCTCGTTGAAACATTTATAAAAGTGAATTTTTAAATGAAAATTAAGGCTGAGGATTTGGAATCACACACAGCACAAAGGCCAGTGTGACTTTCCAGGTAGCTTAGTGCTTAGAAGCAATGTTCTCTGAAGGAGGGAGGAGAGCAAAACCAAGTTCTCACCTAAACTTTTTTTTCCCATTAACACCCTTAGAAGATGTTAAAAGTCAGCATAGCTGCTTTTTTTGGCATAACTTCTCCAAGATGTAGCTTGCATTTTTAGTTTTATTTGTTTACATATTCTCCAGCTGATGATTCCCTAGTGTGTAGATGATTACCTTATCTTTTTCACTGTACTTTACAATTCAGCATTGCTCTGAACTCATCCATTAAGAACCACTCTGCAAATGTACTCATTGCTTTGATGAAGTCACCTTTCTTAGAACCATATTCATGGCTCCTACCTCAGATCTGTCCATACCACTCTTTGTTCCACTTCAGACAACCACTTCCAGGCTTACTCCTGGGCCATACCTCATACCTAGAAGGTATTCCTTGTAAAAATCCCTGTGGGTAATATTTCCACTCTATTCAGTACAGTTTTAAACCCCTTCTTGTCTCTAGCAGTTGAATGCAGGTGAATCAGTAATTAAGAAATACAGGTAAAATTTGTCACTTAAAAATAGCTTTGTATATTTTTCCATTGACAGATAGATATGAACTGAGGATAGTTTTGTGTAGCTGGAGACTCAGATATTGGGGAAACTGAAAGTAAGGAGAGAAAGCCTTTAAAACTTCTCTAGCTGGTCTATGGGTAGCCAGCACAGAGGAGTTGGGTTTGTACTGTCATAATTTAATACTGTGCTTTACTCAGAAAGTTACACAACTTGCACACACAGTGTGTCTTGAGTGTGCCTTGCAAACACAATCATTGCTCTCTAGAGTAGGTAATTCTATATATTTGAAGAACAGAAAGCTGCTGTTGTTCACATTTGGATTCTCAGAAGCCTTTTTAGGTTGTCAGTTTTCATATGATTAGAAAATAACTGGGTGCTTCCAGTATTTTTTTCACCAATTTTAGACTGGACATCACAAACCAAACAAAAACAGAAATAAAACAAATCATTAGGAATGTGTCAGGGATATTTTTTTCCTCTAATATCCTCAACAGGAAATAATAACTTCACCATAGGGTGAGGTAGGTAGTTGTTACCAAGTAAGTGCACATAAAATGATTTCGACTATACCACTAGACACTTATCTAATATAGTATCAGAGCATACTTCTCCTCAGAGTCCATTTAAATACTTGGACAAACAAGTTATGACAAATAAGATGCTCAGTTTAAAGAACAGATTTAGACTCAGAACAGTGAATGAGATTTCTTAAGGTAACTCAATTAATAATACCCCAAAGGAAGGGAAATTCTCCCCAGGAGTTATGTAGAAAGAGAAAAGGAGACTATTCAAAAGAGATTTCTGATACCTTAGCAGAAGGAAGAATCTAAAGGTATTGCTCTTAACTTTTAACCTGGCACGACAGTCCTTTGAGCCCTCTGCCTTCTGGATGAAAGGGAAGGAGAAACAAAAGATGGCTCTTGATTTCACCTGGACAAAGAAGAATGCTGTATTTTTCAGCTGTGTGACCTTGGCTATGTGATTTACTTGTTTGGAAGAACAGGCAACAGTAACCTGTGCATATAAAGAAGATGTCAAAGTTTAAGCAATAGTGAAATACTTTGGGATTTTAATATGTTTAAACTTAGAAATATGCAGATATGGAGCTACCAAGAATTATTTAAAGCACCAGCATTCTCAAATCACACTCCCAAGAAGGCAAAATTCTTCAGACATCTTCTGAAGCACTACTTTTTTTGACTTATAAATAGTTTAGAAAGCTGTCTCACTGAATATTACTTCAGACTGCAGTTCAGCTTTCATCTGTGTATATTTCTCAGTAACTGTGCAAGACAAGGACAACATACTATTTATTTATCTACTTAATCTTACTTCCATAATGCAATGCCATCTATTAACATGAGCTTACCTTTTCCTGAACATAAGAGATGTTAAAGAGACTGAAGAGATAATAAAGAGGGAAAGGTAGCTCATCTGATTTTGATTCTGTTGTAGTTGGTTCATTTTAGCAGAATGAAACCTAACTCATGTGCTTGTGCAAAACTTTGAAAGCAATTAAAATGTCCTTAAATGCCCTTAATGTCCTTAAATAAATATCTTTTGTTTTTCTGTAGTGAAATAAACTTTTTTTTATGAGAAGAAACAACATCATTCCCAGTTTTCCTCTTCACTATGGATTTGCTGGCAAGGGTCACACAGTGTATGAAATGAGTGAAATTCTGGTCTGACAAGACTAGATCTATACTAAGAAAAAGGCTAGAAACCTTTTTTAAGTCAGCACAGCACAGATCATAGCTAATGGCTAGATGCTCTAATACTTAAATCATGAAAATGCAAACAAACTGATTACTGGGAATGATCTCTGACCTGAACTAAAGCCCAGACTGCATCTAGGCATGGTTTGAGATGATCTGAGCTCACAGAGGACAGAGCTATGCTAAGAACTAACAGGAAAGGCAACAGCAGTGCTAGCAGCTGGGCTCATGCTCTGGCCCTGTTGATTTTACTGGAAAACAGCAAAGTATAAAAGTCACAGGAGTGTTCAACAAAAGAAAAGAAAATACCCAAGATTTTGAAAGTGCAGCTAAACAATGCCTACTCTAAACTGATCCTCTTCAGCTGACCTTTATTTATATCTTGGAGATTTTTTTGCCTGTGTTTTAAACAAAAATATAATTTATCCAGGAGGCAAGGTGACATTTTATTTTCTTTAGAAAATAATACATAACTAGAAAAAGAGAGAAAACATAATCTGTTTTTGTTATGGGTTTTTTTAAGCAAGCTCTTTTAGAAACCTTATCTTAGTAAAACAAATAACCTTCTCCTTCAGCTGGGAACAATAGCAACAAAAAAGTCCTACCACAGTCTTCAAATCTGCAGAATAGAAAACTCCTTTATAGTCACAGAAAAAACATTGTAGAGTTTTAGAAGATGCTGTGACTGCAGCCCCAGCCCTTAGTGAATTAATGACAAAAAAAGAGATGTCCCAGTGGCCAGCTTTAATTGTTGTTCATGCACTTGAAAATGCCATGTAAATGTGAAAGAGGCAGTTCCTGGGTTTGCTATGTGTGTTTGATAAAAGAGGCATCAACCATAACTAGTTAGGAGATGTTTCTGTAGAAAGGGCTTAAAAGGGAAACACAGCTCAGTTCTCATGCTGCGGACAGCTTCCAACAAAGACTCTGCTGTTGTTGAGCTGGCTGCAAAACTGTCAGCCCTGCCTTTTGCTCTGCCCCTCCTGAAAGGCTATTTGTTTCCTATGTGACAGATAAGGATGGGGGTCATTATTGTTAACAGGCAGGAAGAAAGAATGGGGGACAAATTTTGCTTATGCTGTTTGGTTTCTATTTCATCTTTCTCCCTTTGTTTTTCAATTCAATTTTTCTTCAGATGCCCTGACCAGTTTCACACCCTCACTCTTCTTCAGCCTTGTTTCCCTGTGCAAAATGGATAGCAAGGGATATTCTAAGAAATATTTCACTAATTCTCTTGAAGGTCAGAAAGGTAGAGGCAATATTGTTGCTGAGCTCTAGTACTGAAGGGCAGTATCTTAGCCATCAACTTGTCATATTGCAAGGGGTGAGTGAAAATTAAAGCCAAAGAGTGAAAATTAGAATTAAATCAGTTGTTCAAAGAAACACACAAAAATGATTTCATGCTCAGCTCCAACAAAAGTTCCAGTTAAAGCTCCAGTGAATATTTAAAAGTTTACTCTAAAGACAAGGAGTACTGAAAATATCCCATGCCAGCTTATATCACAAAACTACTCAGGGAGGTCTAGTCACTAAGTCCTCCTCTCAAATGATGTAGACTCAAAACACCTTAGAAAGAGAACAAATTTTGCTTGGCTGTATGACATCCCAGGCAAGCTCCTGAACTACTAGATAAAATCTCTTCCAATGATTTTAGAAATGTCTTCACTTTTCTTTATTATTATTTCTATTTTTTAATTTGATGCACCTCTTGGTGGAACAATCAAATTTCCTCTGTTTCTCCCAGAAACTCTTTGGTGATTTTGACCTGAAATACCTAATAGATATCTACCATGTTTTACATTTAACTGTATTTTAAATTTAGTTTCTTTCTTTGGCAGAAGAAACATGCTTAGGTCAGATTACAACATTTATGTCTAAATGACCTTTGTGTACAGAGAGATGTTCACACATGTAGCAACATTATAACTGCTGAATCTTTCATTGGAATTCCATCAATCACTGACAGTTCTGCTTTTAAAGGTACATGCTCTGGATGAACAGAACAGGGTTTTTTTCATGCATTTTGACAGCTTCTGTAACAGATAGCAAGATATTACCTTTCAAAAACTGATTCTCCTCTTGTTTCTACCTATGTGACCCTAATTAACTCTGATTCTTCAGTTACATGTAGACCCACAGATAAGATTGTGTAAAATCTCATACCCATAACCATTTTCAGTTCTAGGTCTCCTGTTCACCTCTGTTGCACATTTACATACTACTGGCTCCTTTGCCCTAGGTGCACATGAAATGTTTCTCCAGTTTTCTCTTTGCCACAGCAGAAGAACAATTCCTCTTGTTAAAAGGTTTACTATAGCTTTGCAATGTTGCATATTTCCCAGTGTCTGATTTCACACCATTGGGTGTCAGTATGACTCCCAAATACAGTTCTTTCCATTTTCCTTAATCTGTGATTCTGTGACTTCCCAAGTGAGGGATTTTGTGTCCATATGCAAGTCCATTGCTAAGGACTAGCACAAAAATGTAGGTTCTGAAATCCATGGGGCTTGAAGTCAATGTGAGATCATCCTGTGGTCTTCTAGCACTTTGGGAAGAGGTTGTAGATCAGGGCAGCCTAAGGAGGCTGGAGAGCAGTTGGCTGTATTGAGTAAATCACTGTTTAGTACATAAGAAATGTGTAGATCTGTATTTGCTTTGGACACCTGCATTCAGGTAGATTAAATCTGGATCTAAATCTCATTGCACCAAACTACTTTTACTGTGTTTATATCAATGCAAGTGTTGAATATTATGATAAGGAAATCTGCTGCCAGATCACTATTACAATTAGGGCTGTCTTGGCTTCTGTAAAGTGAAGACACCAAAGATTTCTCTCGCTGTGGGAGTCTCAAAATACACAGAGAACCTCCTAGGTCTCCAGCAAAAAAATTCCAACTTTTTCTTAGCTACCTTTTTGTTTAGTTTTCAGAAGGTACTCAAATTAAATGCAAGGGGATGAACTTTAAAAAGTTGGCTTCTTTTGAAATAAACTTCAGACTTCAGACAGAAAGTGGCTCCAGATGTTTCATTCCTATGAATACCGACTGACAGAGCGAAGGGAAAAGCATGTTTTAAAGGAGTTTTGGAGGGTTCTTTTAATAGAAATGGACATCTGAGCCCTCCTGTCTCCTCAAAATATCCATCTTTTAACTCTCTGTCTGCTCATCTTCATTGCCAGGTTCATATGTGCTGCTGTTCAGTTACTCCGTGTATTTTTCCTGCTGACCATACATCTCTGCATCAGAGCAAAGAACAGAAGCTCTGAAAATCTCTGGAGTAGCAAAGCTGCCAGAGGAGCTAAGAGCAGATTTTGGAGACTGGTTTACCCAGAGAGTCTGTATGTCACATAAGACTTCCAGCAGGTCTGCTGAAATGCACCTTTGTGGTATAAAAAGAGCTGCTTTGGGAACAACCAAGATCCCAGGTGAAAGCTCTTTCTGTTCAGACCAGCTGTTTGGTTAGTCCTCAGAAAACACTGATGGGATAGTTTCAACTTATATGCACTTTTGCCTAAGGCATTGGATGAGTACTTCCTTAAGTAGAAAAAGGAATAACCAAATCACAAATTATTAAGAGAAAAATACAATGGTGGGGTTTTTGTTTTGGTTTGTTTTTTTTGTGGGACCTTGTCCCACCTGCTCTTGGACATGCAGATGTATTTTTAGTTCACTAACAGCTGTCCTAGCAAGGGAAGTCATCAAAAATCTGTAAAGGCAGATGATAGAATTAGGACACACAAAGTCCACTTTCCATTGTGGGGTGGAAATGTCAACAACTCCCACACAAACTATTTTTGTAGTTCAGGTCTGGGACTGCCACTTTAGTTAACTGATCTGTACTTCTTCTAGAAGCCACTATTTTCTTCCTGGATCTTGGTTTCCAAGTATAGAGAGATGAGAAGCAACCTATTTCTTTTCTCCTCTCTCTCTTATTCTATTTTTGAAGGTGTAGCATCTTCAAGACAGACAGTTGTGCATTCCTTAGTGAGCAGGTATCTAACCACCTCTTCATGGCCCATGTAAAAGAAATAGAACAGTGAAATGGTTCACACCACAGAGAATGAATACAACACAGAACTGAAAAATAAGGAACCACAGAATATACTCAGTTAAATAGTGTTGTGAAAAGGGAGAGGACAACTATTTATGAAAGAATATATGCTAAACTGGTTTTCAAAGATTGACATTTCAGAGATCTGACTGACTTTATTCTGTTTATCTCAGAGGACAGATAATGAAAATGATTGTATTTTAGGGGTTTTTTTTTCAGTTATTCAACTTCTGTGTCAGACACAGGCTGGCCTTTGGAGGAATCTCTGTCTTTACTCCAATAGTTGCCTAGTTGAAGCATATCAGTGAAGGGGTTCTTTATTACCAAAACAACCCAAAAAAAGATCCAAAATCCAAACCCCTCCAAAAAAACCCCTCAACACCCAGAAAAAAACAACTTTGCAGAACTGCCAGCAAACCAGCATGCACCTAAATCAAAGAGGATATTTTGCCCTGTGGTTTTGGCAGCACTTGTCCTGAGAAGCTCTAGGAGATTGCAGTCTCTCCATTCACTAGATGCTTCTATGTGTCTCCTTTGAAATGGGGTGGTGGGATTGGAAACACTCCACAGCTACTCTGTCACTTTGATAAAATGGGTCATCAGTGGCATCTTTGCTAAAAGCTTGTTACTGCCTTTAGTGCTGCATGTCTTTCTCCAGAGAAAGAAGCAGCTGTGAGCTCCACTGCCACCTCTGCTCTGTGACTGAAGCTCTCTAACCGTTCCCGGAATGTTTGCTTTCGTACAACTGCAGCTTCTCAAAGAGTTTGCCTGGTTGAGGTCACTTTACAAAAGGCACTATTAAGGAAGCATGGTATAGAATAAACACTGTCTGAGATCTTTCCTGGAAATCTTATTTTGTTTTAGTTTGTATTTTTCTTATTCTCTGGCATGTAACATGGAAGAGAGCTCATTCTTCCTTCGGTGTCGTGTACATACAACATGTTGACAAAGAGGAGAGGAAAAGAAAAAGGAACTCAGAATCCCTTTCCAGCCATGACCAATTTATACCATTCCCAGGACTTAAATCAGTTATTAGCTCAAGATATCAAACCAGATCAAAATACTTTACAGTAATTTACAGTAATTTATATTTTCCAGTCCTCCCAGTAAATATAGACCTTTGTCCTGTTCTGCTGAGTTTTCTTTTGGCTCAGGAGCATAGAAGTATATTTATTTTGCAACAAAGCATAGCTTCTGGCTGTGAGAGAAACAAGTCTAACATTTTCTATTCTCCTGGATATGTTTTGGTGCTTTTTGTTTTGAAGTGATCAAGAACTTGGCTACAGGAAGGTGCTGTTGCTGGAGGATGTTGCTAAGTGCATTTCTCTCTCTTTCCCACTCATGCCTAATACACCCCTTGTGGAAACAATCAAAGGAAAGAGGAACAAAGAGAAAAAGAAAGAGAAAACAAAGAGAATGATAGAAGGAGACCACTCTATGATTGCAGATAGTCTACATTCATCACTCACAGCTCAAATCTTTTGCATAAAGAAGAAAGGAAGGACAAAAGTTATTAATTTGTTTTAAATTGCAATGGGGGAAGATGGTCTATTAATCTCAGTACACACAAATTACCTCTGACTTCAACAGAAAATGCTGCTATGCTGAATTGATAGAGCCAGGAAAAAAGGTAAGGATAAAGATAAAATTCTCTCCAATAGTATCAGGGATTTCTAGCTGGAGTAAGCACTGGTTGCTGTTCACTGAGGAAAACCATGCCCCTTTTAGGCATTCAGGTGGTGATGGATGGTCTGTAGAAATAACTTGACCTGTAGGAAAGCAAGGACCTTATGCTCTAATGCAAGTGGAGATTTGGCTATTGATGGAAGGAAGAGGTGCTAATAAGGACAAAGAGTGAGCCAGGTCAGTTAGTCTTTGGTGGTTAACTGTATATTCATTTTGACAGTTTTCTGTCATGAAGGACAGCAAATCACACAGCCAGAGCTGGAGATGCCAGCAGTACCACAGGAAGGTGAAACATCTTAGTGAGTCATGGATTTACTAGGACAGCTAATGCATCTGAGATTTGCTGCCCTGTAGCCTTTTAGCTCTGAATCATGGCACCCCTGTGATACAGACTCCACTGAATGGTGACAGCCTTATGCCTGTGCACCCAGTCCTGCTCAGACTGTGGATGCATTTGGCTAAGACAATATTAATATTAAAGGCAAAAACCAGAGTGATCATCAATCTGTTTGAAAGAAATACTGGCCTAAATATTCTTGCAGGGTTGGAACATAGTCTAGGGGATCAGCAAGCATTTTTAGAGGCTTTGTAGCACAAGATACCCTGGGTCAGTTAGGGAAAAACAAGTAACTGGAATGATAGTTTACCTAACATAGTGAAATGCATGCAAGAGAACAGGAAATTCATCTCATTTAGTGAAGGCATTAGTATGAGATATCATCACTTGAATGGTTACCATATCTATATTCTACTTACAAAACAATATTCAGTTCATCCACAGCAGAGCCCAGTAAGTATTGGTGTACTTTTCCTGCCATACTTAACTGCTTTGGAAAATATCCTGTATCAATTCATTCATTGCTCATCACTTGGACTTTTTTGGACTAACAGTAGCTGAAGTCATAAACATAGTTAGCTTTTGCTAGCTGCTATCTTCTAAGTGCTTGAAAAACTGCATAAAATATGCAGGTTCACACATCACTCCATGGAGACAGTGCAATTCAGAGAGACTGCAATGTGCCCTAACTATTTCTTCATTTTGCACAGGTGAGACAAAACATGCCATGGAGGTTGAAGAGGCACAACCTTCCTATTGCATTTATTCATCTGAAAACTGAACTGAGCTAAATAACTGGGATGTAACCTCACAGGACTTTTAACATTTAACACTGAACACATTGAACTGAGTCCACACCAGCTGGCAACGAGCAAAGAGAGCAAAACCAGCAGCTCAGCAGAAATCAGAATCATTGTCAGGTAATCATGAACAGACAAGAATTCTCTATTTTTCAAACTGGACTATCACATTTTCCTGGGTTTATTCTGTGTGGTAATTCTATACATTGTTTCACCTAGCATTCTGCTGATGAGTTGGGTAGTTTATACACCTGAAGTGCATTCTAAAGGGAGTTGCATCAAAATAAATGAGCCTATTCATTTTCAGATAGCTATGAGAGAGAAAGGTTTAAATATTCACAGCAGGTGGCACTACCTATTTCATTTCAAAATACTGCCAGGGAAAAGAAGAATCTAATAGCTATCTGATGTCAGGGGGAGGTTGTAAAGAATATTACATATGTTGCTGCCTTTGGACTTTCAAAGAAACACAAAAAACTCCAGTGTCTGTATTTTATTTACATTCAGAGCTGATTGGCAACCTTTTTCTACCTATGTCATCTTTCCATACCTCCATACCCCTTCCTAGGGTAAATATCAGAGGAAAAAGGGGCATTTTTCTTTCATTGAGAGTTCATTGCTTACTCTTCCTTAACACTGAAATGTCAGCTGTTGTTATTTCTGGTTAAGATACAAAGAAACACTATTTGGTCTGTGCCAATTAAACACATATTACAAAAAAATCCCTGGGGTGAAATGACACAGTGGAGGTTGGGATCTCTGTGTTTATGGGAACATTCATGGTTGTATTTTGTCCCCACAGAGGAAACACACTGGATTCTGAGAAATGTTTTTTTACTTTTAAAAGGTAAAGTACATGGAATATAGAGAGGATGTACCAGGATATTCCCCTGTAATCCTGTAACAGAAGCTACCATTGGAAGTAGCAGGCCATAAGCTCTCTACTGAGATTGCAAAAGCCTCAGAGCTGAGGCTCATCAGGCCTCTTCTGCCTGAACTTCTCTTGACCTGCCTGCAGCATTTTTTCACTCAGTTTAGGAACAGCAGGCTCTAATGGAATTCTGTAGTATAGAAACATGCAGGCCTGGTATGATAGCAGAGTCCTTGAGAGGTGGGGATGCAGGATGCAGTGTAGAGGAGCACAGGAGTGGGACAACAAGGGATGGGGTAGAGGCTGGCACTGGAGAACTCACAGCAAGAAGTGGTTCAGTCATGATCAGTCAGAGAAATGCAGACCTGGAGCTTAGCAATACTGGGTTTAAGGATGGCAAAGACACTAAATCCATCTGTAGAACAATGAGGAAGAGCAAAGGCGTAGAAGCATGTTGGCAAACATAGATAGATTACCCCAAGTGGACCCTAGAGGGAGGAGAAAGACATGATCAGCATGAGCATCACATTCCTCCTGAAAAAGGACTGCTGATGACAACTTGCTGTTACAACCCCCCCACACACACCAGAACAAACCCAACAACTTTAGGACCTCAAGCAGTAGGGGCAGGGTGAGCACACCACCAGGAAAAGAGCTAGAATCTAGGGAGTGCACACAGAACAATTCCAGCTCTATTAGTATACTTTCTTTTTCTCTAATCTAATAACAATCAGCTTCTTAAGAGTTCATTTATGCTACCAAAAAATTATTGTTCTTTCTCTTTGCTGAAAATATATTGAGCTTTACAGTGTGTATTCATTGCATTGCTTTTACATCTTCACCAGGAGCAGGCTGTATGTGAATTTAGTACTTCCTGATGTCTGACAGCCCTGCCAATGAGAGTCCTCACTCTTATCTATGGAAAAATAAAAACAACCACCTTCCAAAAAGCTAGGACAGCTAAAGCATCCACAGTGCAGGCTTATCTCTACTCTCTATCCAGTGTGCCTCCATTCTGACTGACAAAGACCATCTCAAAAGTGAGAGGTTATTGCAGTCCAGCACTTGACCTGTCAGCAGGACAGCCAACAAGTGTGCCAATTAGTGTGATATATTTCTCTTAATTTCAGCATTAACTGCAAAAATAACTAGTCTGGTCATTCTGGAAGTGCTGTGTCTTAGGCATGTAATAAAAAGCTGAGCATTGGATTAATCTAAATGGATCTTAATGATGCATGTGAAAAAGTGTATAACTTTGGATCTAAACATCTGGCTGATGGCTGGTGAGGGACTGCCTAGTGTTCATTTGTACCACTGCCCACTAGTAGATGGGGTCCAAGCAACCCATTTCATCAGGAACCTATGCCTCTGACAGACACTTTTCCACAGAGCAGTTTGTCCTTCTGGATGGGATTTGTTCTCTCAGCTACTATCACTGTGGTACTGCTAGTGAAACTGCTAGTTTCATAAAGTTATCCACAAATAGTAATGCAGGCAAAGATTTACATGTTGTTTGTCCACTACTTCTCTGAGGGAACCTTAAATAATCTTTGCATCTGATGCAGTTTTCCTGATTTCATTTGAAATAATAAAAGAGGTTTTGTGCTGGGGGGAGACTGTTTCCATCATTTTAGCCAGAAGTGAAAATATGCATGGAAGAAGCACTGAAATGGATCCTGCAAAATACCTGTTGAGCCTTAGTCCATTTTAAAATCACAGTTGCATATATTTTTTAGGGTTGGTTTTGGATTCTATTTTTTTGTTTGTTTTCATGTGATCTCATCTCATTAGATGATTTTGATATTACCTTTTGCTCTTCTCACAAGAATATCTTCCATGTGTAAAAGCTTATTCCCACTGAAGCCATTTGCAGTCCCACTGTTTTGAATAGAAGGAGGTTTTGACCCTTTGAATATACAAAGCTTTAAAGTGTCCATTTCATCACATTTTTTTGCCTAGGCTGTGAACCCCTGAGGTGCTATGCTAAGGTTAGGAAGCTGTGCATAGTTATTTTTGTGCTTTATAAAATGTTTAACATTTTTTTGTGCATAAATCATTTTTAGCTTTACCTAATTTCAGAGCATAAAGGGCATGTCAAACTTTACTAAACCGAAGCCCCAGGAAACAGTCTATAACAATGATGGATTTTTATAATGATATAACCCTTAATGAATTATTGTAGTTCCTTAACAAGGTTTTAATAAGAAATTTCTTTTGCCAGCATGGTTATTAGTTCTCTCATCTGAATAGCCCTGGGCCTGTCTGACATAGAATTGTACAACATAATATTTCTTTCTCTGTCAATCATAAACCACTGCAAAACTCCAAGCCATGAATAAAACAAACTTACTTCTTTCTTTGCTTCTTTTTTTCATATATATATTTTATTATTTTCTTTTTACTTTAAAGGTCAGGGTGTTTGAATATGTACTTGAAACGATGATGTACTGACTACAAGACAACTGTTACTCATGTATAATGGAAGAATGGTCACTGCCATGCAGATGCTTTCCTGTATGCTAAGGTGTCTTGGAGGAACTGACTGCAGCACACAATATCTTTACACTGAGTGGGTGCCTGTCTGTGTCCTTAGGTGCATTTTTATGGATAAGCTGTATTCTCTTTCTTTAAAGCATTTCTATATATCTGAATAGTGTTTTGAGTATTCTGGTAACCATTAGTCTTTTTTATTTTGGTAACCAGAAATACACTTGTGCATGTGTGTGCACAATTATTTACTGAGGGTCACCTGACACAACACAAATACATTTTTAAACCCTAGATTTAAAACTCTTAAATAACATTAAGCCTGCAAAGTCAAGCAGTGAAAAGTTAAGAAATGCCTACCCTGTATTTGTTCAGTCCTCTCATGTATGTATATGTTGTGCTACAGGTATTAATTACTTGTTTAATTATTCAGGAGACACTAAACTAAAGCTGACTGCAAAGAGCTGCAGCAGAAACTTAGAAGATTCACTGAGTGTGTGATATAATGGAGTATGGAATTTCATGTCAACAAGTACAAAACAAGCAGCATGGTTAAAACAGCTCATATGCTGTGATGGACTCTAAATTCATGACTCCAATCCAAGAAAAGGATTTTGGAGTCATTGGGTATTTCTCAGAAAACATTGGATCAATAGTCTGCAGTGGTTACAAAAGTAAGTAGAATGTGAACAATTATTGAGGAAGGATTTGAGAAGAAAATATGAAATACTATACAACCATAGAAATCCATAGAAATTCACTTTATGACAGTGCTTACCTCTTGAATACAATATAAAGTTCTAATCTCTCATTTCGAAAGGATAGATGAGCACTAAGAAAGGTACAGAGATGGTGACAAGAGTGATCAGAGGTAAAAAATAGCTTATGTCCAAGGACAAGTTAAATGCACTAAGAGTCTTAGAGGGGAGGAAAAAAAAAAAACAAAAGAAGAAAAATAAAACAAAAGAATGACAGAGGAAGGCTGTAATAAAAACAACCCCAAACAATACAGTCAAGAGCATCATGCAAAGGGGGAAAATTTCTCATTTCAAAAATCTGAATTACATACAGCTGATGAAATTCTTAGGTAGCAGGTCTACAAGTGACAGAAGGAAGTATATTTTCACAGGTTATGTAATTTCATTGTGGAACTGATTGCCACAAGAATATTGTGGAGACCACATGCATAAATGGGTTTAAAAAAGTGATTACACAGAATGAAAGAAAAGTCTGTCAAGAGCTATTAAACATGACAAAATGATTCCCCAGCTTAGGAAACCCTTAAAGGATATATGGCTGGAAGCTGAAAAGCAATAACAAGGACAAGGTTTATTTCAATTTAGTACTATGATTTTTTTTTGTTTCATTTTTCTTTATTTTAGTTGGTTATGTTTAAATTCTTTTATTCAACAGTCCTTACTGGTCACTTCAGAGACAGGATGCTGGCTTAAATAGACTTCAGTCTTGAACATCAGAGACATTTTTATCTTTGTATATGCTTTTTACAGATTTAAATCTTCAGAGAATGTGTTATAATTGCCTCTGTGCCTTGAAACTGTAATCATAAAGTAGTGCTAGGCAGTGTTGACACAAGGAACAAAAAGATGTTTGCACAAGGTATCTTACAGTGTATCTGCTTAAAGCCTGAAAAAGTGTCTTTTGATCATATGGGTTGCTTTATTTTATTTCATTTTATTTTATTTAAAATATGTTACCTAGCTGAATTTGAGAGGATCTTTATATACTGGCAAAAGGAAAATCCAGTGATTTCTACACTAAATTATAAGGCTTGGCTCAAACTTTCTGCTGAATTTAAGCCTTTTGTCCATATTTTCTGTATTCCAGCCTGGATGTTAGACTAAGCTTGTGATTGTCAATGGGAAATGTCAAAACCAACTCAGACTTCTTAGAACAACATCCAGTCCACATCCAAAACCAGCATGGACTCATGTTCCTCCATAGAGCACAGCTTTTGAGAAAGGCAGTGTAGGAGCTACTTGAATGTGGCTGAGTAGAACCAAGTCTAGATGCAGGTTGCTGCCCTTAATCAGCTGAAGTATTTGTCCCTATAATTGCTCTCAGAAATGACATAACTCTTTGAATTACATCATTTCAAAGTTCTGTTTCAGCAAAACATGAAGAAACTGGAGATCTTTAAACAAATAACAGCTTGCAAACCTCTAACCACCAAGGGTCTTAGAGAAATAGAGGGAGGTTGATGAAGGTTCTGTATTACAAACTCTGCATGCAATTTACTTGGGAAATTGATAAGAATTTCCAAGGTTTAATTGAACAGGACAGCAATATGAGATGAATATTACTGTGTTAATTATCAAATGGGTAAATGAACACTGATAGCCCTAATGATACTACTAGTAATGATTGCATTAACAGTCTGAAACACAAAGTCTCCCTGAACATTTACTGCAATAATTTAACCACTAGTGGTAATTCATGGGCAGATCTTTGTAGACAGCAGGAGTCCCTAGGTTTCTGCACTCAGTGTAGCACAACTTATATACAAACTAAGGGTTCAGTCTGAGGAAAAGGCATGGCCCTTAAGACAGGATTTTGGATAATTCTATTTTTGTAAAGGCATCTTTACTTTCTTACATGAAGTGAGACCTTGAACACAGACAGCATTTTTTTAGGTTAATTCTTCAAATATTAAACATTTTTGGCTGGGCATCCCTTGTGATCCAGGCTTGAATTAGTATTCATTTAGCCAGAAAGAAGCTTGTTAAAAACATTTTAATAATAACTATTCTTTTCCTAGGCACTGTTATGCTGAAATTTATGGCTGCTGCTGATGCAAACCTATTTTACCACTACAATCTCTTCTTTGCTTGGGTAAAGAGCATCACAGACTTAACACATGCTTTTCATTGGGTGTGTCACTCAGACAAAGTAGCTTCACATGTGGGCCACTGTTCTGAGTCATTCTGAGTGTTTCAAAGGGGAAATAGCTTCACTCCTAGCACAAGCTTTTCTCTGGGATATACAGTTTGAGGATGGATGTGACACACAGCTCAGGTAAGTACCCTGCCAACTTCACTACTTGTCTGGTGGCTACACTATCTTGGGCATCCTTAGAGCATGTTTGATGTAAAGAGTGTCACTATGAGAATGGGTGAAATCTGAATAGGAATCAAATTTAGTAAGGGCTTAACCTAGACATAAGCTAATTGTTAACTTTAGAGACACTTCACTTACTGGTGGGTTAGCCTTGTGGTGGGTTGCCAGATGTCTACTCATCATCTCCCTCACTCTCCATTCCCTACAATTAAGGGGAGAAAATAAGATGAAAAATCTCCTGGGCTGAGATGAGGACAGGGAGATCATTCACTAATTACAATCACAGGAAAACCAGACACAATCTGGGGAAAATTAATTTAGTTCATTGACAATTGAAATAGATTTAGATGGTGAGAAACAAAAACTGAAACACCTTCTCCCCACCTCCCTCTTTTCCTAGGCTCAACTTCACTCGTTTGTTCCTGACTGAGCCTAGCATTGTATGGTGCTGTGGTTTGGATTTGTGACTAAAAGAGTGTTGAAACACAGCCCAGTTTTAACTATTGCTGAAGAGTCCTTAAACAGCATCAAAGCCTTCTCTGTTTCTCTCTCTGCTGCCCCAGACAGCAAGTTAGGGGTAGTCAGGAGGCTAGGAAGAGACACAGCTGGGACAGCCAAGGGCAACTAAATCAAGAGATATTCCACACCACATGCTCAGTAGTAAAACTGAGGGAGAGTTTTTCCTAGGTAATTGTTGCTCATCAGTCTGCTGGTAAGAGGTAGTGAGTGGCCACTTTTGAATCATCTGTTTCTTTTCTTTCTTTCCTTTATTTATGATACTGTCTCAATGAACAGGGTTAGTTTTTCCTCACATCTTCCCTTCCAATTCTCTCCTCCATCCTGCTGGGTGGGAATGACTGAGTAGGAGCTTAGCTGCCAGTCAGGATCAACCCAGAACATTTCTGCTGAACTTAAGTATCAGAATTCAAACATCTTTGAAAACATGGGCAGAAATGGAATCAGATTTTTGTGGAAACCAAGAAGCTGATGACTTCTGAGATAGTTGTGTGCTGGATCTCTGTGTTAGATGCTTTGTAATTCCTTTATACTGAGTGGAAAGAAGCAGAGACTGATAGGGCACAATAAGATCAATATTCACAGATTTATTTTGGCTCCAGGTTCTGACTTGGGTGGAAATAGAAGAGCCATAGTTTGCTGCTTAGGTAACTGCAGGTACAAGATAAAGCAGAAATATGTTAAAAATATTTTAGACATTATTAAAAAAAAAAATGTTCAGTTCCTGCTGTGGGTTGGTTTCCATGTTGGCTTTTGTATAGTACAGCAATCTTACCAGAATTAGTTTGTATTTGTATGATCAATTGTATATAACAACCAGGACTGAACAAATAGGTGACATTTGATTTCAACAAACCATTGTTAAATGGCATTCAATCAGAAAAGCAATTCAAATCTTTCTATACTAATGTCTGATCAACTAGATGCTTTTCAAAAGGAAAACTTTAAGGGGAAAATGCAAATTATTAACACAGTGGACTATAAGGAATTACTAGTACACACTCACAAAGATAAGTATGTGTCACTGTGAGACTTTGCTTTATAGTTTCAGCCTTTTTTGTATGTCTTATTTGGATCACATTTATGTGGGAAATTTACATAAGTCAGGAGAGATATTTATTATATGATTCTCTGTAACTCATTAGAGCTTCTGTTTCCATATACATAAATGAACTCTGCTGATGTAAAACACAAATGATTGCACTTGATTGACCCTGAAGTTACACATTCTTGACAAAAGAGGATGGAGCATCTTGAAAGCCATATGCCAACAGATGTAAAGGAGATGAATTCCAACATAAATATGGTGATTATTACTGGTCAGCACTGTGAGCAGTGAGGTTTTAAAAGCATGCAAGCAGAGAAGGTGAGGAGACAAGATTAAAAGGCAGAAATATTGATCACATCCTGCAGCTTTGTGTTTCAGCACATCATTCACTTTCAGCTCTCTGTCTCAGTGGCAACCAGCTTGAACAGCTTGAACTTTTTTTTCCTCTTTGTTACAGCTACTTCTCTGTATACAGAGTGGATTTTTTTTTTTGCAAAAGATGATGGGGAATAGATCCAACATCCTTTAAGACAGAACAGAACTAAGACAATTTTTGAAAGCATATTCCTGTAGCATCTTGATAAAATAAGTTTGGTTGTGCACAGATGTATTTTAATACTCATGGTGAGAGTAATTTCCTCTATCAATATTCTTTCTGGATTTTTGCTGCAATATCTCTATAAATGTATATTTTTATATACAAAATATAAAATATATTTATTCATATATATATCTAAAGAATAATGAAGATTAGAAACAATAAGAAATGAACAAGCAAGGAAGTGGAAAGAAGATTAATCCCTTAGAATCTTTACTAATACATTATTAAGCTTATTAGGCAAGCTATGATACTCCAATTTGGATTAACTGCTTGGAGGAGGACCAGACTATGAGACTTTATTTTCCAAGCACATTATACTAACAAAGTATTTGAGATCTGACCTGGACCTCTTGTATTTTGTTGATACCTTCAATCCCAGTTGAGTTAAAGAGATGTTTCCCACTGGCTGGGTCAGTAGGAGCTGTCATAAGCATTTCTCAGTCAGCAGGAGTCATTCTTGAGCCAGTGGGAGCTGTCACAAACCATTCTGACATAACATATATCATGCTGGAAGTGAGATTGACCTCTCCAACCTCTCTTGCTATTGTATGCAGATAATCAGGTCACTCCACCCATCTGGTAACGCAGACTGAGCTCAGCTCTGCCATTGTGCCATTCAGCTCCTGATGTTACTGGTCTGACTCTCTTTTCAGCTGCATCAGCCATGTACCTGTGAAACTTCATCCAAATCAATGGGATTGTACTAGTGTGAAATGTTAGTGGACTGCAGAATGTGGTCCTTTATCTCACACCATTTTACCCTGCAAGCCATCAGAAGGGGAGTTTGGGTAGCATTTCAAAAGACTGCAGGATAACAGCAGATGCTCTGTGCAAAACATCTGATATACTAGGAGTCTAGTCCTGAAAGGGACCTGAGTTTGGCAAGTAAGGTCTTCTGGCAGAGTTTTCTGTGCATAAATCCTTTGTGCTGTGGGAGGGTCAAGGGTTACAGAAAAGACTACTCAATGGATGTTTTACTCTCTGCAGTAGGTGATAGGTAGTACTGGAGAAACTGATGGATGTTGCCTGTGTTTGCAACCATGAACTCTTTTATGAAGAAAGTTTCTCCTTCAAAAAGAGAAAAATATAAAGTGGTTACTTCTAATAGTTACATTTCACATAACTGTTCATGTTACTTTATCCAGTAGTTCCTGGATACACTATTGCTGAATGCTGATGTACAGAACCTGAGCCATTATTGCCCTAAATTTCCTTTTTGATTCAGAGGAATCAAACTCCACAAGGAGTATGTTGCATAAATGCTTCTATCTTCAAATACTACCTGGGGACAACACGGGTATGAGTGGGGGGAAGCTCTTCACTGCTTTCCTCTGCCACATATGTTTAAAGATTAATTAGACACACAGGTATAGTCTGCACTACTGGGAGGACCTGAGCAGGGTTCATAACTTTGAATCCTCTTTCAGCTTGTGACAGTTTATATGCCTCATCTCACAATAGATAGGCTGGGGTGGAAGAGAGAGTTCTGTACCTTTTATCTAGTAGTATGTGGCTAGAGCATCTCCATGTGTGACACCTGTATCTCTCCTGCAGCAGAGCTCTGAAGATCAGTTTCTGGGACATCTGCAGTAGGTCAGTCTCAACTCTTATTGTTGAAGTAGTTCCACTTCATGTGTAGTGATTATGGAGTGCATGGTCCCTGAGATAACATAAGAGTGTGTGTCACTCTGTGACCTAATGACAAGCCACAGTGTATCTGATGAAGGAGTAGCCTCCTTTCATATACCTTTATCAATATATATGCTTAAGATAAGCTTTTTCCTGGATTATGAATGAGGACTCTGCTCTTCTTAGTCCCATGGAAAGTTCAGAACTGGAAAGCCAAAAGATAAATGATCTCTGGTTTTCCACTTCCAACATCACTGTTCTCACTGTTATTGTTAACAGCTAAAAGAAAGAGAATAGGAAGCTTTAGGAGCTCTCTTTTGTGCGGTTCTTTTCAACATTAGCTATATAGATGACTGAAGACTGTGTCATGTCCTCAGGAAAATACTGTTTGGCAGTAAGGAAAAGGGGGGAGGAGGTGGGGGAGAGGAAGACTAAGGGCTTTTTAGGGGCAAAACTGGATTTGATGACACATAGCTGCTCTGAATTCTGTAGAGAGTGAGACCAGTGCCACTGCCAAAAGATAGGGGACCCTGCTATGGTATCTGGAGGCACAGCCAGAACAAGGAGGCCAGGACATAATAGTGAGATGGGAGCAGAAACTGAACTAATATTCTCTGCATAACCTTTCTTCTAGTGCTTGATCATACAATGTTTTGTAATTTCTTATTGTAGCTGGCTATAACTAAGAGCATATTCCAACAGATCCTACTGCTGGATTCTGTGTCATTCTCTTTGGTCAAAATTGAATATTTTGTCTCATAATCCCATTTGATGTCCAGGTTTTCCTCATACTGTCTTTTCTCTGTCACTTGTTTCTACTTGAGATAATTAATCTCCACATTAAGTTCCTCTCTGGATTGTAGGTTTTATGTAGTCTTCTGTACTCCTACACTCTCTTGCCTTCCTCCTCCCCTTCCAAGAGCAGTCCATGTATTCCTCATTCTCTCTCAATCCAGTGGTTGTGATTTCAAAGGAAAATTAGTTAGATTGTCATATCTTAATGGAAAATAAATTCTGCCATACAGATTGCTAGGGATATCTAAAGGACTGGTAAGCAAGCTCTGCTTTTTAGAACAGATCTCAGGTGTTCTTCATGTTACTGAATGAAACATAAACTTCAAGTAGTTATATTTTATCTAGACTAGGCTCCTTCCATGTTCTTATGTTAATTGCTCAACATACACAATATAGATGGGAACTGTGTGTTCAAGGACCACTGAACACTGAATTTTCAATTCACAATTACAGAAACATCTGTGCTAAATAACTTTTGCTTTGAATCACTCTGAAAACCTGCTGTGTTCAGCAGCTTTGTGCAAATCTTGATTCTTGCACGAGCTGAATGGGTTCTTCTGCTTCAGTCTTTGACTGCCTGTGACCAACATGAACCTTGTGTCTCTGCATCATGTGAAAATGCAGTCTCCTTATTCTATTTAACAGTCAAACCCTGTCACTGTTATGAGTCACTATGGTGACATACAACAACAGCAAACAGATACTTGAAAACCACAGAATGTATACTGTAGCTGACAGGCTGCAGAGAGACAGAATCATCTACTAGGAATGCTTGATTTACTTTATCTTTTTTATTACCTTCTTTTTGTTTTAATTTCTTAAGCTCTAGTTGTATCTTTAGTGCATTGAAAAGGTCACATAGATAGTTTGTCCAGTGTTGTAGACCAATAATTCCATCACAATTAGCATTGGGCTTCCTACAGTTAATTAGGTTATGAAGGACTCTAAAGTTTATTTAGTCCAACCTCCTGCTCAAGGAGAAATGAGATTGAGTTACTTTAGGCTTTGTCCAAGCAACTTGTTCCAGAATTAACCATACATTGTGCCAGTGATACTGCCTGTATCTAGCTGGAGTTTCCTTTGCTGTGACTGGTAGTCATCACCCCCTGTTCTTCCTCTGATGTTCTGAGAAAACCTGGTTCCCTCTTCTTTTGAACCTCATTAGGCAACGGAGGAAAACTGCAATCACAAAGCCTTCATAGTCCTTTCTTTTTGAGTCTAAACACACCCAATTCCCTCAGATGAATTCCTCAGAATTTCCTGAATTGTCTCAGAAAAAAACACCATACTTCAGGAAAATGTTTGATTTCCTATTGCATATTTTCAGGATTTCTGAATAATCTATTGTTGTTTAATTGTTTTCTGATGTTATCCATTCTGATATCTACTGTATTTAGTTAGATAAATACACTTTGTTGTCCAGTATCTCAAAGTTCTAAAAACATCTTGTTACAGAAAGCTGGGAATAAAATAAAAATAGTCATATCACTGCAGATTGGTCTAAAAAAGAATGAAATGGATGAAAATTAATTATTTGATACCTAAAGGTCTGGAGGAGAAAAGCACAGGAAGAGGTAAAAGAAACAAAGGATTTTCCAGCATATAGAAGAATGTATGTCTTTTCAAACAAGTTAAAAAGAAAAATCAATTTTAATGTTATTAGCAGAGTGTTTTGCAGCTTTATATTTTCCCTTGCAAAGATTTAACAATAATTCCTTTTCATCCTTTCAGGATGCTCTAATTTTATACCAAAAAAAAGTGATTTTAAGCATAATCACATATTCAGCCTTAGGTTGATGATTACAAAGCACACCAGAAAAAAAATCCCTAGTGACTGGCATGTAAAAATTTAACACAATGTATCCTGAATTCTGGCACTGTTGATGTAGGCAAGAAGCACTTGGGCTTATTGCTGCACTTGAACTAAACAAATGGAGGGTTGTAAATTGTGTTTCAGGACACTGTCATTTGGAATGCACCAGGGTTCCTCAACACTTCCTTCAGTTAGCACACTCTTGTCAATCATCCACCTTTTGGTACATCAGGGTTTTCATTAGTTCTATAACTGCCTGACCTTGTGCCAGACTTGAGCAGACAGGTAGTTCATAACCCTTTACTGTCAGAATTAGCATTCATGATACCACTTAAACTGCAGAGAGAATTTAGAGTTCATTATTAAATGAGGCATATGTTACTACACTTATAACTGATTCACTCTAGTTATTTTTAGTTTGACCTTTTCTGTATTCATCAAATCAGCTTTGAAATAGACATTGAGGTACCCTTTACTGTTAGTTATAAAAATTCTTAGAGGTTATTTTTTTTTATGGAGTTTTCTGGCAGTTTCTCATATATCAGTAGTTTAGGGATATACTAAGCACCTTGCTGTTAGCTTAAGTAAAAACAAGATAAGATGGAATCATGTGGATGGTAATGATCATATCCTTCAGCTCTATCATTCCTCTCTCCCTCTGCTCTTGTGCTGGAAGGTTAACATTGTCAGTACAGAATAGGACAGAAACTTCCACTAAAAATGGGGAAAAAAATGTGTGAAGGTAAGAGTGTAGACACTACTAAATGTCCTAGTGTAGGTCCACAGATAAAATTTTCCCATTATTATTCTGATTTTTCTGGCTATCCCATTTTCTACCTCCCAAGGCAAGGCCCTGAGAACAGAGACACTAAAAATTCAAACTCACTGGAACATGACAGGCTTAAGAACTGTTCTTTGTCATTTTCCTTTCACTCTCTTAGATTTCTGAATTCTAACATGGAAAAGACACCCTACTGGAAACATTTCAAAACTCTATAAACTTCTGAGGAGACCACAAAGCCTTCATCCTTAAAAACTCTCTTTTCAACTTAAAAAAATCTCACATTCAGCAATGAAGCCCTCACTGACTGGTTTTCACTAATGCAAAAGGATAAATGTTCTGATAATCTATTTGCATGTATACTTGTGAAAATACTATTATATGAATGAACTATAGCATTAGCAAACATTCAGAACTGATCTATTTGCATATGTAGGATCAGAAAACAGATCTAATCCAGTGAAGTGTTAAACACTTGCTGCTTTATGCTTCACTTAGTCTCAACCACAATATGTGACTGTTTGTGTTCAGACATGCAAATAGTCAGAAAGTTACTGAAGTAGGGTCAAAACCTTCTCTCCTCTTGTTCTTTCCTTTTGTGGTTTTTTTGGTTGTTGGTTGTTTTTGGTTCATGGGATTTTTTGTAACTGGTTATGCAACCAGTGTTATATGTAGGAAATGTTCAAGTATATTCAACAAAAGTTTTGGAGGTGCCCACTGAAATCAATGGGAGCTGATTAAGAGCTTCTGAAAATGTAGCCTGTGGTACCATTACTTTGATGAACCATGAAGAGGTAGAAACTACTGCATTTTGTGTTGAACAGAGTTCAGAAACTCCATCCTCCACTTGCTTATTTTTTTGTCATAAGCAGGCTGACTTATTATCATAATAATTTTGTGCCCTATGAGCATGACTATAGACCTGCATCTAAACCCACTCTGTCAAATGAACTCCTTGGGGCTCAGGAAAGTCAACAAACCACAAGAACTGTAAGAACTGTAGACCTGCAGTGTCCTGTTTGAACTTCAGGTTACTGTATAAGGTGACAGTAGCTCCTTCTCTTAGGAAAAAGCTGTAGAATATTGCTGCATGTCCTATTCTGTTTTCTACATGATGCAGATGAAGACTTCAGTTCATATCCAGCATGCTGAATTGAGGAACCTAATTAGATTGACTCACTCTCTGGCAGAGTTCAGAGGCATCAGTCTTTCTTGAGAGACTTGAGGAGGAAGACTGCAGGAGAATTAGATGAGTAAGCAGGACTCATTTTAGGATGAATAATTTGCCTCCCAGCACTACACACTTGAACTGCAGATGCATCTTCAGCTAAGTCAGGTGCCTTATACAGTTACACTGAACCTGCCAAGTAACCTTCCTAAAGGTACACTGTGATATAAGCAGGAAGAAACACACTAGGGCAAAACTTACTGCATAAGTTTCTGATCTGGGGAACCAGACATGGTCATACACATAACTATTATTTCATATAAATCAATGTGTAGGAGAAAAATATAAACATGATGATAGATTACCCCTATTTTATACACCTTTTTGTCTACCACTCTTTTTTGTGCCTATTCAAGTACCCAATAAAAATGCTTCTGCCATGCTAACTAGAGGGGAGCAAGTTGATTTCTCCACAATTTATTTTTCTTTGTGTATTTATTGCATTCTAGATCCTGAAGACTATTTTTGGTATGTAGGAAGCTCCCATAACACCTTAAGTGCTGTAGTAAAAGGCTAAGTACTACACAAAGTTCAGCATAACTCTTTCATTAGTTTTGTGTATTTTTGTCAAGATTTGTCTTACAAACTGTTAATTCTCAATCTTCTAGAAGGTTTCAACTTAATAATATACATTAAGCTCCATAACCACTTGAAGACACAATAGTTATAACTAGTGGGGCATTGTTTGTGGAGCTTTGTATATATTTTTACTTAAATTTCTACAGAAGCATTCATATATCTAGACATATCAAGATTCCTTCTTACCATGCCTCCACTCTCTTCTGGGGCTAGTTGCATTGCCTTACATGGTACAGCCTTCCTTCCCCCTGAACCAACATCATATCACAGGTAATCTATGAACAAAATGAGATTTACTAGAAAGAACCAAAGCAGAAGACAGCCAAACCTCAACTCATAAGAGGAGTAACAGCTATGCAGTGTGGAGGCTGAACCAGAGTAAAAGAAAACATTCCACTATTTCTTAAAGCTTGCTATATTAACAACAACAACAACAAAATTTAGCTTTACTTTCCTTCTGTGACCAAAAATATCTGAAATATTTATGGTACAGGCATACTATAGCTATTTATTTTGATAGGGTCAGTAGGAAGAGCTTTGCAATCTGACATCACAAGCTTTAGCTGTAGCTCTTCCAGTGAATTTCCTCACCTGCTCAGAGTAGAGCTCCAGGAGCTTGGAATCACTCAGCAGTGGGAGGTAACAAGAGCAAGGACCTATCACAAAATGCTTGTTACAAAACTATCTTAAAGATGAGACCCCTCTCAGGGTTACAAAGATCTGGAGGAGGTTTGGGGGTTTTGGGGGGTTGGTTTGTTTGTTTGTTTGTTTTCTGGGGCTTTTGGTTGATTGGGTTTTTCTTTCTCTTTTTTAACCCCTCTCTTCTAACATGGATAAAGGAAAATGAATTGAGGCCAGGGTGGAAGAATGCCAAAAGTCTCTGCTACAAATTCATCAGTTTTAGATCCATCCTTTCTTTTTTTTCTTTTTTTTTCTTCCCACCCTATCCAGTGGATTCCCCAAGCTGACTCTTGAGGAGGAGGAATAGCAGTGATCACATCTCTTTGGGGGATGTATCCAAGTAAATCTCTATGGGTTGAGCTGAGGAAAGAATAGCCTGCAGAAATCAAGCCTCCAGCTCAAACCTTGCTGACTTTGCTGACAGAGTCTTTAAAACTGGATTGAAGCTAAACTTCAAAGAGGAAGCTGAGTTCAAAACTAAAGTTTGGGGGTGTGGGTTTTAGGGTTTAATTTATTTATTTATTTTTAAAATTCAGAGCAGAGTTTAAAAGTTTACCTGGTCTGAAGCAGTGAGGGGTTTTATGACACCAGTTTCACTTTGAAGTCCAGATTCTAGAGAAGGTGCATCAATTTCAAAGTGGCTATAAGCATAGGCAGAGCTGACTGGGCTCAAAATCCCAGGATGTATGTGGGATGAATGCTACACATGCTTGCATGGGTTTTTTGATTGTTTTTATTTGCACTGGAGAGAATATCTGCTGTTATTTAATTCTTTCAGATGAACACTGACAGCATAAAGAGAAGCTGTTGTCTTTTGCTGTCTGATTGAAATACTCATGTTTCCATTTCTGTTCTATCTAGTGGATAACTGTCAAGATTCCCATTGTCATGATTTCCTGTACCTAAAAATTATCCTATAAAAACCCCAACCAACCAAAACCAAAAAACCCCCATAGCATATCACAGACAATAGCTCATGCCTACAGCAGTGCTTGGAGGCTAAAGAATCATTTGAACTCTCTCCAGTCTGTCTGCATCTTTTTTGAATTGTGGGGATCAGAACTGGCCACAGCACTCCAGCTGCAGCCTCATAAGAGCTGTGTAGAGTCATGCTAAAGTAATGGAATTAGTTGCTGTAAATGATATGTCAGCATTTAATCAGGAAATAGTAAGATGCATTGTGGCTGGAAAAGAAACCAGTATAAAAGAATCTGAAAGGCCTAGAATAAACAGGCTCAAACTTCCACATTTTCTGTTACATTTTCTTATATCCTTGTGTTCATTGCTTTTGACTTGATGAACCTGTCTTTATATCTTTAGATCCTCAGAAATATGCTTTTTCTGTGTAGCTATTTGATAACTTGTGTGAAACTTCATGTTTCATTCTTCTAATCCAAATATATTCTGTGATTGTTGCTTTATAAACACAGTAATAAAGGTAAGATTGAGTTATCTATAAAGAGCACATCTACTTGTGCATACAAAGATATAGAAAGGCAAGTGTTAAGATAGATATCTGTAGGGCAAATTAAGAAAGGAATTGGGCATTGCTAGTGGTTTATAACTATGCATACCCAAGAATAAATTAAAAAAAATACATATAGAGAAGAATAACAGGTGCATAATGGTATTCTTCAGAGGATACATTAGGAAAGCTAGAGCAGCAGGGGCATTAAAGCACAGTAGTTTAGATAATGAAGTCAAATAAATTGTCTTCATCGTTGTGCCTTCATTGTCACCAAAATACACTCTGATAAATGAAACAGATTGGTCTGATGGAAATTGTAAACATTCATATTTAAAACCCAGTTATTAACACTTTTATGACATTGCAGCTTTATGTTCATTACATGCTCATTGCATTACAGCAACTTTATTTCCTGTTTCATTTCTCCACTGTCATTGTGCATTGCAAACCTGTGCAAGACAGGTCTATTTTTTATGTCCTACTGTACAGTATGTGAATAACATTCAGATCTTAATGGAAGTGTCACATCATTTCCAGATCAAATTACCTAGTTTTAACAGCTAAAGGGAACCAAATTAATCAGGGGAAAAAAAAAAACCCAAACAACCAACCCAAAAGACCCACCAGAATACAAACCAATACCAAAGTTGTTCTTCCCAAGATGTTGACTGAAATACATGGAGGTCATGTTTGCCAGTTATCACATTAAATAAAAGTCATAGGCTTACAAGGGTGCTTGATTAGTTTGCATTAGTAGTCCTCTATTAGGAGTATACAGAAAAGTTTAAACTGCTAAGGAAGTGCCTGGCTCAAGTGAATTTAATTGCCAAATAGCAACATGGATTTTTTAATTTTTCATTTCTTATTAGTTTATTAGATACTGAGGCAAAGGAATGCATGGAAGTCCAGAATATTTACTCTGATTTATAGGTAATGTTTGCCTTGGAAACAAGTAAAATCTTCATTTCAGAGGATTAAGGCTGGACTCTCCTATAAAAGAGCATCACAATGTTTTGGAGGAATCTGGGTAGTCATCAGATTTTTTGGTCCTATATTTTTATATATCTGTTTTCTAATTTTCCCTCTGTGTGATTAAGCCATAGCAATGTGTCTTTCTTTTCTAGCACACTTCATAAGCACAGGCTGCCAGAAATAGGACACTGAGTCCAACTGTATGAGATTCCTAGAATATGTTAATCTTTAGCCTCTTCTTTCTGCACTCTAAATACTCCCAAAAGCTACTCATTAGCTCAAAAGCATCCACTTCCATGAGGTTTATAATTACTGATTCAGAAACACAGCAGTATAGACAAAAAGATATGCAGACTTGGTAAAGTTTCTTAGGGACTATGAGATTTTAAGGGGTTAGCCAGGAATGCCATAAGCACATATGCTAATAATGACTTCATGCTATCAGCAATAATTATGACATCAATGGCAGATTATATATATATTGACACACATGTATATAAATGCATATTTCTTATGTATTTATTTTTATATTCATATAAATTTCTGAATTTGAGTTTTGAATGATATACTTCTTCCTGTTCAGGTTTCCATGAATAAGCCTATTGTTGGAAGCTCAGATTCAGACATCCAGAAAGATACCTCTCTGACATTATCTTTGATGTTTCTTGTTCTACAAGAAAAACTTTAGAGAGTTTAAACTGTGCTATCACCCATCTGCATATTTTATTGATCCTGGAGCACAGTTAGACATCTGCTATTTGTTTGTCCTTGCTTTACTACTGGCCATGTACATTTATAGATACATGCAGATGAAGAAGATTTTGTGTCATTTTGATGGAACAAAGTGAATTCTCAAGTAAATCTTTGACAACATCTACTCTGATGTGTATAGAAATGGGATATACTAAGAAAGGGTAAAGATTTTTTTTTTTTCTTGGTGGAAAAAAAAGAGATATGGGCAGTAATTATATAAAGAGAGAAAAAGTGTAATGCCTCTTTTCATGCTAGCATAAAATTGGGGAAAACGAATTTCCCAACTCTGATCAAAATAGTCTATATTAAATAAGAATGGAAACTAATATATCTTCAATGTTTGCCCATAAAAAAAAGTGTTTAGAATGTTAACAATTACATTTCTGTTATGTCAGAATGCTCAGTAACCAATTTCAGATTAATTTCCTTAATTGAAACTAATTCCAGTGGTACTTTAATGTTGAACAGCGCACGCTCAGGACATAATTTCTTCTGCAGGATTTCTCAGTGAATATAAAACACCTCTGTTTTAAAGTAGTTAAGAGATTAATACTCATTAAGGATTAGTGGATTTTCAAGCTTCATCTTTTCTAATAATTTCTTTTAGTTAGTTGAGTGTCAGGACCCCTGAATATTAAACTGTCTTTCAAAAAATATGACAGTGTTCTCCAGAAAAGATTATTTTTAACTCTTCCTGTCTCTCTTGGAGGAGAAAACCAGTAGAGAATCCCACTAGTTAATCTATTTTCAGTGGATAACACTGGAAAGTATTTGAAAATCTGTATAACAGTAGCATGTTTTTTACTTATATTGCTGAAATATGTGAAGTTTATTGTCTGAGAAAGACAATTTCCATTTAGCATTGCCATGCAGGTGGTGAGCTGCAATAACTACTTCATAATCAAAATTATCTTGTTTTACTGCCCTTACTTCTTTTCCCCACTTTGCTACTTGTTGTATCTTCTTATAAATCTCAACTGAAATTTCAGTTGGATTTTCAAATTGCTGTCTTGTATAGGAACTAAAAATAATGGAGTCTTGTTCTTCATCTCTCCATGGAGCTCCAGATCAAGAAGTATTGTTTATTATCCATCTCAATTTGCTGTATACAACATTGACAATTACAGTCTACCCAGGTACAATGGTTTTTAACCTCAAAAAAAATTTCCACTACTTCTTTGAAGTCTTCAAGCTTTGGAGAATCATCACTTACATTTCTGATTTGCTCTCAGTGTTAATTGCTTAAAAGAATTCTTTCATCCCCTGTGAAGTTGTTTGTCTTTAGCTTCCAATTGCCAGTCTCTGCTGTGTCTTGGTTTTTTCACCTCAAGGTACTTTCCATCCAGAACTATCTAACCATGGAGGAAATTAAACATTTAAAAAATTCATCCTTTCCCCCAGAACAGATACAGAGTGGACAGGAAGTCCTCAGCCCCAAGGCTTTCACTGTACAGATGCACTCAGACTGCATCTCTCACTGGGGAAGTCATAGGTTATATCATCCAGGTTTCTCTGTAGCTGAAGGAGAGAAGAGGGAACCTCTTAGACTAACTCAGAATATTCTTTGGGTGATCACCCTTTGATTTTGTTGAAAGTGCCTAGTTGAAGGATATGAAGATAAACTGGGGCATATCCAGGACTTAACTAGCTTTAAATCTATTTAGCATGTATAAAATAGAATTAATGCATTTTATCATACAGTAGCTGACATTTTTATCATACAGTAGCATGACAAATTCCTCATAAAAACATTAATATTTGAATCAGAGCAATTGCATTTTCCCATAGAAACACATTGATTGTCAGTCATTATCTTTCTAATCTCTAGTACAAATAGAAATATGAACAGCAGCTCACATTACTTCTTCTATTACTTGTTTAAAATTTGTGTCATGCTAACCAGCTTACTCTTATTGATCATTCCTCTTGTTCTTTTGAAACACTAACAGCACTAGCATTCTGCTAGGATTTCTCTCACAGTCAAATATTAAAATTAATACCTTATCATTCCTGAATTAAGGGTCATGTGAAAATAATTGGGTGTTTGCTAACTTAATGTTGTTTGTCCAAGGATGCTCTTTAATGATTCTCTTGGAACAGGAAATATTTCATTATCTCCATTCCAGACTGCCCAGAGAGGTTGGGGAGTCTCCTTCTATGGAGATATTCAAAACCCATCTGGACATGTTTCTATGTGACCTGGTCTAGGGAATCCTGCTGTGGCAGGGGGGTTGGACTAGATGATCTTTTGAGATCCCTTCCAATTCCTAACATTCTGTGATTTGAGATAAATATATATATCTATAAAGGTTTATATATATATTAAAAACTTGTTTTGCATGCAAAGTAAGCATCCATTACATTTCTTCCTTCTCTCCATCATTATTAACAGATTGTCTTCTCTAACTAGCAATGGGTTTTTATCAGTGGAAGACTTAAACATATTACAGCATGTTAATAAATAACAGTTGTCTACATAGCTTATTCTATTAGTCACATACTTGACATTTGGAAAGAATTCAGTTGGCTATTTTCAATCTTGCCAGTTTCAAACTTGTGGAGGAAGTTGAACCAATAATGCTAACTTTTCAGTTTTCCTCTGTAGGCACTGTAATGGCTATTTACTAATGATTGCAAATCTCATGATGTAACCATACAAAAACTGTGTTCTCACCCATTGCTGTTTCTTTATGGCTTCCCAAAGGATCTGTACCACATAGCATCAAATGTCAGTAAAGCAGTGTAGGCTTCCAGCTGACATCTAAGCATCTCACACAAGGCCTAAGCTATCCAGCTACTGGCAGTATGTTGCTTTTTTACAGAAAAAGCAGAAAGCAAACAATGAGACAACAAAATACATAGAGAAAACATCAGCAAACTGTAGCACAGCTACAAATACATCCATACACACATTTTCATATGTGGACTTTTGTGTACTTATATTCATGTATATACATGAACCTTTTTGCAGTCAAGAAGACAAAACATAGTTAAATAATTAAATTTATAATATATTATTAAGTGTATATGAGGGATCTATATGAATTAACCTCATTTTGTGTTGAACCTTTACCTAACTCACAGTTTATTAATTGTGCTCCTTAGGGAAAAATCCCAAACAAACCAAATATATCAACAAATGTAGAAGACAATGTTAAAGGAAATCTACTGCAAATATGAAGATTAGGTTTTTTCCTACTAAAAGAACAACATGGAAAGGAAGGTGAAAATATTTAGAGAGCCTTTGGAAATGTCAGAGATATTAAAAATTTTAATGGTTTCCAAATTAAATTTTAACACCAACTTGTTTTCTGCCCAAACCAACTCATGTCTAAAATGACCAGCACACCTGAGTACCTACTGTAACTTCCACATTCTTCATTTTTGCCAAAGTTTTTAGCAGTTAATGGTATTTTAAGCCTCAGAACCTGGCATTACTCATCAGAACTTTAAAGAAACCACAGCTTGAATTTATGCATGTTTCCAGTCATTTGCTTTGAAATTAATTTGGCAAAGGAGCAGAGAGATGAAGAAGAGCACATAGGTGAGGAATTTATCCACCCAAGGCTGTGCCTACAGTAGCTGGTATATTAAAAATCCCTTCTTAAATGTTGTCAGGATTTTCAGTACTCAGATGTCTCAAAGGTCTCAAGTTTCAGGTCTTCTCTTCCTTGAGATATATTAGGCAACTCTCATTGTCACCTATCCATCACTGGAAGATTCTCTTTATTGTCCAGTACAACAGTGGCTCCCAAACCAGCTCTGGCACTTGGAGGTGGTAACCTGTTACCTTTAGATACTAGAAACTATATATTGGAGCTTTTGACATTTTTAAAAGATATCCTAAGACTCTAATGCTTGCCTTGGGGTATTCTTGAGGTAAAGATATCTAGTTAACTCATTATTCTGGATTAATCTTTATCTTTATGCAGACAAAGAGGCAAAAAGCAAATAAAAACATTAATTTATAACATCTAAAATTAACAGATCAGCTACATTTTTTCTTTCTTTTTGGTAAAGAAATAAGGAAACAGTGAAGAAAAAAAAAATATGTTCTTGATCTGTTTATAGCTTAATTAATTTAATCTGAAAAGTTCATTTCCTGCAGCCAGATGACTTGGAGAAGTCACTTTCCTTCCAGATATTTTTCCAGAATCTTTTCCTTTTTGAGTATTCTGTGCCTCAGATTACATTAGAAAGGGAGAGCTATTTTTGCTGATATATATTACATTTAGAGCTAACTTTCTGTAAACTTTTTTTCCAGGAAAATCCTTCTTCTTTCCTTAAACTTGTATATGTTTCCCCCTGCACATCTATCCTCTCATCCCACCACCTATATCATGTCAATAGACTAGTTAAGTGAATTTGTCCTTCAAAGTATAAATTAATAATTTCATTTCTTTGGAGATACATATACTGGGTTTTGGAACCAGCTGTACTTGAGTGCTCAATTAGCTCCATGACTTAAGGATAAATTAGATAGGCAGTTTGTAATTTTCACTAGGAATTGTTTCTGCCTAGTGAATCATAGAATAATTTTAGTTGGGAAGGACCTTTTGAAGGGATGTTATCCAATGGCTTGCTCAAAGCAGAACTAGCCTGATAGGTCATGTTGCTCAGGGCCTTGTCAAAGCATGTTTTAAAGCTCTCTAAGTTCAGAGATTGGACAGCCTCTCTGGGGAGCTTGTTCCCATGTGTAATCACTCACACTGGAAATATTTTTTCCATTATATTTAGTTGGAGTTCAATAGTCTTGGAAAGGCAAACTGTTCAGAGCTATGCATGGTCACTAAATACATGGTCACTAGCAGTTATTGGCATGTATTAGTAAAGAGGCAAATAAGTTAGGCTGGAGTTTCATTTTGGTACACACTGGATCCTAAACAATGAGAATGGTTAGAATGTGCTGACATCATAATCTGAAAGACAAGGTTTTATCATACCTTGGGAATAAAATTTGTTTTCAGAAGATAAATGAAAAATGAATAATGCAACATCTATTCCAAATAATGGCAGAATGCAAATACATACATGGATCATCAATATTTACAGAACAGTACAAAGTATCTCTTTTTGATCAGACTAGAATAAGTTAAATGGCCTCTCATGTCTTGTGATAACATCCAAAGATGTATTTCATATGTACAGTTCTTGTTGTGTTTAAAATAGGTTGCATATAGGTAGAATTTACACCACACTTTATGCATTGAATCCTTCATAAATCTAAGCTGAAAAATATTTTTTTCTTAATGAAGATGTTTAATAATTATCTTATGAAAGAGTAAAATAACTCACTAATAGAAATAATAAAAAGTATCTTAAAAATTATAGCCAAATGCTGCATAACTGGACAACCAGGCAAAATTCACCTCTTGGAAGGGTTTAAGTACCAAATCCAGTGAGGATGAAACTCTGTATGATGCTGAAGTGAGCAGCTGGAGATTTGAGATGGTACAGTACCAAGCCAAAGCAGAGCAGCTACCACTGACAGACCAAGGACTCAATTCAGTTTATGGCCCAAAACATAAGCCATATTTTCATTCACTGTCATTGTTGCTCAGGGAGAGATTAAACTGCTGGAACATATGGTGATTTCAGGTGCAGGTCTCTTATGTAGGGATGTGTGCATGGTTATTAAACTCTGAGAAGAAATGATTAAAAATGGAAGAAGCCAAACAGAACAGCTTATGTCTTGGATGTGATAGCTCCATTGGCAATCAAACAGATACTCACCTGAGCAATGAGAAATTATTTCAGTTTTGGTTTGTCAAAGTTGTGAAGACATAGTGTGGTGCATAAAACAAAGAGATGCCAGAAATCAAGGTTCACCAGTTTTAATTAAAATGAGGAATAAACAAATATCCAGTTGACAAAGGGCACACTTTGGAAAGCAAAGGAAGTCATTTGTCAAGGTGACAAGACTGAAAGCAATGAAAGGATTCACAGGAAAACTTGGAATGCTTTTAACTAAAAGGTGTCCAAAATTATCTTGTGTTTTGTTAATCCTCACAATGAAAGTGTTTAAAAGGCAAGGCTTCAGATCAATTTTCTCAATACACTTCAAACATAAAGTTGGACAGTAGAAGAGAACCACAGAGGTAGAAGTACCAGAAACAAAGCTTTGGTTTGTGTTTTCTACTTTAAAGCAATTATCCAGATGTATTTGTTGGTAAGTAGTCAGAACTAGAATAAATTCTGGGTTTATGTTGCAACTTCACCTGATGTGATGACATGAATAACTTCATTCCTCTTCTATGTAGCTCTCTCCTTCTTGAAATTCACTGGAATTTCATCTCTTTTATGATCTCTATCAAATTTATAATGAATTATCCAAGAGATACAAAGATTATGAACTGCAGGGTAGAAATCTACTCTACCATGGACCACCATGGGCTGCAGGAGGGCAACCTACCTCACCATGGTCTTTATCACAGACCGCCAGTGAATCTTTGCTCTAGCACCTGGAGAACCTTCTCCTTCTTAACTGACCTTGGTGTCTGCAGAGTTGTTTCTTTCATATATTCTCACTTCTGGCTGTTGTTGCACAGGATTTTCCCCCTCTTTAGATATGTTATCACAGAGACTCATGTAACAACTGTGCTCATATTAGTGACAAAATCTTGAGGTTTTTTGTTCTCAGCAATCTATTTGGAAGGCAGTTCCAGAGCCTTACTAGTTAAATGTTAAAAGAGTTCTAATTATGAGCCTAAATATATTCATGGTCTGCCTGTAGAAAGTGATTCATGATGTAACAATCACTTTTTGAGTGCCTGCTTTATGCTACCTGATTTTTCAAGATGACATGTACAAACTCAATGATGTATAAGGAGTGCAGGCTAAAAGAGGAACACCCAAGATTAATTATAGACTGTACTGAGTAGTCTCTCTTCCTTTTCAAACTTACTGTGAGATCCCTCAAGAAAAAAATGTTTCCTAAATAAAACAGTACTCCAAATAAGGGAAACCTCTGTAAATGCTCTTTATTTTGTCAGAGAAAAAAATAATTTATTTTAAAATTATTCTAACATATATATATATATATGTATGTTAAACTAATTAAGGCCTCCTGTTTGAGGTTATAGTGTTAACTAGCTCTTCTCAGTGATTCTGTGATCTCTCCTGAATATTTTAAGAGTTGTAGGGGTTTTTGAAGGTTTGTGATTATTTTTTTTCCTTTCCTTGATTAGTAGAAAATGATAGCAAAATATTTGTTCTGTAGGAAAATATATGGTAGAATTTCAGTGATTGATAGATAAATACATAGAGGATAGAATCTACAATATCATTTTAAGCCAACCATTTTGTATAAATGATATACAATATCTTTTTATAACAAACAAAAGGCATATGCTCAATGAATCAGATGATAATAATTAAAAATCCATGAGTCAATGTGATGTATTCTTGCCTGTCCATAAGAAACATATCCTTTATAACCCTATAGATATATTTACTTACTTTTTTGCATCTCACTTGTGGTGGGGTACGTGGTCATGGAATACTTTTTAGAAGACACAGTTACTGAACAGAATTTATTCTGTTCTAACCCAAACTATAACATCACTATACATGAAAATAAAATAAATAAACTTGGTTCTCAACGTACATTTAAAGAAAAAATACTTTCTAGATTTTAATCTTAGTATTGAGATGTTTCTTTTTCCTTATAGTAGATTACACCTTTTCATTCTGTTAAACTCTAAACTTGATTCCTGTGTTAAATCTTATACCTCTGAATAAATGTTAGAATCAGCTTTGTAACCTCTACTGTACCTTGTTACAAAGGTTTATAGCACTATCACCTGCAGTCAAGGCCTTCACTGTGCTGGCCTTTCAAATATTGTGTGTTCTAATCTACACTTTTTAGATGCTAGTAAAATTAATATAGAGCAAGATCATTCCATATTGATCTCCATAAATCCTGGCATACTCAGACAAGCAAATTTGCTTTCATAATATGGAATGCCAGATGGAAAAGATCTGTCTGGACTCAAATTTTGTCTGTCTTAAAGTATAGTGAAGTTGGAGAATAGTTTATGAAATCACTGTAAGTTTTAAAAAAAAAAAACAACTGACATCCTTTTTTTATCTTCCTGGCCTTCTGCTGGACTTGCTCCAGTATGGCTTTTACTGGGGTGTCCTGAACTGAACACAGCACTCCAGTTGTGAGTGTAAATGTGAATAGAGAGAAAGGACAACCTGATGGCAACTCATCTCCTAATGAAACCATGAAGGCTGTCAACTTACAATAGTAGATTTCCAGCCCATGGTGGATTTGTTGTAGACCAGGACCTCTAAATGCTTTTCTTCAAAGTTGCTTTCCAGCCACTAAGTTCTCAGCCTGTAGTGATGTCTGAGTTCTTTCTGCTTAGGTACCAGGGTGGCCTGGTAGTGTCATCAGTCAGCTCCCTCAGCTCTTACAGGTGCATATCAAGTTGAGTTCATTTACTTGCAAATATGGCTAAAAAAATAAATGTATAAACTTCACCAGTATATCACACAATGAAGCTAAACATTTAATACAATATACTATGGACTAAAATAGTCTCTTCCATCTTCTCAATGCTCAGTCTCAACACTTTAAATTCACTTTGCACTGCAGAACAAAATCCAGAGTTGAAATCTTCTGTGATTTCCTAGCAAAGAAAACATTATTGAAATCATATGAGTTTCAGAGAACCAGTGGTTTGAGAGGGTTTTTGTTTGTTTGTGAATATTAACTGAATGACCCTCTTTCTTACACCACCCAAAGGATTTCAGGTGCAATGCTCAGTATACCATGGTAGCTAACTCTGAGATAGGCTCTTTGGATGGTCCCATTTCAGTTTTACATGCAGGCCATTTGACTCCTGCCTGTTTACAACATCTGACAGGGAAAAAAAAAATGTTGTTTATTCAGTTGTGGCAGCAGGGAAGTTTATGGTGGGGACCCAGCACCCTGGGATCTGGCTGGCTGCTCTCACAATATGGTACTTGCTTTTGGATGCTGAAGCAGTGTTGTTGCCAGTGGCAACCACTGCCCACTATTAACATGCAGCCATTACGTTGCAGAAGTATTGAACACCAGCTGAAAGTCCTGTTTGGTGGCAATTTGTAAACAATACATGCCATGAGCATCACCAAGGAAGATTTTTCTAGGAGAAAAGAAGGATTTAGATGCCAGAAATCATTCTAGCTTTTGTCAAGCTTGTAAAAACACACACACAGGAAAAATATTTTAAGTACTGTTATAGATTAAGTAGAATCTTTAGGAATTCAAAGAGTCTTAAACATCCAAACTTTATCAATTAACTTTGGACTAAAACACCAACAAAATTACATGAAGCAACTATTATGTAGTGTTCTTTAATTCTGGTAAAGGTAGTCACATCATAACTGAATGTCAGCCCATCATTAGGGACTGGCAAAAAAGTAATTTCCCTAATAGGGAAATTAACTAAAATGCCACAGAGTGTTTTTGGGATTTTTTAAGTGATCCTATTGATGTCATTGATTGTACAAAACCAGCCTCAGTGGGATAGAGAAAGGCTGACAAATTTTGCAGTAACAATGTCTCACAAACTGCCTTTTGATTTGGGGAAACTAACTTTTAATCAGTGGTAAACAGACAAGACTAAACCACTAACAAAATAGATATTTGGAAGTGTTTTGACTATTCATAAGAATGATAGAGTGGCAGAATGGTTGGGAGTTGAGCCATCTAAACTACTCTAAAGTTAGGCCCACAACTTACTCATCAGAACATTCAGCTATATTTTCAAACTTCAAAAAATAATTTGGCTTAACTACTTGATTCCCCCTACTAATGAGGCTCCTTGTGATTTTTGAATAACCTTACCCTTTCAAATGGAATTATGTGAAATAAAGAACAACCTTAAGAGATCTGTTAGATATGTTTATGAAATATTAAACATCTGGAGTCAGAAGAGTCATCTGTTGCAAAATTTTGTTCTATTTATTTCAATGGAATTATGTTTATTTTCACTTAATGTAGTAAATAAGTAATAAATTAATACAACTCATCCATCCTTAGATGGGCAGCCAGGGCTTTTAGGCAGCTAATCTTCCTCTTCAATTCCTCCTGCTTACCTCTATATTTACTAAACTTCTGCTGATACTCCCTCAGGGCTTACAACTGGATCATATTAGATACTACAGGAATAGGTTCAAAAGGACATAGCCAAAATACTACATCACTTTCTATTTGTGCTTAAATTCCAAAGCTTTATCAGTGGGATCTGAACTGAGTGTCTCAGAGTAGGTGATGTGCCAGCTTTGTGATCCTCTCTATCCTGAACTCATCTGTCAGCATATCTCTGGAGGTGCATTTGAGTCCCAAAGTCAGTTTTCTAGGCCACTGACTTCAAACAATTTAGGAGATTGCTTCTTCATTACTATCAGATAATCCTTAGCCTGGAGAATTTTCATGGAATTGATCAATATGCTTGACAAATACTAGATTGTGCATGAAGAACATTTTGCAGCCTCTTCCAAGTTAGTTATGAGCTACTTTCTCACGATGCATACTAAGCAAAGTGTGTGCTCTTCAGGAAAAGGTTCTTGGAATCTACAGTGTAGATAAAAGAATCAGGTATCTGGCACTAGACTATGGAACTGTGACTAACTGCATGTGTATCACCTCCAGTGGTGTCTGGACATGTTGTAAATTCCTAATATAAGGTAGATGAGTGACACTCAATGAGACAGTGTTGATACAGCACTCATCCAAGTAGGAGCTTGGTAAAATTATCAGAAAAGCTTTTCTGCTACAGAAAACCTAATGCATAAAAGATTAGGTCTGCAATGTCTAAAACCCCTTTACTTTTATCATTTGTAATCTCCTGAAAAGAGGTGGATGAGGAGTAGAGAGATTTTTGGAAACAATTTCAAATCTTACTGAAAGTAATTGTCTGGTAGCACGAGAGTCAAAAACTGATATATCAAAGGAGTCTCTGGCAGCCATCAGGGTGGCAGCTAAGAGTGGGTGAGATGTGGAGTCCTCTGTTCTGAACTTGAACTTCATACTTTAACTTGCCATTAAAACCCTGGGTGGTGGAAAAAGTTCTGGTTATAATTTGCTGGTCGAAGTCAGAATAGCATTGGGTTATGTAATATATTTAGTTCAAGATTGATTATTGTATGCAGTAAAATAATGCCACAACCAACTCATAGTGTGAAAGACATGAAGAAATCCAGAAGAATAAATGATGGAGCATGTGACACTGAATAAGTTTCTGTTAGGAGTTATTCATACACTACTAAAAAGAGGAAATATTTCAATTGATTTTGAAAGAAATGGACAGCCAGGACAGTTTACCATAGTGCTCATATAAGCAACTGTGTGTTCTGAAGTCTGGATGTGAAAGCTGTGGAGAAAGCAGGTGTAAAGTTAAAAAACCCATTACTCTAAAAGTATTGGTTTAAAGTTTTAGCTGATACATAGTCATGAAAATAGAAGATAAACCATGTAGGGATGACAGAGATAAATCCACGAACTAATGCAGGGTCAAAAATAATACACAGGTTTTGAAAATATCAAAGTTGATAGGAGAATATCACCAAGAAGAAAACTATGAAAGATTGAAACATGATTTACTTTGTTCTTTGATACCGAAAAATAATGATATTGTATTTCTAGCTGATACTGGAAATATCAAGTAAGGGCAAAGTTGTAAGCTCCAAAAGGAGTAACCTTACCTATTTGGAAAATTAAGGGGGGAAAAAAAATAGTATCTTTTATGATAAAATACTCATTATGTTGCCTAGTTTCACTGTAGCCTGTTAGAGATCTTACCAAAACTGTGCTGCTTCTGTAGTCTTGGAAATAAAAAGGAAATTCCTAATGGAATTGAAGGCAGTTATGGATTTGCTAAAGTTTGTTGAACAATGTTAAAGCAATAGAATAAGATAACTTCTACTCTTTGATAAACCACTTTATAGACAAGATAATTGTTTTAGGTTTCATCTATCTGGACTTCAATAAAAAGCAGCAGTACCAGATGGAAATGATCAGCCAGTGTGAAGAAAATGAAGATTTGTACTAGGATAATGGGTAATCTAAGGAACTGTTGGAAATATTGCTGTCAATATGCAATGACAAAGAGGAAACTATCAGAATTGAATGAGACTAGCTTTGGAATTCTTGAAGAAGATGATGGAAAACTATTATTTAAGATCTTTATGTTTTATTTTGTTTGGGTTTATTTTTACTGAATCACATGGACAACTTAAAGTTGGGAGACTTGTGGAAATCAAACACTAATGAAATACACCAGAAAAATCTGAAAAAAACTTGGAGTAAATCAGATTAAATTTAAGAATATGAACTTGATATGAAAATTAAAGTTCACTTATAAATTTTGAGAATTGCAGTTGAAAATGAAAGAGGAGAAAAAACCTCAAGGTACCCATGCCTTAGTATAGAGTGAAATTCGACTCAACTAATGACCATCCCAAAGTCCTTTTGCAGTCACAAAAGAGAAATAGGAACTTTTGGGAAGTGAGTACTGCAAAGAGTTTTAGGCATCTGCCCTAGCATGATATGAGCTCTGCCCTGGGAAAGGAAGTACTTGCCTCTGTGAAGGAAGAATAAGCTTCTACCTAAGTTGTAAAAAATAACAAACTATTACTGGTTTTGTTTGATTGACTGTGACATACCATCAGGTGAGACAATGAAATGAAGTATAATATACTGAACTTCTTAAATACACAGATGAGATGATCTGAAATACTCTAAACAGGGTTTTCCTGATAGGAAAAGTGACATTTATCTGAAAAATATGTCACAAAGTATCAGTCTAAGTGGAGAAAACAAAAACTACTTGGTTTTTGGTTTGGTTTTTAATTGTTCTACTGGCATGTAGAACCATAAATTGAAGAAGTGTACATTTAGGGTTGAAATTAGAAGAGTTTCTAATCATTAGAAGACTGAAGTGTACAACTTTTAGTAAAAAAAAAATATTTGAATCAGAGCAAACACTAATATGTAATTTTATCAGTTTATTAAATTGATTATATTATCTGGCTGTAGGCAAGATAGTCACTTGACTTGATAGTCCAAGAAATCCAACCCTGTTAAAGTCTCTGATATTGTACTAAGGAAAGAACTGTATTGTGGAATAGTTCAGCAAGGACTGCCTGGAGAAATAATGTGAAGAAGAAAATACTTTTACAAATGATAATATCTCATAATATCTCATAAAGAAAGGGCTTAAGTAGGGAAAACAATATAAAATTGCCTACAAACTAGAGAAAAAACACAATGTTATCCAATTTGGGAAGTATTCATATCTAAAAGAAAAGTGGAAATGAAGCTTTATGATTCAGTCCCCTTCCTAATTAAAAAACATGATTACTGTCTTTTATAATGAAAAGCTAATTTCACATAGATTATTTATTTTTTCTAAATCTAAGTTAACATACTAGTTAGCAAATATTGAACATATTTGTTAATGACCAGGATTTTCAATTTACATTTTAATACCTTTATTTCATACTGTAATTTAATTACAAACATAAATAATGTAAAATAATTAATTATGTTGATAGCTAGTACAAGAAGTTGAAATTTATTGTACTAGAAGTTGCTATTTAAAAGTAAGGTATAAAATGAGGGATTTTGTGCCACATTTTGGAGACCTAAGTTTAGGCAGTAAATGAACCTCTCTGGGTAGTGTTCAAGTTCAGAACACCAATATTTAGGTGTTATATATGTAAATTTCTGTACATAACCTAGTTGTCTAAGTTGCCATGGAGATCTATGGAGATTTAATCTGTTCAATGAATGGATCCTAGAGAGTTATTAAAGCCAAAGCCTTTAGGAGTGATTCTCCTAACCCACACAGAAGAGCTGTGACACTTAAGAAACCCTAGGGCATCTGACACAAGATATGGAGTGACACTTATATCGAATAAGCTGAGACATTTTTAATAGCATTAGAGGTCTAGTGTGGGCATCAGAGTTGAGCCTTTAGGCCACTTAGTTGGTCAGACAGAGTCAGTTTCTGGAGGTGCTTGTCTCCCTCTGTATGGAGAGGAACATAGATGACTCCCTGTATGGTGGAAGGAGATGGGGTAAGATGGATGGGATGGAACAAGATGGGGAAAAGTGAGGCAGAGCAAGGCAAGGAGAAAAGATTTCAGATAGAATTTTGGGAGACTTCCATGGTTTATACATGCAAATAAGAATTAGGAAGGATTTCTCACTTTTTCAAAGTGAAATAACATGATAGACTCACTGAACTTAGCAGATCAGCAATGTTTACAAAGAAACAAAGTTTTCTTTGCAGTACAGGTATAAGGAATGAAATTTATTGTCACAGGAGGCAAGAAACCAAAACAGATTGAAAAAAATTATGAAGGAATTCACTGGAAAGTTAGTAAGTGTGGTGGGGTAGGTACAAGGTCCAGCTGCATAAGCTACCTATCCTACAGGAACTAGGAGCACACTGGAGTTTCACAAAAAGAGGAAAGAACTGTCAAGTAGAAGGTTGTGAATTCTGGTGCTCCCTCACTGCTGCTGTTTTAAGGAACCATCATTTGCATGTTATACCAGCCCTTAACCCACTGATGCATGTTATGCCAGCCTCTCATCTTATTCCAAAACCTATTTTCCAGAGCTGAAGCAAGACTCCATTTGACTTGCTATTGAATGAGTTTGGCCATAAAACCGTTATGGTTGGAAAAGACCTCTGAGATCACTATGTGACATGATCACTCACTGGACATACTCTGAGAAGACAACAAACTCCACCCCATTATTTTATTTTCAGTCCTCCTCTCATAATTTATCTCCCCTGTTCTCCTTCTCACTTTGTAGCTGCTTTTGGTGTAATTTCTAATCTGCATTTCTGTTTTACCATACCCCTCTGCACACATGTATACACACACACACAGAGAGGTATAAGTCCTTGCTTTTCTTTTCCATTCTATTTCCCCTCTGTTCTTATACCCCTATCCTCCTTCCTGCTCAAAAAAAGCAGAAACAAATCAAGCAAACAGCAGTACCATCAAGTTGTGTATAAAATGAACCTAAGTAACCATGTAATTATTCTCACTCTATTGCCACTGCTCTTTATTGCTCTCACTTATTGTGTCATCTTTTATATTGTAAGACTGTAGGCTCCTTGGGGAAGGAACTGCATCATTTATTTTCTCTTTGAAGTACCTTCACCACCTCAGGCACTTTGCAAGTAACAAATAATAATAATAACCATTAATCAGGTAATGGGATCAGTAGAAAGCACCAGTCACTGGCAATTAAAATCTTAGCAACAGTAGGCAGGTTCCTACTTCAGAATTTAGAAAGCCTTTTCTTTCTGCTACTTTCTAATTAAGAAGCTAACTTGCTTCATCCAACATAAAATACAGGACCTCTCAAATGACCTTTATTTGCCTTTTATTTTCAAATTCAGAGTGAAAAGATGAGAGAAATCTACAATCCCCAGGTTTAAGTTGCCCATGGCTTAAAATATCTAAGTTTTCTGATTGTTCCAAATAGCAAAGGTGATTAAAACTGAGGTTATTGGTTCAGTTGAGAGCACACTGAAATTATTAGAGCTGAAGGTCTCCATTATCAGAGCAGGAGAAGGAATTTGATTTCATGAGTTGCTACTGAAATCCAATGAGTTTCCAGCACCTAACTAGTATAATCAAGGATGACTGAATCCAAGATGACAAAGCACTTCCATGTAGCTGGTAGCAAGAAGCATTTTAATACTGTGGCTTGTCTGTACTTTTGGAGTCAGACAAATGTAGGCATTTTTGCTCTTTTTTTCTCTTTTCCTTTCCTCACAAAAAGAAAAAAAAATGTATTTCTGAACAACCATTTGATATTAAAGATTTTTTTTGTCCCTGACTGGTAATGACTAGGCATACAGAGTATTTCTGCTTATTATCCATTAACATCTTACTGTATTTGCATCTATATCCAAAGCTTTCATATAATTATTCTTTACAGCTTTAATTATAGCAAGATACCATATAATGTTGATAAAGAGCCTTTAATTTCAGTTCTAAGACTTAGAAGAATCTCCAGAATAAATGGTAGAAAGATGTTCTCTTTATTACAACAAATAAAGTGTTTTAATTGAAAATATTGATAGGGGGACACTTTAGGCACAGATCGTTATGTGATTCTAGTGAATACAACAGTTTAATCTCCAAACACATCCCACTTCTCCCAAACCCCATTTTTTTTCCCCTCTCAAGTTCTATCATTCTTTCCTGCATAATCTAAAGGCTTATTCTACTTAACTTCAGCTGTTTTCTTTCCCTTGACATTTTTATTCATGCTTAATCCTAAATATTCATACATAAATATTCATATTTCTAAATCTAAATGAATCAGATACTGAAATACTTAGACCTACATTTTCTATACACCTTCATACCTATTAATTTGTCCTGAACTAAGGTCATCCCCCTTTCTGTGCCTGGTTTGATATGCTAGCTCATAAAAGCATATGCACACAGCTTCTATATATTTATATATCAGTAAAATGTAAATAGCATAGATAAATCACTTCTGAAAATTCATTTCTTCAGAATCCAAAGGTTTACAGAAAATAAGTAAAAAGAAAATAAAACAAGTGAGGGAGGTGGAGAGGATGATGCTAGATAAAATTAGTTTTTACATATGGTGGATTGAGAACTGGCTGAATGACAGAGCTCAGAAGGGTTGTGATCAGCAGTGCAGAGTCAAGCTGGAGGCCTGTAGATAGCAATGATTCCCAGTCAGCACTGGGTTCAGTCTTGTTCAACATCTTTATTAATGGCCTGGGCAAAGAGAGAGAGTGTACCCTCAGCAAGTCTGCTGAAAACACAAAACTGGGAGGAGTGGTTGGCACACTGTTAGGCTGTGCTGCCTTTCAGCAAGGCTTGGACAGGCTGAGAGTTGGGTGGAGAGGAACCTAATGAACTTCAACAAAGGCACCTGGGGAGGAATAAGGCCATAGACCAGGGCAGGTTAGCAGTTCACCTTCTGGAAAACAGCTGTGGAGAGAAGGACCTGGGAGTCCTGGTGGAAAAGTTAACCATGAGCCAGCAATGTACCCTTGTGGCCAAGAAGACCAAAGTATCTTGGGGTGTGTTAAAAAGAGTGTGGCCACCAGCTCAAGGAAGGTTCTTCTCCCCCTCTACTCTGCCCTAGTGAGGCCACATCTGGAGTATTTGGTCCAGTTCTAGGCTTCCATTTCAAGAGAGACAAGGAACTACTGGAGAGAGTCCAGCAGAAGCTACAAAGATGATTAGGGGACTGGAGCACCTCTTATTAGAAAAGGCTGAGAGAGCTGGGGCTCCTTAGCTTGGAGAAGAGAAGACTGAGAGGGGATCTTGTCAATGCTTATAAATATCTAAAGGCCAGGTGTCAAGAAGATGGGCCCAGTCTCTTTTCAGTGATGACATACTTTTGGGGGTGTGACACTGAACCTTAATGTGCATGAATTCATTTCTGTGCTTCATATTTTGCATACTGTCCCAGCTCCTTCTTCCCAAAGCATGTAACTTAGAGTAAGATGTTCTTCTCTTTAAAAATTTGCCCACACAGCTGCCAGAAGGTGTGGCTAGAGCATGTGATATTTTAATTAATACAGGATAGGTAAGAGTAGCAACATAGTCCTCTCTCATGTATTTTATAAATCAGAATCACAGCCTGTACATGGGATCCTGGACTAACATGCTTTCATTCTGCATTCTTGTCAGGCTTTGTGCTGAGTGAAGTGACCAAATTCTCACACATTCATCTTCATAACCATTAGAAAAACTTCTTTTCTCATCCATTCACCACAAAATATGTGCCAAGTGTCAGGAGGGAAAGTAGTGGTGGAGGTGTGGTTTTGGTTCTTTCCCCCCAAGGTAACATATGGATCATGCAGAAGTTATTCTAAACTAACTGATAAAACAGGAATATAGACTTGTGGAAAGCAGATGGGGAAGGGTTATACAACACCATAGCCTTCCCTCTATTATTTAAGAAGGATTGGTGCTTATGGAAAAAAAAATGGGAAGAAGTAATAGCTCAATTAATCCATTGCCTGCACTGCAACCTTGAATTACTATGTATCTCATACCATTGTGCTTCATATTTGCTGGTTTGCTTTTCTACTCCAGACCCTAAGTAATTTTTATGATGCATCCTGTGGTGTATGTTGGCACTCAGCTGCTAAAGACTCTTTATTCACTACATTATCACTAGGGTGCTAGGAGTGTGCTGTAACTCTGCTGTGATCAAGGCTGGTAACTGATACTGTTCTTCCCTACTGGTTGTGGTACACACTCCCCCCTTTCTCCATTAAACCACACCTCAAGTAGCTAAACCATGACATTATTTGAAACCAAAGAATGCTTTCCTCTTAGCTGAACAAATACTGTATATTTTTGTTATGTTTTTTTGTTGTTTCTTTAATTTTGTTATGCTACTTGAACTTGATATATTACAGGGCTTGAATAGCACTTGATTTACATTACAGCCAGAACTCTTGTAGTTAACATTAAGTGATGCTGTTGCAGGCACTGGTTTCACAGGCATTGCACTGCACCCTTTGGTTGTGACAGATTTTTGTGCTATGTTGCTAAATGATTGGGCATATATTGAGCAAAGTTACTGAGCCAGGTTTTATAAATACATAGCTGATGATTATGTTTTGCTACACAGCCTCATCTATGGAGTCTCCTGCCTTGCAGTTCACTGTCTTTAACCAGCAAATGTCTCTGATGATTTGTTTTCTTCTAGCATCATCTCTGGAGCTAGTGTTGAGTGGGAGCATGTTGCAGGCTGTTCTTGTCCTTTCATGTGGGAGGAGACACTGATATTAGCCACAGCCCCAGTAGCTAGCTTCTGAACTGCCCAAATTCTTGATTCTTTCCACAGAATTTAAATGAGAACTATGTTCTGAGTTTGTGACTGGCAGTTTCTTCACTGCCTGTTGTGTTGCACAGGACAGTGATAAACCAAGGATCTTGCACTTAACCCTGTCTGCAGAGGATAAGGTCACTTTTAGTGAGGCTTTCTTTGATCATACAGCTGCATCCAGGAAAGAAGCAGTGACTGTGGGGAGGAAAATGGAAGTGAGGAAATGCCCACTCAATCATCACTCATTACAAGAGGAGTTCCAGTATGTCTCCTCTCCTGGCTAGCAAACTAATGGCTAAAAGGTGGTTACCATTGCCAATTCTTTAAGAAGCTGATTTCTCCTGCCTGGCTTCTGGAGTGCCATCTGCAAAAAAATGTTGCTCATGTCTCTACTTGAAAAGGGACTTTAACATTGTGTTTATGGATCCTGACTCTGGTCAATAGCCCTGTAACTTCTTGTACACTAGAATAATATTTATCCTGGCAACAGAATTTGATTCTGTGAATCCTGCTGTGGCAGGGGGGTTGGACTAGATGATCTTTTGAGGTCCCTTCCAACTCCTAACATTCTGTGATATTGTGTGTGTGATTGTAACCATTCTTACTCCTCCAAGATCTGAGTATTTTCTTCTGTGTTTGCCTGTGCCTGCCTAAATGCTTGATCCCAACATGCATTTATTAGATGATGTCTTCAGCCAGATGCCAGGGAATTAAGTACTTTTCAGCTTCTTTGGTGCATCCTTCCCTGCAAGTCTGCAACATGTATTGGGCAAAGTGTCAGAACATGGAGAAATCTCCTCCTGCTTCTTGTGTCCAGCTGCTGCCCTAAGCTGGGCCAAGATCCCTGATGCCCTAAAGATTTATCATCTAGCTATAGCTCATCTGGTAGGTCTTAGAATATTAGCTAGTGTAAGGTAACCTTAAAAATAACTTTAGATCAATGCAGATAGCAGCTTAGCAAGGCATAATAAAAATGATAGAAAATATAAGAGCAGATTGACGTTAGTTACGGTTAAGTAACTGGGACATGTTAGTAGAGTCACAAATGAGAAATGAATCAGGCAGAGGTCAACAGACCAGCTCAGTTATACATCACACTACTTTGTTTCTTCTTTACTATAAAAACATGATTGAGCAATAGATGTTTGCTATATACAGCTTGGAATAACTTAATAATATTAAGTTTTCCATAGACGAATACAGTTTCATGCTAGCAATAAGATAGAGAGGTTTGCACAAAGACACTATTCCTCTGATGCAGAAATTGTATTTTTGCCAAAATTCCCCATCTGTAATGTCCTGAGAACATCATTGGAATACAGTCTTTGAAATTAGGGAAATTAGACAAGATTTTATACCCAATATATTTATTCATTCTGCACTTCAGATTTTCAATTAAAAGGAAAGACTTCCTGGGAGAGAGAATATTTATTATTTTGCTAGTTTGTTTTTCCCACATAGGTTTCTTAAATTACCAGCTTGTATCCAAGTGTCAGTAGTAGGGCACCAACATTGTTTGGTCACCTTGCTTGTTTAACAAGTCCCTTTTCAGTGATAAATTCAGTGGCTACTTATCAGTTACTGAGAGATTTGGGAAGAGTAAGCAGAGCATTGCCTGAGTGTCACCTTCACCTTGACAGTAGATTTCTCCAAGAAAGAGCTGTTTTGAGCAAATATCTTCATTCTCCAGTTGCCCTGTGTTCATTAGAGATGCGACATCTAAGTTTTGCTGGTGGTTCATCTTCTAGTTTGCACTCTAGTTCCTGTGTTAGCTTTGCTATATATTCTTTTTTTTCCTCTGGTTTTACTACCTTTTAAAATGCCTGCAGCTGCTGCATAATGACCCTGTTCTGCAGATAATGAGGAATTTCTTTTTCCTCCTACAAAGACATCTAATATATATATATATTTTTTAAATCTATACTCAGTTGAAAAGTTTTACCATTGATTTCCATATGCTTGTGATCAAGCTTTGAGTAATCTTTGCTATAGGATTTTTAGAGTCAGCTCAATATTTTTTCTTTCATCTGGGACATTTGCACAGATGAGCCAGTATGTGTGGAGGGAGCAAGTCCAGCCAACAATTCATATTGCAGTGTATAAGTTTGAAGATCCAGTCACACTTCTATCATTAAATGCCTCTAATAAGAAAGGAAAAGAAACTGATTCTTGGCCCTGGAGAAAAATGACACTGTCTGGTTTATGTTCTTAGCTCTTAACATTAGCCCCTTTAATGCTGACCTGTCTTAGAGACATTGATGTGGAGTAAACAGAGTCAAGGATTAAACTATCCTCTTGCTCCCTTCCTTTCTTTCATTTAGCAATGTAAACATGCTTTTTAAGACTCTACTACTGTAATCAGGAGGGAAGAACACTACTGAGGAGAGCCTACCTGCTCTGCTTGCTGGTCCTCTTTGCAGGCTTTTGGGCAAGCTTCCAACACCTGCATTTAAGAAGATTGCTGGGGAAGACAGTTGCAAGTGCTGAGAGTCGATTTGGAGCTGAGGTTTTCAGACCCCTTTAGACAGCTCTGGACCTTTTAGGTGGTTTAATAGGGACAGCATCTAGCAGGGAATTTTATCCTACCACTGAAATACTCAAACTGACAAAAGGATTGCCCATTCTTTATATATCAGAGGGGTCATACTACACTTTCTATGCAAAACTCCACTCTTGAAGGCCCAATTTAATCTCAAATATAAGATGATATGTTCTGAAGGGTCATACCATTAACTATCTCTCTTTTGAGATTAATGTTTCTTCATATATTTTCTTCTAAATTTCCTTTTACTTAGAAGGCTACACTACCCTCTTGTTTTCTCTTGATCNGATTAATGTTTCTTCATATATTTTCTTCTAAATTTCCTTTTACTTTTACTCTTGTTTTCTCTTGATGTGCTCTAGTTCAAGTTTCCCATTCTGCTTCAGTTTAAAGAACTTTCTATATGCTTTAAATGTTTGTATTCTTGTATACACAAGAGCATGAAGATTACTTATCAATTTCCTTTAATTCACTGATACAAATAAATTTCTACAAAGATCAATAGATTATACTATTCTACACTATATTTAAATACATTTTTCTGTATACATGTACAGTCATTTCCCTTTTGTGGTCTTATGTTTCTATTATTTTGAAGACTAAGTTTTTCAAACTGTGCTCTGCAGGTTGGAAAATTGTCTTGAAAATAATACAATCTTTCCCCTTAAAGCTAAATTTCTTTTTATATACCTTTGCATAAGATTTTAACCTACCTGAAACAAATTTACCACTATGTTGAATCAAATGACATCTGGTGATTAAACGATTTAGATGTGCATAAAATGTTGTCACTCTTGGTTGAAGAGCTCATACAAAAGTCTCATGTCACCCTTACAAGTCAAATAGTCTGTACTAGAGAAAACATATTTCTTCTGAACATCTTATGAACAATGTGAAAATAGCTTAATATGCCTTGTGATAAATGTGTGCTCTGTTGTACAAAGGAACTGGCTGCTACACTTTGTTTTGCAAATGAGCCTTTTATTGGAGAGGGAGAAAGGTAGAGGCTCATTTTTCATTAAGTCTTAAATAATTGGGTGATAGAATAGAAACATTGTTAAATATCCTCTTAAATTAACAGGTTTAGTAGTCATAGTTCCTTCCATAGATAGAGATACTAAAAAACCATGTGTAAAGTTTCTGATAAAAGGATTTAACCAGTGTAAATAGTAAGAGTGGTAATCAAAAAGCTGTACTTGCTTCACTAGCACCTAATAGATTTCCAGTTGAAGCATTATTTTACTCTCATATAAATTGCTGAACATACTAAGTACTTTTTTATCATGAAATCAATATGATATTCTAAAAATTACATTTTATTAGTCTACAGACAAAGTTACTTGAATGTTTCAGCACTATTTAACCATCAGCCATTTAGCACTTTAATCTGAAATCAATCGTTAAAGATTCAGTCTGTCTCACTACGACTATTTGTAAACATTATCCTCACTTTTCTTGTGTCTTCATTAGTACCCTGTCATCTTCACATTAGTTTGTAACCTATTAGAATCACTCTAAGGCATCAGCAATAGACCTTTCATTAGGCTCCCACTGATAAAGTGAACCATCAGGTAACAACCGAGATAACTGATCACAATAAAATGAATCATTGATTTAAAATTACATGGAATGAACAGGCACAAACACTGACCTATTTGTCTCCCTTCCCTGCAACCAGAGGCAAGTGGTCAGTGCTCAACCACATAACTGAAACAAATTATCATTTGAGATAATCACTAGTAAATCTATCAATAACATTTGCTAGTAAATAAACGTAGGCAAATTTTACAAGTACTTTACTGCATTATTGCATTACAACAATCCCAGCTTCTTTCCTTTGACAGCTCATAAGCCTTCAGATAATATTCTTAGTTTCTTTTTGTGTCTGCTGCTAGCTGGGTAAACAAAAGCACACTCTACATCTGGCTAAGAGACATCTGTTGTGGCTGGCTAGCATGTAGCACAGCTGGTCAATTCCCAGGTGTCCTTAGGAAAGACATTAATATATATTCTCTACCCCTTAGTCCTCTCATTTTTTCCTCAGGATTCATGAAAAGAATCTCTCAGATCTCTACTCCTTTGTGAAATTAGCTTGGAACTGCCCAATTACATCAGAGGCTTTTGTAATTGAGAGGAGATAGAAAGACAAATGTTACTAATTTCCTTAGGAAAATAGCTTAAGAACAAATATTTCTAAATATATCTGTTTATCAGCAGTTCACATAAAAAGTTTATTTTCTGTGGAGCAAAAATGAAAGGATCATGTACCTTGGTCTACAGGAGATTAAGTTTAGATCATCACTAAAAGAGGTTCTTTTTATGGTTCAAGAGAACTAGACTGAGCCATGTGATGAGAGTGCATTGTGGTGACACTGGCACCACTTCAGCACCAACTGGCCATTTTATCTAATGTCTTGATTTTAACAAGAAGCAAGCCTGTATGTGCACTCAAATGTGACATGATCTCATGTGCAAGCAAGGTCATCATGTACAAACTCCTCTCTATTACATTCCAAAACAAAGAAACCTGAGATCATAGTCAGTGATCAATGATGTATCACAGCCTCATGGGTTAGCATTTCAGTCAGAACTACATGGAAGCCAAGACATCTGATACAAATATCAGTGAAATGGGAAGGGATGGACAATTACTGCCATGTAAGAGAGAATGGAAACATTTTTTTCCTCTCAAAAGGATATAATAGGGGAAAAGATATCAATCTTCTTTTTTCTTCATCCCATGTTAATTTCTCTGTCCTCATATTATAAGTTTCTTTAAAAATACCAAACAAATCACTCACTGCATTTCCTACTCTGTTTACACCTTAATTCAAAACCAAATCCCTTAAATTCTCCAGATCCAACAACACAGTTAGCATAGCCTGGAAAAGGCTTGTTTTGAAAATGACTACATCCATGCTATGATGGCTACAAAAGACTCTGCAATGGTTAGATAGCTGGAGGGAAATCCTGAGTCTGCAGAAGTTAATGAGAGCTTTTCTACAGACTTCAACAAGGTCAAAGTTCTACCCCCAACATGCTGTGATCTTTGCTTATCACACTCTCCATGACCATCCCATTGTGACCCAGCTCCCTGTCTTATTTTGCCTTCTCCCATTTCTATACATTTTGGTCTGATTAAAGAACCACTACAGAGAAGTGTCATGTTCAGAACACTTCAACTTTATCCCTGATTTCAAAGGTTATATACAGCTTTAATACCAATATTTATGAAGACTTATTTAATAATTATCTATTAAAAACCTTTGTTCAATATGATTATATATTTAATATTTTTAAATAAGCACTTTTGAGGAGACTTGGAAGTTGTATTTAGTCTAGGCAAAATGAAAGACAATTATCTCCTGAACAGAGAAGTTGCTTTTGCTCAGCCAAGACCATAGTTGATGTAAGTGAAAAAAAACAAACTGTATAGTTGCTGATTGTTTTATGGTTTATACTCTTATATATTTCTTCATTCAACTAAGCAGACAAAGACTGTAGCCCATGAACCACAGCACTGCATGGATAATGTAATAGTTAAGCCTCTCCACAAGTAACATTAGCTAGTTTAGTCTTTTAATTCCTTATTTTTTTTTCATCAGAGGTGTGAACATCTGCTACAATGGAGACTGCTTTCAAATAAGCAATCCCCTCTAGTAATGTTCTCTGATCATAGAATCATAGCTTGTTTGGGGTTGGAAGGGACCTGTAAGTTTCTCTAATCCAACCCTTGATATATGCATGGTTCTGCCTCACACTGTGATAAAGACTATGTAGACAAAGACTGCAGTCCCCAGTTGCAGAATAGGACTGGGGTCTTCATTTCTCTGTGATGCAAAATGTTAACTGAAGCTGGGTTAGAAAACTGCAAAACAAGCTAATTAGATGGTACCATGTCATGGAGGCACCCACAAAGCAGACAGCAGGACCCACCCAAAATACAGATTTATTGTAATTAAAATTATCTGGCTCTCCTTCCAATAAAATGGAATTACAAGTTTGAATGTCATTCAGGAATATATTACTACACAATTAATTCTTCAGTTTTAAGGAGTTATTTTTCTAGAAAGATAAAGCAAAATGTGCACACACTCCCTCATAGAAAGGAAAATCTCCCACTCAAACTTGCCAGAAAAAAAAACTATCACTCAGCCAAAAAGGACAACGGCTCATTTAAAGATATATCTAGAAGAAGACAATGCTTACCAGGGGGGCTGTGAGAACTCACTCAATCTGTGGAAGTGTCCTCAGACAGTGTCCCAGACTAAGGGGAGGGTTCAGAACTGCAAGACCTCCTTACTCCAAGGGAACCAACTCAGAAGTAGCTCTTGGGCAGGGCTCTATTTATACCCTAGTGGAGTCTGAACTATGGTCATTCTAATTGGTTGGGAACAAGCCCAGAACAAAAGCAGCCTAAGGGCTTAGACCCTGAGGCACTGTTTAATGGTGAGGTGCCAAGCTGATCTTTATCAGGTCTCCACCAAGCCCTGGCCTTTCTCAGGTGTCTGTCAGATTTTTCTGTTTCTATCAGGTTTTTGTGAGGATTTTGTCTGTCAGAGTGGTTGCACCTGTCACATACAGGGGCATAAAAGCATGGCAGTGAGCCCCTGATATTGGTAAGACCTATTTGCTACAGAGTCTTTCTACTTTCTGATGGGGATTGGAGGGGCAGAGAAGTGAAAACTTCATCCTTTCTCCATAAAATAGTATTGTTCTTGTCCTTTCTTGACTTTCTAAATAAGGGAGAAAAACTTGTTGTTGTCTCTTACATGAACCAACTGGCAAACACATAGTACAATACTGGGTGAAAGTGGCTTAAATTTATGTTAGTTTACTCTTCAAAATACCTTAAAAATATATCCAGAGGAGGGCCACAAAGATGGTGAAGGGTATGGAGGGGAAGACTTATGAGGAAAGGCTGAAATCACTTGGTCTTCAAGAAGAGGAGGCCACAATGTTTATAACTTCCTCACCAGAGAGGGAGGGGTGGGTGCTGACTTCTCTCTGGTGACCAGCAACAGGACCTGGGGGAATAACATGAAGCTGTGTAGGGGAAACTCAGGTTGAATGTTAGGAACAGCTTCTTTATCCAGAGAGTGGTGGAGCATTGAAACAAGCTCCCCAGGGATGCAGCTCTTTTGTGCCCATAACTTTCCCACTATACTGAAACAGAACAGTTTATTTGTTCAATTGCAGCAGAAGGTATGCAATTTCTTCAGACAAACTTAGTCATCCCATGGATTCAAATTCAAATATATTTTTAATATCTATCACAATAAAGTTACCAAAAGAAAGACACACCTGAAATTCAAATTGCTGCCCATTAGCATGAATAATATATCATTGGATTCCTCTGTGGTTAATAACAGAAGCCAAGTGTCTAATCATAAGATTAATACTAAATCATGATGGGAAGCAAAATGACCATTTACTGTAATAATCAGCTCCCATCATGACATAACAACAAACTAAAAAATAACTGACCAGGATTATTAGCAAGATCATGTTAAAAGTAATCAGCCACTTTTATTGATTGAAGGAAAGAAATATAATCCTTGACAGTTTTGTTATTCAGTTGACCACTTCATATAACACAATAAACCAAGGTGATCTTTTTTAGGTCACTCATGTTCAGAGTCTATAGAGGTTCTGGACACTGCTGTGATCATTTTTGCATGTCAATTTACTTAACATGGGAATCCTCTATGATTCCATTCCTAAAGCAAATACAGTCTCCAAGTATTTATCTTTATTCTTGCTGAAACTGTAGGCTTTTCTTATTAAAAATGGCTCTTCAGTCTCCAGGATGAAATATGAACTTTAGAGTAGACATAGACAGAACCCCTGTTAGCTTATTCTCACCATATAAAAAGAATGTATTCACTCAGCAGAGCAAGTGTGTCACAGCATGAGAAATGCTCAGAAATGCATCCATGGTCAAGAGAAAAAAGATTTTCCTAAAGGATAATTCAAATTAAACAGCTCTCAGAAAAGGATCAAATCAATACCACACTTACCTCTCAGTTCCAAATCTTAATTTTCTACGTAATTATAACATCCCAAGTCCCTGACCCATAAACAGTCTCTTGTATTTGGAGGTATACCACTACACACTGTATTCTACTTTCAGGAGATACAAACTTTCCTTATATTTTTGGGTGTGTTGCCTCTGCTTTTAAAAACACTGTCATTGTATTTTGGACACACAAGAGGATGCTATGAGTTCTCAGAAGCAGCAGATAAAATAAGAAGGTGAAAGTAGAACCATTTAAAAACAGAATATTTGCAATAATACTCAGTAATCCTCCTTCTGCCTTTTATTTAGTATTGCTTGGCCAGTACAGTACTGAGAACAGTACAAGTGAGATAAGCTCTAAGGAGAGGAAGGCAGGACTTGTGTAGGTTTGATTCACAGTCATGTTTCTTTTACTTGCAAAAAGGTGGAGCAAAAAGGATGTTAGCGAAGCAGGAAAAGAGTTGAAAGTCTGTCTCTCAGTTAATTGCAATTGTCACAGTTCCTTTATGAATTTTGGTTGAAAAAGTTTGGCTGGCTGTAACTACACAGGATAAGAGCCCTGTGACAGGTACACTATCAGCTGAAAATTGTTATATCAGACTGTGTCACAACAGCTAACCACTGGGAAATAAAATGTGTTGGGCTGCAGACTTACTAGGGGAAAGGTATCATAGGAGCCCTGTGCTAGATGTCTGCAGTAAAGATTTGGTGATGGGATGGGGAAGCTGGAGGAGCTACTTCTGTGAGAAGAGGCTGGGACTGCCCTGTTGCAGACACAGCTAGTTCCAATGGACCCATCTCAGGACAGAGCTGCAGGCTGTTAGGTGTTCTGAGTCAGCCAGGGCACCTGACCTGAGTTGTCTCAGGGGTACCCTAAAGTCTCATTTTCCCAAAGATTTTTTGGTTTCTTTTGGCTTCAACTGAGGAGACAGGGATACAAAAAGGATAATTGACCTCCAGATAAAATCTGCACATGACTCTGTGGGCTTGTATAGGTTAATGATCTAATAGGAGAGAACTTGTGAAGTTTAGTTTCTGATTTTTGAATCTGTTTTTATGAGAGCCACTTCAATGGGCAGTGTCCTCCTAGAGCAGGCCTGTGTTAACAGCTGACACAGTGTCCTGTGTTTGAGTAATATCTTTTTGCAATGAAAATTAAGTTCAAGTAACAATCTTTCATGAATTTGTATAATATAATGCCTTCTACTAATTAGCATCCTAAGTACTTCCCCAGTATTATCACTAAATCCTGCAGAAAATGAAAAATGAGAAGCTGGAATAAATTGGCCTGTAATTTCATCATAAATTTGTGCATGCTATAGAGTCAATGACACTCAGAAGCTATATTAACCTTTGAAATAAAGTGAACTATCAAGGCAGTAACAGCTGAGGCAATTCTTTACAGTGAGGGTGGTGAGACATTGGAACAGGTTGCCCAGAGATGTTGTGCATGTCCCATCCATGGCAGTGTTCAAAACCAGCTTGGATGAGGCCTTGAGTAACCTGTTCTAGTGGAAGGTGTCCCTGTCTATGGCAGGATGATTGGAACTAGATGGTCTTTAAGGTGCCTTCCAACTCAAACCATGCTGTGATTCTATATATATCATCTCTACCTGGCAAGGTAGAGAAAATGCTTTCCCTTTCTGAGCCCTAGTAACATAGCAAAGTATTTCAGTTGTGAGTAACAGGGCATGTTTGTTCTGCAATATCAATCATATGCAGGTAAGTCTTAAGCATCTACATCCAAAATAAAATTTGTGGACTCTGAACTAGAAAGAAAGCCAACAAGTGCTGGAAGAGCCACAGAAAGAAACTGGCTCATCACCAGCTAGTTCTCTCTGTTCATGTTATAAAGACAGATGGCAACAGATTTACTATGACAATTATTGCAGGGCCACTTCTCTTCTCTTCTTGGCTGCTAAAGTTTCTTTGCATATAACCAGAAGACATCATTTGGGAGAAATAGGATTATTTATAGGAAGTACTGTGCACCTTTTTTGTCAGGGAAAAAAAATATATTTTTTTTGGTCAATACTGATTAAGGAAATAGTTTTTAATTAAGAAAGAACTGAGACAGTAATGGGGAAAAATGAAGTAAATTAGCTGCTGCCAACTTCTTGAGGTAGTTGCCCTATACAGAATCTGGAATCAGAAGAGGAAATACTTTGAACCATTTACATTCTAAGTGGAGTTAGGAGAAAGCATTTAAGGAAAACAGAAAAAAAGTGACTGAATCTTCTAGGTTTGATAAACAGGGTGGCAACCTTTCCTCCAGAGCAATCCAACTATCAGTAAGAAAATCAATTATCTGATCTAGCTGGAAGGGAGATGTCTGGTATCTATCTTCCAGAAAGCAAAGAAAGTCAGGGGAAGAAACAGAACTGAAATTTATTGTTGAGTAGCCTTCTCAGATGAGAAGAAATAGTTTATGTCTAAATGAACCAGATCCTTACTTTCTTTTGAGGATGTGATAGCTACTTTTTCCTTGGCAGAAACAATGCTTATGGCACACTATAAACACTTTCTTTTGCAAAAAGAAAAAAATTTGTAATATTTTGTATGCTATTTTTAGTGCAGCAATTCTCACAGACTCTCTAGGTTTTAAACATCCACATGTATGATGCTAAATCACTGGGAAAAAAAGTTAAATATGTGCATGCCTGCATTGTAAAGGCAAGTGTCTTTCCAGCTTTTTCAGATATGTATAACTGTATGACTTCCTCACTTAAGGCTGTTGGATCTTATTGAACAACCACAATAAACTGTTTTCAAAATCTTCTTATTCACTAGTACTTGAGTGGCTTTGCATAGAAGAAAGGCTTAGACTCTTGAAATCCAGAATTTTATTTAGAAAAGTGAAAGCAAGCCACAGAGCTATAGATTTTCTAAATAATCCCCATGTCATGATGTTAGGCTGATTCCAGTAACAAGACAAAAAACCCAAAGTAAATATTAAAAGTTAATGAAACTTTATTCTTGCATCTTTTTTTTTTTTTTTTTTCCCCTCTATCTGGAATATCACCTGACTTTTACATAAACCAGAGAATTATTTACTACATATTTTCATCAGGTTATTGGTTGAAGTTACCAGACAAATACTGTAAAATTCTTTAAATAGAGTCACATCCTACAGTAGGAAATCTCCAGCACTGAGTAACAAAAGTTAAGGAAAGGTACATTGACTAATTGACTGGAAGACAATGATTACTCATCTCACTCTAAAATAAGCATAAGGAAACCACATACTCATCAAATAATTAAAATATTGCAAAGCTGTTCCAATACATTATTCAATGGCAAAATGAATCAAGTCTGTGCAGTCACTCTAAATGGCCTTGGATATTATTAGTAAGTTAGGTAAGTTTGCCTTTTGTCATTTGGATGTGGCCTTGTGAAGAGATGCATATTTTGCACCAGTGAGCAAACAACCTAATGTGAGTAGATAGCAAAGAAGCAGCTGAGATGATCTTTTCCCATCTATCTCAAACATCTTTCAGACCTTGAATACTCAGTAAGAGACATGCAATTCTGTCTGGTGATTTACAAGAAAAGGAGCTGGTCATACATCAAGAACACACAAAGCACTGGGAGAGAAAGCACTTACTTGATGAGATTTTAATCTTTGCTCTGTACATGCTATTGGAAAGGGAGATGTGACACAAACAGTTTTCATTTATTGCATCACATACAGACATCACTTACAGAAGGTCCTGGGAAAGAGGAGGAGAACTCAAAGTTAAAAAGGAAGGAGGTATGAGAGGGCTGGTGATAGAAGGGGATGAAAGAAATGTCTCAGGACAGTCCATGTTGTATTATTGTCTCCTACTGTCCTGTACAGCAATTTTTCCATAAAATTGATGGAAATCTAGAAACTGTAATGAACATAGTCCCAATGCACAAATTTCCTTTCAGTAAGAAATAAAAGAATATCATAGAGTTTCCTAGCCAGTTCCAAAATCAATGATCCAAAGCTAAAACCACCTCCATCTCCTCCTTTCTGTTCAACTTAGAGAAATTTAATTGACCCAACCATCTTACCCTCTTGTTTCAGACAGAAGCTTTCAGTTAGCTTTCATTCTCAACAGCACTTATCAAATGATGGTGAAGACAAGATCAATTTTTGGGGGACTGTTAAACAGAACCAGTCATCATCATCTTTCATCTATATCTGAGACATTCCACAGCATAAGAACACTTTCTGCCTTATATTTTTCTGTTCCATTGTTTTACATCTCCCTTTTACTTATGTCTGATTCACCTCTCAGCATCTAGAATATTCTGAAGTGAGAAACAGTCACCTGTACACAGAACTTTAGTGACAATCATATTCATTTTTTTATATTAAATGCAGTATAGTCTTAGGGAGAGTCCATTATTTACCCTTTAATTATTGATCTGCAGTACAAAAGTTCACACTCTAAACATTTTTGTAGAGGACAAAATTCATCTTTCAAATACTAAATGCAATTTTAAAGGTTCATCAGAAAAGGAGTAACACTACTTGTGAAAACTATTACTTTTGCATTGAGTCCTTGGCAGGAACTACATCTGTTGTCTGCACAAAAGATACATCAGCAAAGTGAAAAGAGGTCACCTCTAGAAATGTCAAGTTCCAAAGGTCTAAAAAAGAAGAAAACTTGAAAACAAGCCTCCTCTACTAAAACATATTTTGCAGTGCATCTGGAATTCCTCATTTCTCTTTGTTTGCAGAAATCCTCAGCAAGTAGTTGTGGAAAGTAAGACAGTAGAAAGAAGATGAGAGGAAAATCAGAAAGTGATTCATCACCCTCTGTCTCAACACATGTTCCTAGACTAGTAAAACATCCATAATCCCTTGTCTTTTACTTCAACCCATCTGTAGTGGAAACAGATAACAAACAACTCAATTTTTGATGCAGTACTTGTAATAGAAAGATGGAGAAGTTGACTTTGCACCTTGTGATCTGTGACCTTGTGACCACAACTGCTTTCAGAATTAAATAAGGCTGAAAATGCAGAGAATTATGTGTGAAAGGTGAAATATGTAGTAATAGAAATAATTGGGAGGAACACATTACATTTTGGGCATAATCTTGTAGATTTTCTACATTTGAAAACAAAATTTGACCATACCAGTCTAAGAATGTCTTTTCCCTCTTCTCCAAAAACTCTAGCTTTGGGTTCAGTGTCATTGCTGGCAGCAGCATGGGAACCACTGTAGGTGTTTTATCTTTCCACCACAGCTAGTATCAAAGTTTTTAGTGGATATCAAATATTCCACCAATTACAAAGTATTCTGCTTGGAAGACATCCTCCAGGTTCATTATTTTGTGAATTAATATACTTCTAAACAAATAAAACATTTCAAATTTACTTCACACCAACAGTGGGTGATACCAATATACATTCATACATCATTTTTAATCTTTTTCCCTGGCTGAATTGCCAGGTTCCTTTCTTTAACAGTATCTTGCAACAGTAAATGGAATAATTTAACTGAGAAATGAGCAAACAAAATAGTTGGGCTTTAATTATTAAATCTGTTGTAATTTCATTTAATGGAATATTTTACTATTGTTACACAATATTAGTCTTTCTCCTTCAGAAAATTGACAAAAGACTGCTAAATATTCATCTAAAAAGGAATTTTCTTGCCTTCATGCAACAGGCATCCTGGATTGATAGGTGAATCCTGCTTCTTATCTAAATTCTTGATTAGATCTCTTAGTCCCCCAAATGAAGTCTGTTACAGTCCAGTGAAGTAAAGCCTAAAATATACATAAAATACAGCTATCCAAAACAGTATCAAAAAGCATGCAAAGCCATGTGACTTCTTATCATCAAACCACTAAATAAAATTTATAAAATGAGTGAGAAGTATTAAGAGTCTTCTTCACATCACTGATCTCATAAATATTTTTAAGGAGGATTTTCCTTCTCCATGTTTCACTCTTTGCCTTCCTTCACATCCTTATATGCATCTCTTTAGTTGTACTGTTTGAACTGAGGAGGGGTGGGGTATAGATTCTTTTAGTGAAGAATATCCATGCCTAGTTTCATTCTGAATTTGAAATGAACTTGAATATTCCATTAAATTAAAGATCAAAACCATAGTAAAAACATTTTACTTCAACTGAAGAACATAACTCTTTCTCAGTGTTGACTATTTTTATTGTACCTTAATGAAGAATAATCTCACTGAAAGGCATTTTGAAAATAAAAGTCAGAACATACAGCTCAAGAGACATTAAAAACCCATCACATTCAGTCAGTAATGAAGGTTCCCACCTTTCTTGCCTTGTCTGGGTTTTTTTCCCCCTGGAAGGAAAACACAATCAACAGCATTTTACAAAGCTTTTCTGTTCCAGTGGCTGAGTCCATTGAAGCTTGCTGATCTCTTCTATAAGCTATACTTAGTGTCTTGCCACTTCTTTTTAATTTCTTTTCCTTTATTTTTTCCCCTTCCCCCCACCCCTCAAGTTGCCTAGAAAAGAGATGAGGTCTAATCTGTGTCTAAATTATGCAGATGGGCTCTGCTAGTGTTTAAGAAAACTTTGTGGAAGGACATTGTGTATCAGCAAACCCCAACGAGGGCTCATTTGTTTGGTAGTTCAGAAAAGTTTCTTATTTAGCTGCCTTTTATTTTTATCACTGTAATTATTATTTTTTTTTTCATTTCAGTTTTAATACACATCAAGTTGTCTTATTTTTCAGGGGTAAAAGAGTGGCTTTCTGCAATGAAATCACAACTGACTAAAAACCATGTCAGTAGTGTTAACTGAGACATTGCATTTAAATGTCTTTAATAGCAATTGATGAACTCTACATGGTTTATTGCTGATTGACATATCTATTTTTTTAGTACACTATTTATCAGGTAAATGATACTTCATTGTATAAAGCCTTATGACCTGCAGCCAAAAAGCAATTCCTAGGGAGAAAAATGGATTATTCCCTGAAGGTTGAATGCTGTCAGAGGACCTATAGATATTGAGCTACTCATTTGGGTTGACTAGAAATTGCATTTACATGTCTGTGTTTTTTATCAAAATCCAGCATCATTTCAACATCACTAACACTGAGAAAATTGCTGCTACATGCACTGAAACAACAGCCAAAATATTTTAGCTTCTTAATATTATTTCCTTGCATGTTTTCAAGGTAATTTTGTTAAATTCAAGTTTGCAAGCAGGATACAGTGGGTAAACTTTAACTCCTTGTATCTAACTTTAAAGTGCACCAATTTATCCTTTTTAGCCTCCATCTGCTGCTCCAGAGGACATGTCACATCCACCATCCCTATGCAGGAGTATCAGACAGCCTAAAGTGTTAGAGACACAAGGTACTTCACTCCTTCTTGTTTAGGCAGGTAATGCAAGGTCTTGGTCTGAATCTAAAACTAAACCCAGCTTTGCTGGAGATAAACAAGTTCCTAACCCTGAAGACATGGTCATGAAGTAAACATTTAAATTCTCTATCAAAGACATCCTAAAATTTCCTTGAAACATTAAGCCTCATAAAAATTCCTTTGACTTAAGCACTTCTTTTCATCAAATGCTCAGGGAACCAATGCTTTTTAGGGCCCTACCCACCTGAGATACAATCAGACTTAGTCCTTTTCTGAGGCAAGGTATTTAAAGATGCAGGTCTACTTCTATTCCAACCCCTTAATCATTGCAGTTACCCTTTTCTGTGCCCTTTCTAACTCCACTCTGTCTTTCTTGAAAAGTGGAGAAAACAAATGCACAGTAGTCAAGATATGTGCATGCCAAGGTTTCCTACAGGAGCAAGGTAGCAACCTCTGTATTGGTTTTAATCCCTTTGTGGTGTTGCCCAACATTTTATTGGCTTTTCTTGACTGTATACTGAGCTGAATTTGCCAGAAAACTGTCAATGTTGACCCCAAGGTTTCTTTTCTAGGTCATGACTTACAATCCAGAGTTCAGCAGATGTGGTTTAAAATTCTTTTCCCTAGACACATCATCTTACATTTATTTATATTGAAAGTCAAGAATTTGGTATCACCTGAAAACTTGGAGATTTCACTTCAGACTTCTACTCCAAGTCATTGAGGAAAACGTTAAATGAAGCCAGTCTGGGAAGACAGAGCAGCTGATAATTACAATTAAGAAATGAGTAGAAATTATTTATTCAGCAAATATGTTTCTTAGAAACCCCTGAACTAACTGCTCTATTTTCACCATAATCAAAGTACTGGAGTTCTTGTAGAGTTGATCTCAGTTATAGATGGTTAATCTGGTACAAGTCATCCATGGTGTAGAGCCCTTGGAACCCCCAGGGCTGTAGGAAGTCTGTGAAAGATGACATTAGATGATTACAAGATTTGGATCCAAGACTCTCTTAGTGTTCAAGCACAGTACATAATTTGTTCTCCCTTGATGAAAGTCAGACAGACTTTTGCAAATAATAGTGACACTTTTTAAGGCTTTATTTGAAAATGTTGAATAATCAGATGTGGCAAACATTGATGAAAACCAGTCCTCACCAAAAATGAGTGACTGTATGAATTCTGGGCTAATATATTGTTGTGAGTTAACCCCAGCAGGCAGTTAAAACCTTGACATGTTATCAGCATTGTTTTGGTCACAAATCCAGACACTTTATCAGCATCATATGAGCTGCTATGAAGAAAATGATCTCCATCCAAGCTTGACTCAATAGACTTCTAGATGCATACAGATGTATGTATCTCTATCCAGAACCATATACATCTTAAAATGTTCAAACTGAGAGAAGTGAACAAATATTGTGATATATGTGGGAACCCATAGAGGTCTATTTGGACTAGAATTCAGACTTTTAAGACCATTAGATGAGGAATGTCTTACAAGCATTTATATTCTGATAATACTTATTAGAAGTGAAAAAGGTCACACTGATATGTCTGTGCAAGAGTGAGCACTTATGATAACAAATTAAATTTCTCTTCCTTCTTCTGTCTCCATGGACATGAAAGTTGTATTCATCAACTATAGAATATATGCTACATTGTGTAATGTATATAGATGTAACCAAACTGAAAGGTTCATTACCTTTTTGTAACAGTATAAATTGTTCATATATTAAAAAATCAGAGCCATTTGCAGGTAACTCTTTAGTAAAATGAAAGCTAAATTCATTAAATATGTTTCTGTCTCTGTGAACAATCCCTTGAATTTAACCAAGATAGAACCATATATACATTGCTCTATACCAGATTTCTTTCTCTTGGTGTACCTAAGTCTAGAAGGAAAATTGCAATAATGTCTATGAGCTGCTTTTTAAGTTGCTTAATATAAAAGTAGCAGTGGCTAAAGTCTCATTGCTTTGTCTGGGTCATTTACAGATGCTAATGAATTCTCATCTAGCGTAGATGTGATTAGAAATGCAGTAGGTAAAGGAGATTGATCTCTGCAATAGTTAATGAAACTGAGCTGAAGAATAGAAGAAAGAAAATGCTGCAGATTAAGTTTTTGCTGCCCAGAGTGTTGTTCAGCCTTGGTAGACCACCTCATTTACTGCATGTAGGACTGATGTAGGATCATGAACCACCTTTATCTGGGAATAAAGGTTATGAAGATCAGGATTCAATAAGACTTTGGGATGTTTTCATAACTCTTCAACATGCTTTTATTGTTAACTGTAATGCAGCAATCTGCTTTTTATTAATATTATCCCATTAATTATATTTACAAAATTTTTACCTGTAGTTTTACTATCAAGCTGAATTGTATTTAGTCAAGCTTGGCTAATACCACAACTAAAAGCAGTATTAAATACCAAATTGCAATAGATGGAATAAACAAGAGCAAAAAGAATTATATATGTATGTCATAAAGCAAAATCATACATAGCAATAATATTATTCACCTCTAATAATGCAAACCTCTTGCACATGTTCCAGAGGCGGAGGCAGAAAACAAGAAACAGTGGTGTACTAGAGAGGAAAAATCATGTCTCACAACAATTTATTTGGCAATCAATAGAGAGCATAGACCTTACCCTGTTTTAACAGCTAATGAAATATTAGTTTAAAGTGCCCAGAGACAAAGAAATTTCAGCTGCCACCACAGGTTGCCAAGAAGTAAAGGTTTCTGCATTTGTAAGGTTGCTCTTTCAACTAGAGAGGTGGTTTTAATTCATCTCCCAAACACCTGACATTTCTAAATTTTCATGAGTTATGTTGTCCATTGAACCTCTCAAATGAATTACTGCCTTACAGCAATCTCTAATTATATGTTATAGATAACCTAAATGAAAGAAAGCTATAATTAACAGTAAAAAAATAAAAAGTGATTAGTGTGGGGCCTGTTCTATTTATAATCCTGAATACTGTGGCAATTTCATATGCACACATATCAAATAGTATAAGAAGTGTTTCTTTTAACTGGTCTAAAACTGCTCACTCATAAATTTCTGTTTGAAGTCTGGATTTCTTTAGAGTCCCTCAGCCTCCAGGTTCAATAAAGTATTTCAGTTATGAATTTCATTTGCCTGTGTATTTTGCAGCTCCTTGGCAGTACAGAAGAGCTTCCAAGTAGGGGTTAAATATATTCATTTCCCTTCAAGATTTTCTCTATAAAGCAGCCTTTGTGTCATTGTGAATCTGACCTGATGCTCTGACCTTTGTAGCTTGCTGAAAGCTGCCCACACAGAGATCGACAGATCCTTCTGGGACTCCATAGCACTAAGAACATATGGACTACAAATGATGACATGCAGAGACTGGTTTCCAAAAAAGGGGATGAAATTATAAGGGTAAAAAAGTAAAATAAATCACAGATTACAGAATAAATAATGGATCTGTTTGCTTTTAACTGTTCCTCATCAGAGTTTAGGGGTGCAAGTCTGATGTTAGGTGCTTACATAACTCTGATGCGCTCTGCAGGGTTGTCTCACACTCTATCATAGAAATTTGTCACTCAGTGTTTATTAGGTTTTGACTGAAAGACTTTTGAAGGAGCCTCTGGATCCCCTGACACCCAAGAGGGTATCTGGGAATCAGATGAAAACCTGGTCTATCCATCTGGAGGTGTTGTTCCTCCCTTCTGGCCCTCATCCAGCAACATTGTCTTTCCTGGCCATTTACCTCCAACAACTATGCTACCATAACAAGTGATAGTGTTTATATTGTGTAGAACAGGGGCTGCTGATGACAGAGTAATACAGTTTGATTTTTCATCTTTTTTCTTTTGATTATTATTACTTTAAGATTGGGCACAAGACAGACTGTGAGCAATGTATGTTTTCTACTAAAAATTGCTTTTCATTTTCAAAGTTACCTACTCAGTGCCAAGAAACAAGGGGAATAATATTAGTGGCTAGCATATATCCCTCACTCTTAAAAGATTCTCCCCTCCTCTGTTATGTATTCACGTGGAAGAAATTATATCTTCCTAAAGGAGGAGGATTATTTCACATGATATATAGAACACAAAAGGGGAGGAATTCCATAGGTGCTCTGAAAACAATATAAAATCTTGTATGTTTGGGGTTTTTTCTATGTACTTTTAAATGTACCTTATACAGTTGGTTTTTGGGTCCCATTACTTTGATCTATGCTATCTTTTAATTATAGGCATATTCATTTGTTTATCCATCTCATTTTTAAAACAAACAAACAAAAAGCCTCTTGAAAATTAGTGCTGTTAGCAGAATTTGGGCTAAATAAGAAAGATACTTTGTAATCAGGAAATTCTTTGTTTCCTGTGAAAATCTGCTCATCACAGCAGGGTTTTTTGGACTGTCAAAAGAGAAGAAAGAGGGAGTTAGAGATATTTACAGTTTTCTCACGTTGCAAGTGATAGGTTGAAACACTCAGGCTACTTAGATCAAAATAAGTTTTGATTTTTGCCTGTGTTTTATGATGATGTCAGAAATCACCATAGTAACTTGCATAATCAATGTTTCTATTTCAATGTGATGTACTTTCTATATTTATAAAAAATTATTATGATGATGAACTCAACAGCATCATGAACTGTTCATACCCATGCTCACAAAAATAAGATGTGGAGAAGCCTTAGCAGCAAAAGTTAATAACATTAGTCAGAGTGGTTACTCTAAATAGTCTAGAAACCCAGTCATTTGTATCTGTATGCATATATTCCATTCAAAAGTTGATCAAACAGATTAAAGAAACAAAATAAATTATGGTCACCTCCCTGAAAAGTTTATAAAGTAAAGCCTGAATTCATTTCATTTACATTTATGCTTTTAATTTAGGATCTGTGACTCTGTTCCTATAGTCAGTGGGGAGTTCAGGTCTCAGTTCTTCTCTGGAGGGTCACTGTAGCCTAAAGGCACTTTGCTCCTAAATTTAATGCTTGGTGGGATGAATCTGGACCTTGGATTTTGCAGTTGGGATTGTCAGTACCCTGCAGGATCAGGCTCTCAGCTTTACCCTATGGTGAAGTCAGTGAAGCTCCATATGGTTCTAACAGTTTGCCCACAGGCAGCCTATTTAAAACCGGGGCCTGAATGTTATCCCATCTCAAATCAGTGAGGCTCTGTGTTGGTTCATTAGCTCACAACGTGCTGCCAATTTGAGGATTGGGGTTTTAATTGGAACTTATTTACAAGCTAAATTGCTGCTGGAACTATTATTATTGTTATTTTTTGTACTGGTTGGGGGGCTTTGGGAAGAATTATGATAAAGAACACAGGAGATCTAAATACAAGACTGTGATGAAGAAGAATAATCAAAGAGTAGAAAAGTAATCTGTAATAGTCCTTCCCATATCCAGCCTGTCTTTTTTATCTCCCTCCTCATTTATATTATGGAAGAAGGTGGGGCAAAGCCATTACCAGAACAGATACAAATAATAAAAGCAGATGTTATAATATGAGCTATAGCAACTGTTTTTCCTTATACTACTTCAGCCACCAACTTGGTTTAATTTTTCTTGACTCAAAAGGTTGAATATCTCACACTTAAGTAACCTACCAGCATCAGGCATATTCTAATCACTCATTAAAGTAATTTCCATCAAGGAGCTTCTGTGTGCTTAGTCATGTATCATCATCAATCAAGTGCTGTCAGAGTCAGCTTCAGCTTATGTGCTGACTCATGCTACTGATGCTGGAGGAAGTGAAGATGCCACAAGCATGCATGAGGCAGATCAAGGAAGAGAGTAGTAAAAATATTTCCACCCTGACACTGGAAAGAAAGGGACTTGAGTGGATTTAATAATCAAGCAATTTTCTGTGTGAAGTAGAAGACTCTTCAGGATTTTGGCTTCAGCAGAAACTGTGGAAGCTGTAATGAGGTAAAAAGACAAAAACCTCTGAGTTTGTTGTTGTGTTTGTTACCCCCTAAGCAATCAGAAATGCAACAAGCTGTGGAGCCAAAAGAATATGAATAGAGGAACTAACAAAGTTCTTCCTTCAAAGAGGGAAAGGTAATTTGGGATTGGATGTTCCCAGGATGACAAAAGTATTGAAGTTTGTCATTTACATTGTTTACAAGAGCTAAAGAGAATTTTCACAGAAACATTGTATGCCTCAGATTTCTTGTTTTCCAGAGAAGGACTGTCCCTAGCTTTCTTTGTGTATAATTTATCCAGCAAGAAGTTCATTCTGTCTCCTGGTTAAAAATGTAAATCCAATCTTATTTTAATATTAACAATATTTTATTTTGTAATTAATAATGATCATAAATTAGTTTGAAAGTAAAACAGTGCTATTTAATTATTTAACCAACAACAAAGAGAACAAAAAACCATAACAGCATTCACTTAAAGTATAAGGAATTTATAAAGGGGTACCAAAAAGCATACAAAATTAATGTTCTATTCCTTCCTTCATCTATATTGCTTTCAATTGCACAGACTTTTTCAGTTAGGTCTGGATTGCCTCTTGTACTCAGTTTCTGTTCTGGCTTTGTGATTTTCTAACTAGATTAGTGCAGCCTATGATGGGCTCTAATCAATAGCAAACAGCTGCTCTCCCTAAAGAACTCTTTATCAGGTAGAGATAACAGGATATAAAAAAAAAAGAAGAAAAAAGAGAAAAAAAGAGACAATAAAAAGTGGGAAAGTCAATCCTATTGTTGTGCTTCTTATTATTCTTCCTGTTATTATATCTTTCTGGATAAATCATCATAAAAGAGAAAAAGGCCTCTTTTATCTATTCAACATTATCACAATGGTGGCTAGGAGAAAATTCAAGAATCTGTCCCCTATTTAGGTACTGTATTTATGATTTTGTAGAGCTAGTTAATAAGCTAGGCATCTTTCCCTCAAAAATCCCAAATAAAGGCCAAATTAATTAAGTGTTCTGAGGCAACAAGCCAAGGGTGGTGAGTTCTGCTGAATTTAATAGGATGAATTGGATTAGGAGTGCTGGCAGACCTGCTAACATCATTCTCTTATATCTAGCTCCTGAAACAGAGAACACTTGAGGACTCATTCCCAAACACATCCAGTGGCTGAAGTTGGGCACACAAGGTACATTTCTGGGAACTTCATCCAATGTGTGTATGCTTCTATATAGATTTCTGGATATTCATCTTGGGTTTGTCTGGTTTGAAATTGAACTGTGTGTGGTGTTTGGCAGATGAATCACATTCTGTTAACTTAGTTTTTACTTTGATTCATTTACTGGACCTGGCATAGAGTTGTTATTTTACAACTGTCACAATTCTTTCTAAGATGGTTACTTATGAACTTTCCTTTTGAGCTATGAAGCTGAAATTCCAATTATTATTTAAATCTTTTTTTCTTACGATTTTTTTTAATTTGAATTATTTATAATTTACATATTAAATGTTTTTCCAATTAACAACAAAACAACAACTATTAGTTTCCATAGTGAACAGTTTTGCAGTTATTTCTGACAGCAGTGATACTGTATACAGGCAGCAGGCAATTAACAAGACCCTTAAAATACTTATGAAGATATGCAAATATCTTAATACAAATGAAGATATTTTGCAGGTTAACATACAGAAATGAAATACATCTCCTGATTATGTAGCAGCTGAAAAATAAACAAGCACATGGAATCAATCTGGGGTGGGAGATACTTCTGGAGCTTAGATACATGAGCTGTACTACACCACTGCCTCTTTCTATCAAGTGACATAGATCTTTGAGCAGGCTATGTGCTGACAAAAATGTACTGTCTGATATACAGTAGAGGTATGAAAATTTTATTTCTCAAGGTGAGATAACTTGATTCCTATGTATTTAACTCTTAGGTAAAATTTAAAGTGAGTATAGCATCTAGCAGGATCCAAGAGCAACAGCAGTATCTGACAAGTGGATTTGAGTGTGACTGTGCAAAGAAGTGACTCTGGTTTCTTGATATAAGAAACAAACAAACAAAAATGTTTAAAAAAAGAAAGGTATTTTCATGATTTCTTACCAAAATGGAGAAAGGGCAGTAGTAACCAAATTTCATTCCTATATAAGATCAGAAATATACTGGGCTACACCCAGAATTTGTCCTGAAGCAACCTGCAATTGCATTCTGCTTCAGAAAACATTTGAATTCCTTCCTACATTGCACCAAAAATGTTGTAGAGATCAAAACCCCTTCCATATTATCTGTAAACAAACATCTCTTAAACAGTTTGATCATGTAAAAGTAGCACTGAGGTTTCCAACAAACTGAGTAGGCTTCTTGATTTTACAGTCGTGGGAAGAAAAGACTTCTCTGATTAATGTCTAAAACAGAATTTAAGTCATTACATCTGTGACCCAGGTCAGGATTATTCTTAATAATCACAATTAATTTCTACAGAGCAGCTTGTCTCCAGGAACAACAGCTGTTCCTTTAACTAACTATCTACACTTTGGCAAGCAAGTGCAAACAGAACTGACTAATTTTTGCATTACATTTTGTTTGAGTTACAGCATGAAACTAGGAGCTAAGTCACCTCTAATGAGCAGCTTTTGTTATTTTCCTCCATAGACAGATCTTTTGCTTGGATTTATGGCTTCCACTCTTTTCACTGAAGACCTTTCAATCTGTGAATAATAACATGGGCCAAATAATCATCCCAAAGTCATGAGAGTTTTCTCCTCATCTTCAGTGGGAATACTTTCAATCTATTAAATGCAAGCAGGGATTATGTGGCAGGTGTTTTGTTGTTTCTTTTCAAAATAAGAGTAGTTGCTCCATGTTTGGCCAAATCTTGCTTAATTGCTTCAGTAATGAATTAAGAAATCAAATCCTATTGAAGCTGAGGTTGGAATTCTTAAAAAAACCCTAGATGCCTGCAGACTACCTATTTCTATCTGAGCTGCTGACTGTGAACCTTCTTCATAGCCCATACAGAGTAATAGGAATTCCCAGGTACAATGCACATCATCATCAGTGAATATATCTGTATTGATAGGAATTGTGCCATACTATTTCTACTGTATAGGGGCCTAGCATGACTAGCTCAGATATAGTTAGTAAATTAGGTGGGATGAATCCTCTGCTGAATGTTGGAGATATTTTTCATTCAAAAACTATGTCAAAGTGATTGTCATTGAATACAAAATAAACAAGCAGATTCACTGATTTCCATTCTACCTTCTGTCTAATTCTATATAAAGCTGGCACTATTTTATATTCTTAACTTATACCAGGTTCACTAAGTGCAGTTGTCTCATATATTTGTTTCCAGTATGTGGGTGGAATGAACTGCAGGTGTCTCAAAATCCAATGTCTAATTTTCATCTAATAATCCTAGGCTTGATTTATACCTAACAAACACAAATACTTTCACTGAAAGAAGGATTCAACAGAACTATTTCAATGACCACAAAAGAAATGCAGAGGGACTATCTTTTAGAAGCCCCATTTAGGAAAAATAAATCCCAAGGCAGTCATTTTAATGGGATAAAAAATGCATTATCAGATGTTACTGAGCTGCATTATAACTTCCATACAGAAGAATGGAACTTTTTCCATCTTGATTATACATTTTCTCTCTATTGCTGAAAATCCACAGTAAATGTTCTCTACCACCTAGCCTTGGTGAGTTGCAGCACCATTGCAATCACTACTGTTTGATACAGGGAGCCCAAAGAGTCAAAGGTCTTTCTTAGGCTTTGTGGAGTGTGTCTATACACCTAATTGGTTAGAAAAAATAAAATGAATATAGGTAACTAGAGAGATAAACTGATTGACAGATTGAACTGAAAAGGACTTTATTCAATCAATTTATAGTTTAATTAAAATAAATAAATAAATAAGCCTGACAGGATAAACTTTATCTCCAGATCTTCTTTTCCTATCCTTTCACTCAGCACTTTACCTTTGATTCCTTTGTCTAAGTATCTCATATCTTTATTTCAGCTCTGAACATACTTCCATAGTTCCTCTCTGGTTTTCTTCTTATTACTTTAATACCTGTAGATTATTACAGTTGGATTACTAATCTCCCAATGTCTTTTTCATGGTACACCTGTTAATTGGTTGGATGAGCAGTCAACAACAAAGATAAAACACAATCATCTAACAAAGCTAAAGCAGGGAAACATAAGATATTTAGTCTACTGACCAAACATCCTGGGAGTATTGTGACATGGGAGACATTATGCTGCAGCACTCCTTGTAGCTTCAATATTTTCAAGTACAAAGTGTGCATTGCTCACACATCCAAAATTTTTATCCATTCTTTGTTCTTGTCAGATTTTATCAGTTTTCCACTTCTTTCTTTGAGTCTTTAATGCTTCTACCTGTTGCTTTTGAGCTGCTGCCCAAATGTAAGATTTCAGTTTTAAGTGTAAGGATATTTTTTCCTCACCTTCCTCCATTATACATATAGACTTTCAAATAGAAGAATGGGTGATTTTGGGTTTATTTTTTTAACAAGGTTCAGGTATGGATTATTGATGTTAATGGTTGTTCAGATCAGCTATGGACTAACTGATCCTTAGTATCCTTGAGATATCTCCTCATGTATATAATGTTTATGAAGCACACAAAACTCTCATTCTTTTTCTCCTTCTTATCATACAAGTAATAGTGTATATCCTAAAAGCTTTCCTTCAGTCTTGGTTTACTTACTGAGATCAACACTTAACAGCCTGTTCTGATGTGACCAATAGCAACCTTTCTCCCTGTAAATAAATTCAGCTTCTTAGTCTCTGTAGGTCACAGTTTAAAATAATAAAAGGCTGTTTGAACTTTACATATATTCCCTTAAAACTACTCCACAATTCTTCTCTTCTCCATAGTCAATTCCTAGCCTTTCTCACAGTGGAAAAGATGCTTCTCTTTTGCTTCTTAAAATCTTATTAAAGCTCTCACATGCATATGTTGTTGGCATTGATCACACTACCACGTCTCATACTGACAGATCAGAAGATATTTTTGCAGCAATCACAGGAGCATGTGTACAATTGCTAACTATCTTTGTCCTCAGTTTATTTACTAGGAACATGCACAATTTCCAATGCTGAAGTCATCAAGAATCATGTCCTACTCCTAGCTGTTTGATATGTAAATAATTTTTTTCTTGTTACTGAAATAATTTCCATACTTTTATATTGCTGTTACTACAAAGAACTCTCAATTTGGCTCTCTTTACAGACAACAACTGGCCTGGTTTATTTTTATTCCATGAGTATTAATGTGATGTAGAATTTAAGTCTCTTGAATGTAGCCCTGTTGGCCAATAAATACAGGATTGTTGCTGATGGTAACAGGCCACAGAATTTTTACTAAGCTACAACACAGACCTCAGGTCAAGTTGCTTTATCTAACTTGTCTTGGCTGTGTTGGAGACTTTTCTGAGCTTGCTTAATTGTAACAAGAATTATTTAATGAGAAGGGGACATTTTAAAGTGTAAGTCAGTCCACACGAGTATAGTCTTAAAGTGTTATATTTAGTTTTTAATGAAGTGTCCTCTGTTTTAAAATTGTGAGGATTAATGACCATCATCCATGTGATCTGCAGATTTCTGCTAAGATTCCTTCCAGAACATTCCTTCTTTGTCCCATTAGGAACTTCATTCATCAATAAAGTATTCCAAGGTTCAGAAAATGTAGATGCAGCTTACTTACCTGACTTGAACAGATTGAACCCTACTCTAAATATGTAGGTACTTAACATGCAATTAATGAAGCTATCCTGGAACACCATAACACCATTAAATAATAATAATAAGTAATAATAGTAATAATTGCAGTAATAATAATAACAATAATAGAAACCAAAACTTTTATATAACTATTTTTTCAGGGAATTAGCACTTCCATATTTTTAAATTACTAACCTCCAAATCTGCCTCTGTGCCTCCTATAATGAAGCTGACACTTACAATTGATTTCAAACACTATGGAGGGTGAAAGGAGAAGGGGAAAAAAAACAAATTAATTTTTGAGACATAAGAAGTTAAGTGTGTGTAATGGCTACTCAACTGACATGGTGTTGACATTTTTAGGTACACAGCCTCTGAGGTCTTTGGCCAGATATATTAGAGGAATGAAACATCCAGAATTTCAAATGATGTCATTAGGAAATGAAAGTGTATCACTGTGAAGAAGTCTAGTCTAAGAGATCAGGACACTTGCAGTCCTTGAGAGGAATAACCAACCTGTGCTGGATTTGCTATAAGGTAGAGCTGTCTCTGATCTACACAGTGTAGGAATGGAAAGATTCTAGTCTTCACTAAAATGTCAAAATTTGCCATCAGTGTACATGCTATACTGCATCTATATTTCCCTTGGTAAAACACCCAACCAGACTCCACATTTGGCTTTTATGAAATGTAATGTAGCAATTATACAAACTGACAATTCAGCAATGACCACTGTAATAATGTTTTATAGTCAGCTGCCAAGGAATTCTAATTTTGAAGGAAGGGTGATCCCAGCTGAGAGTCAAAATGAGTGAAGAGTGAAAGCAGGTACTAGAGACACTCATGCATGTGTTAAGTTTGGTTTGCTAAAGCAAACACCATCACAAACAATATAAAAAGTGGAAAGGAAAAAAAAAAAAGATTTAAGAGAGTCCTGTAGGAAGAAATACAGACATGTATTGCTTTTGTATAATAACAGTAGTGACCTGCAGACTAGGTCAGGGTCTAACAAATGTTGCATCAGTGGAGAACAATAGGAGGAAAATAACTTGTATGTTCCTGAACAAACAGCAAATGGCTGATGAAGCAATTCAAGCAACCTCATCATCAGCTCTCTGTGGACTTGACCTTAGAAACAAACCCATTGGCCCCTTATGACCTTATCTTCTTGTTTATCTTCTGTGACAGTTTGGAAATCAAAAATGAGCCTTTACCTTGAATCCTTTTACTAAATGCTCTTTTATCCAGCTTGTGTCAAAATGCTTTACTGCATTCTATTTCTTTTCAGTTCCTTGTCATAGGTTCTCTTCTGGCCAGTCAGTAGTTATCAAATGGAATTTTTTCCACAATGATTAGTTCTCATCATGGACCCATGGATCTGAAGATGCTAACACTGTGTGTAGCTGGATTTCTATTTCTTCAAGAGATAAGATACAAAATATTCTAAACCAGCATATTCTGGTCAGGTGCTAGAGTGTCTATTGATGTTACTACAGCTCTAGGAAAGGAATGAGTAGTGAATGCATATCTTAACCAATGAAATAATTTCTATTCATCCCAGTTCACTTTAGATGCTCACATGATAAATATCTACACATAAATTTTCTAAATGCTCTTTATAGGGAAGGAAGTACATCTCAAACATAGTATATGTGTCCTCCTTTTGTTCCTCTGTAAATCTCGAGCACTTTGTTGAAATATAAGAGATTTCAGGATTTTAAAGAAAAGATTATCCCCACAAAACCCCAATAAACCAAAACCACCCAAACCAATCCCTATAAACAAACAAACATACAAATATCCCTAAAACAAACCCAACCAACAAAATCACCTCAATGATACCTCTTGGACTTGGTAACAGGAAAAATATCACAGATGGGAAATATTCAATTTCCTAAAGGTATAAGTGCTTTGAAGGACTATTTTCTAAGAAGGTATTTTCTAAGTCTGTAAGAGAGATATCAGCTATTCTGTTTTACACAGCAGCTTGTCATGTCACTTTCTGCTCACTGGTCTTTGATACACTTCTGTTGTTGACTTTAGCAGTTCACAGTCTTTTACAAGCAAAGAACAATATACCTTCTAGAAAGCACTCAGTGGTCTTCACAGCAGCTCTTGTGCTATCAGAGTCAAGATAAACACTGATGTATGTTCTTTAAAGCAAGTAAAATGGCTCAAAGTATTACATATCTGTGGTTCAGTCCTGCAAAGTTGCTTTTATGTGGCTAACACCACTTAAACAACTGAAGGCATATTTGGTAAGAGGTCCAAGTTGAAAGTGGAACCATCCTGCAGTGATCAGATCCATGTATCAGTAAACTGACACAATGTCACTGATTATGTCAATGGGTTTGGTTTATCTCAAACTGAATAAAAAAGTCTTAAGGAAGAGATTACTAAAAGGAGAAGAGTGTGGGTTGGGGTTTTTGGTTTTGGGTTTTTTTCCTTGCATACTTCTTTTGTTAGTTCTTTCAGTTTTCCTTCCTCTCTTGCTTTCCTGTTGTGTCTTTACAGACCATGGATCCACAGTCACCTTGCTTTGGTTTATGAAGTTACTGATCACCAGCTGCTATGTAGGAACTGCCTGTGTATGTGCTGTAACCCTCTAACAAATGAAATGTTGTTCAGCTTGCTGTGGCACGTAATTGAAGGAGTGTAAACAACATGAAATTACATTATGTTTTGGAAGGACTAAAACTGTTCACCTTCCAAAGAACTTGGCTTATGTGATGTTTGGTAACTTGTTTACCTGTAGTAGTTTGACAGTGTTCCTGAATTCCACCACTGCCTTATTCTGAATTTTTTGAGTTAACTTCTCTAACAGTTGCCTCCTCACAAAGATTCACTTAGACTGTTAGACTGTAATCATCAATATGTGATTTAGCAAGTTTTCCTTTAAAATCTGTAGGCTAGTTTTGCATGCTCTTGCTAGAACTGCATCTGATTGTTGCTTCCCACTTTTCTGCTTCCTTTGATGATCTTTGAAATTGCTGAGGTGTGTCCATTGTTCACTAATGTGGAATGTCTATGTAGTTTCATACCTCTCACTTTCATCTGTCCTTTCCAACCACAAAATGACTCTTTTTTTCTTTCCACACTTAAGCTATAATTTCAAGTAATTCACTAGTGTTCTCTTCATTATGGAACAGAAAATCATCAGAAATCTCTTTATTTTCAGGGGAAACCCCTCCACTTTTGAGTTTTGTGACTTTAAGAAATATGACACACATCATCTGGACTATATGTCTCTTCTTTTTTTCTTTTGTCTTCATCCAAATTTGTTATTTTTCCTTCTTCTATACATATTATAAGCCCTTATGTTGAACAGATGAGTAAAGACATAATTAGATGAGATCTTCTATTTAAATTTGAATGATTTGTGAAATTAATACCTCATTCACAAGTTACCACTTTCCCAGTGGAGCCTGAGTGCTTCAGATAAATTATTTTAATTTGTACTAAAGCAGCTCACAGAGCTCATTTATTCAAATATCACAATTCACTGGAAGAATGGTGACTGCCAGGCAGGGTAAGTGACTCAACTTTATAAGTCATTCAAACTGAATCAGAAGAGCATCTCTTGCCAAACCTAACTAGTCAACAAAAAATGGTGAGGTTGATACTACTGGATGTCATTAAGTGAAATTTTGTGACAGAGATATGACAAGAAAACATCTAGTTTTTGTTAAATTCACAAAATAAACTAAAACAGGTGTCCCTTGTATCACCACTCATGAGTATTCATGTCTAAGGAGGAACTGTCAGCTCTATTGATAATGCTTCTCAGCCTGACTTCTTTTTAGAGACTACCACAAAAGTACTTTAGAAAGACACATCAAGCATCAGCTGAGCTGATGAAGACTGAGGCCTGATTGAAAGACACTGAAAAGGACTTTTTTTAAACTTCTTTCATTTGGAGAGCTGAAAAAAGCCACAAAACCTGTCTGTTTTCTTGAGGTAGGAAAGGGTAGCAAGAGAAAAGCTGTTCCATTGAAACATACCATGTTGGGACAAGGAATAGATTGTTTTCTCCTCAGTTGCCTGGCTCCTGTAGCTAAGGGAAAAGAAGTAGGATTTTCCACTGCTGAGGTCCCACATTAAATCCCTATTGAAGCAAAAATCTTTTCCAGCAGTTTCACCCACCATATGAGTTCAAGCTGTTCAAGTGTCAGGTTTTTTCTAGCTTGTAAGATGTTGTGTGCTGTGAGAAACAGACATTTTGTGGTGTACCTAGAAAAGCATTAATACCATCACTGTAGCATAAGTCATGGTGATAACACAATAGGACAAAGCTGCTTAGCATTATCAACCACTGTCAAACAAACCAAAAAATTGTCTGACAAACATATCTATTTAATATTCTTCTTTTCCCATGTCAGCAATGGAAGTGGGGTATGTGTATAGGTGGAGCTTTGCAAAAGCATGTCACTGATTTTTAGCTCCAGGTTGCCATTGAAAATAATAATAAGAAGAAAATATGGGGGTTTGAATTCCCCTGTGCCACTGAAAATTTCCTCTTCCATGCACTTCTTTGTCTTTCCTTCTTAATTCAACAAAAAAATGTATAGCTCTCCCTCAGATACTCCCTTTTGTTCATACCAAACTAGAGGTGGGAGAATATTGTAAAGCATTTACATGAATATTAGTTCCTGTTCTTAAGTGAGTTCACTTCAACTGTTTTCATACCTACTTTGTGTTTGCTTCCTGTCAATATTGCAGTGATCAAGCTTTGCTAGTGGTGAAATTCATGAAAGCTACCTTCAGCTTGAATGCTCATTTGCCAAAAACAAATTGTGAGTTACATATCCAATCAATGGTGTGAATTTCAAACATCTGAGTCAATATCACACTTCAAAGGTGTACCTCAGCATGCAACTTAACATCCTTACAAAGTGAAATTTCATTCTTAAGTGTGGAGCAAGGCAAAGCCAATTCATTGGCTGTAAATAAAAGTTGTATGGAAGTCCAGCAAAGACAGTACTCTGAAAATGATAAAGCAGTTAAAGGATGTTTGGGTATTTAAAGATGCAGATCAGGTCTATGGTTTACATTATCAGAAGTGATTATTTCTGTTGGTTTCACAGGAGATTTAGACATCAAATCAGTTTACAAATTTGAAAAAGTCTACTGAACATAGATCTCCATTTTTATGCACTCCAGAGGAGATTAATCTCAGAATAATTTCTAGTCAGTGAAAGGCAGGGCATCATCAAAGGGAAATTTACTCTATCTCTTTAAGGTATCTGGGTTAGTTGTGATGAATCCTCCTCTTGATGCATTGACTATATGTCATGACTGGCCTAGACTAGACATCTGAAGGCCAAAGTTGTATTTTACAGACCCTTTCTCATGTGTTATGGTAGGGTCCTAAAACAAGGTAGGTTGAAATAACAGAAAACTTTATGGTTCTACTAGTTACAGGAGGAAAAAACAAATATATCCTTTCATAGGGAAAATTTCTGATGTTTGCTTGAGCTAAAGCCAAACAGTAGTTTAAGCAGAGGAAATTGCAAAGAATAATTTCCCATCTATATGTGAAGACTGAGTTAATGTGAATGTTGATATCTGTGTATGTCCTCATGTTGTGTCAGTATTTCCAGAAAGATCATTATTCATGATCTTCACTTTCCTGTATTTGCTTGCTGATTTTCACATAACTTCTTTTAAACCTTAACCAATGTGGTTTTTTTGGTAGTTTGTTTGTTTGTTTGGAGGGGTTTTTTGTTTAGTTTTTAGGGGGTGGTAGTGTTTTGTTTGTTTGCTTTTTTTTAATTGAAATTGCAAACTACTGAAAAGATTCTGGACTGAAACAAATTGGGTGATAATGAAGGACTGCCTGCCTCAGGAAATTAAACATCAAGATGACCCTTGATGTTATTTCTTTGTATCTTGCATTGTTCCTCATGAAGAATCATAGAAGAATATCAGATTAAAATTTAATCCTTTTGTGTAATCACCATCTGGGTCCTGCAAACATTGGCAAAGGTCCCAAACAAAATGCCATAACCTAGAATGCTCAGGGTGAAAACCTGGCTGCATTGAAATCAATGCTCAAGTTTTTATTGATTTCCCTGCACCAAGGAACTCAGGGCAATTACAAACAGAAATCAATGAGCAATGTATCATTAAAAATGTTTAATGTGCAAAATGAGTAAAGCATATAGATATTCTTTCTCTTTGTACATTACCTTTAGCTATTATATGTCCTCCTGTGACCTCAAATTCGAGCTCCTGAGAAGTTCTAATTATTCAGAGCAGACTTACTGTAGAAATGGCTTACACATCTGTCATATTCTCCTAAAAGGCAGATTTAAAGCCTATCCTGTATTTATTATGCTAATTCACTTTGAAATCTATGGTGAAGGTGCCTCATGCCTATCAGACTGAGTTTGCATAGTAAATTTAGCACGGGTCATGGTGGCCCACAAACATTATTCCTGAGGCAGCTTTAACAGTCAGAGCCCTAAGAAAGTGTGTAGCACACACACAGGGAAATACACACACAGGGAATAAAATGAGCACATTTTAAATACTTATTTTTCCACTCTGAGATTGAGCAGTTCTGAGTTTGGGTTTCTTTAATATCTTTGGTTGCTGCAATCATGCTTTCAGAAGCAAAAGCACTTAGCAATTGTGCTGTTAACGTGGTCTTTCCATAAAATGGCCTAGCTTTTATCAGGATTAATCTTTTCCAGACTTGAGTGTTAAAAGGTGTTTTTGTTGTTGGCAAACAGGTTATTTTTGTTCTGAGAAAAGTACCCACCACCACCTAACATCAGTGTCACAAAAAAGCAAACTAGGTATTTAATTTGGTATTCTTTTATTTGTAACACCACTGCTAACCAGGAGACAGAGTTGGATGGAACAAGTCCTAAAAATGCTGAGGTTTTTTAATACCCATTAGAATAAATGTTATAGTCAGCTTGAAAAATGAATATGCCTCCCCAATGAATACAAAGTATTATTACAGTTATTTTTCTGTTTAAAAATGTACAATAAAATGAAGTTCAGGTTTTCCATGCATTCAATACCTAAGAGTAAAAACAATAGTGGAATTCAGCAATTATTCCCCCCCCCTCCCAATTATTACAAGCCATATAATTTTAAAGTTAAATTGAAAGGAAATATAAATGCCTTGAAGAATACAAATAACAATTAGGGAAGACAAAGAACATTAATATTGTTCCATAGTAGCAGTTCTGACTATAGCATAGTAGCATATAGCACAGTAGCTTGTTGTCCCAGGTTAGGGTAGTGTGATTTTAAAAATTTGAATTTCTTTCACTTTTTCTCTAAATGAGTCATTAAAGAGTGAGTTTGAAGTTGTTTTCTGGCCTTATGCACATTTGAGTATCAATATCATAGACATTTTCCATGCTGGTCTGATTTGTGCTCTTCCTTGAGTCATCCCTTGCTTTACTCCAGATGTCTTCTTTAGACTTCTAGGGGATTCACAGTCTTAATGAACACTAATAGAGTTTTTATAGTCCCTAGATGCCTTTGTTTGCACAGTGACTTTTAAGTAGCAAGAAGACCATCAAATATTATGAGACAATTAATAAGTAATTACAAAAAATGCATCCTTTAGAGTTCTTTTACTCATGTTTTTTTACAGAACATTCATGCACATTTCACATAGCTATAAAAGTCTACACCCTTTACACATGTGATGAAGGCATTTGAATGAAAACCAAGCAATAATAAGTTAAAAATGTAAACATCAGAAAAGTCAGACAGGAACTACAACCAAAGAAAATGCTCAGAAAACCAAAAAGCAAATGTGGAAAGAGTTTTACAATCATCATATTGGTTGTACATCTGAACTAGTGGCATGCAATATACTTAAGTATATGTGTATTTTCAGGTCAATTGCTCTTCCATTCTCTGTCTTCAAAGCTGAAACTGAAGCAAAATTATTGTCCTTATCTTGGATTCCTAATGGCTTTCTTAGCTGTCGTAGATGATAATATGGAGCTGGTATTTTAATTACCTTGGAAATTGCTTAAAACCACACTTAAAATACATGTGAAAACACCAAGTCTAAGTTATGGCTTAGTATTTAAATTTAGTCTATCTACTCTTTTACATTAAGGGAAGTAAAAAGAAAATGATCTGTGTTTAGCTCAGGTCTTCATCTGTCACAATATAACGATTAAACTGTATTCTGGAAAATGTTATTTCAGTCATCAAGAAAGCTCATCACAATGACAAATTCTGTGATGTTTATACATTGAGCTATAAAAAGGATGACATGAAGGAAAAAATATTTCATCTGGCACACTGGAAGTACATAGTGAAAAGATCTGACCTATTTTATACATTATTTTCTGCCAGTTTTCGTTTCTACATATGTATATACATGTGTGTGGATCTGTATGTGTATACACACATGCATGTAAGTGTGTTTGTGGGCAGGTGTAGTTAAATAAATTAATAGATTTCTTCATTTATAAATGAACACCAAGTATTAATTTAATTGTTAAAAGTGCCTTTCCTTAAATTACAATCAGTCCTGCAAAAATTCATTAGTTTGCCCTAAGCTATATTTGCATCAGTTGTAACTGGAAAAATGTATATATAATAAATACCATTAAAAAGCAATAAAAGGAGTTACAAGGAGTCCTAATGATGTACAAAACATTGTTCTGCTGTGTATTACAACTTCTGAAAAAAAAAACATCTACATCCTCAGAAAAAGGATTGGTATTAAATGCAAATTTACTAAAAGAAAAAGGAAAGGTTTACTCATCAGAAACACAAAGAAGTTAGGGATTCTGCCCTGAAAAACCACAGAAGAAATACAGGTAAGGTTGATGGGCTTCATGGTTTGTATGAAGGCATGGAGAACCTTGAAGGTCATGGCTTCTGCAGGGAAATACTGCCAATCACATCACCTAGTTGCCATCTCATCTGTGAGGTGGCTTCAGAGCATGTCTCTGAAGAAGAAAGCCAGCAGTCCAATTTCCATCATGCTTTACTGCTGCTGTAGAGAAGCTTTCTGGTTTTATTGGGTGTGTGTGTCAAGGTCTTGGTACCAAAGAGGGTACCAAGAATTCTGTGCCTGGAGAAGAGAAGGCTCTGAGGAGACCTTATTGCAGCCTTTCAGTACTTAAAGGGAGTCTGTAAGAGAGAGAGTGTCAATCTTTTTAGCAGGGTCTGTGGCAACAGGGTAAGGGGTAATGGTTTTAAATTAGAAGAGGAAGATTTAGACTAGATATATGGAAGAAAGATTTTACAAGGGTGGTGAAACACTGTCCCAGATAGTCCAGAGAGGTGGTAGATGTCCCATCCCTGGAAACATTCAAGGGCATTTTGGATAGGGCTCTGAGCATCCTGATCCAGTTAAAGGTGCAATGATACAATGGTCCAGCTCAAAACAAAAATTCCATAAATACTGCTGCTCTGTAAACCCTATAACTTGCATATATCCCAACTATATTTTTAACTGATTTTATATAAAATTTGTGACAGCAGTACTTTTCTTGCTACAAAAAAAATATGAAAATATAACCAAACTGGGTATCTCTAGGCCTCAGTTGAATATGTTCTTACAAACTTATCTATTTGTTTTGCTTTAAAACCATGGACTTAAAAGCTGGGGTTTTTTTCTCATTTATTTTTCTATTCACATTTACTTTTGCAAACAGAAGGACAGATACAGAGCAGTTTACACAGTGTAATTTTGCAGTGACTTTCTGGGTGCAAAGCTGAAAGAAAAAGGGAAATTCTTGTTATGAAGATATTTCACTACATTTGAATACAACAGCCACTCTGTTAAATTAGTTGGCAGTTCCATTTTTAACCAGATAACATATAATATCTCTCTGGCATACCTGCTGAGCTTCCAACAATCATTTGTTAAGGGCTGCCTACTTTTGAAATGGTATCCAAAATGTTGTGTTTAAGAGACATTGATTATCTTATGCCTCATTAATTTGTCTCATCCCTTTTAAAATTCATGTCCATTTTCAATCTCCACAGCCTCTACTGATGACACATAAGAGAGACACAATATTCATATTCTGTTTTCCTGACATAGTAAGAATTTCCTCTAGAATCTCCTTCTTTCAAACTGCTTCCTAATTCTCCTTTTATCATCTGTATCTTATTCATTTCTCATGCTTTATCTTCACATTCCCTTGTGCCATATCATTTCTATCTGCTCCAAGAAAGCATCATTATCACATCCCAAAATACCTGCATCAGATTCTCAAATAGCACTGATCAAATTGTCTTTGTTATCTTTGACATTTCAGGATTTCCAGTGGCAAACAAGTAGCATTAAAGTTATGTGAGCTTTGATCTCCTTTTCATAACTGCTGCATTGCTTTACAGATATGGAATTTATTCAGATTTCTAACAACCTAGTCAGTAAGTGCTGTGATGTCCAGATGTACATTTTCAATCAGAACTCTTTATTTATTCTTGTGCAAATTATATATGATCAGCAAAATTTGTTACCTCACTCTTCCTATTTTTTAGAATATTCAAAACTGAGTATTGAACAACACAAATAAGAGTACAGATACTTGAGACTGGCTGTCACCCTTCATTGATGAAATAAGAGTTTATTCTTGTAATTTATATTCTCTCTCTTAACCATTACTTAACACATGAGAGGATTTTTTCCTTCTATTTTGAGACAGCTTAATTTCTTTAAAAGCCTATTATAAAAGATCTCTTGAAAGCTTTTGAAAATCCAAGTACACTAAATCCACATGAATAACCTCCTCATGCTGCCTGAGTACTTTAAAATAATTCTAATAAATTTGTGAAACATAATTTCCTTCTGCAAGATAGCTCTTTTGTTCACTCCTCCTCATGTTCACACTTCCCCTTATTTTCCATTTCTCTGCTAATTCCACTACTAACTGTAATTTCTAGATATTTGACATACATTGAGGTGAAATGGACTGATCTGAAATTGCTAGATTATCTTTTGATTATTTTATAAAGGCTTTTTTTTTCTTGTAGCCTTTTCTTGTTTTTTACAGTTTACAGAATCAGCCATCAGGAGTTTTATATTGCAGTTCCTTCAGAATTCAGGGGCCAGCAACCACTTTCCTTAATGTCATTAAAACTACAGTACAGATGGAAACTATGGAAGAGTCAATGGTGGGTCCTGCTTTCAGGAAGGTGGTGCTCTCCAGTCTCTAGAAATGGAAGGAACCTCTTTCCTCATTGCAATGTTGTTTGTTTCTCTTTGAAAATTGTCACAGTGGAGCTGGCTTTATTCATAAATTCATTAGTCTCATTCATTCCAAGTGAAAGGCATCTGGGACACATCCAGTCATAACAAACTAGACCTCAGGCTGCCACCACTCCTCCTGATATTACCCTGACTTGTATGGGGAGGGATGTGAGAAGATAGGATCCTCCACCCTCAGGAAGAAGAACAACTTTGCTACTAAATAATCATGAAGTCTTGAATTAATTGCAAAGGGAGAAGTATGGTTATGCCAAAACTCATTAGTCTGAGGAAATCAGAACATTAGACAATGATCACACAGTTAAAGGCAGAGATCCCATCAGTATACATTTACAAGCAGCTCCTGACAACTCATTTCCAGTGTTTCTCCCCAGCTTGCCAACTCCAGCAAAACTCAGGGTTCCAAGTCAGCCACTCAGCTAGGCTGTTCCTGTGAAACCCAGAGACATTGCTAAGAACATTATCCTGTTGTTGCTGTTTCCAGAACTTGCACTCTTGAAACAGAGGAACTGTCATGTCCCAACTGTCAGCATCACAAGAACTGCCACATCTGTGCTTCCAGGGCTAATACCCAAGCAGCCTGACATGGCCATCACCCTGTAATGGTAGAGTTCAACATTTTCCTTTTAGTTTCAATATCTAATGAGAGGAAATCTAAACATCAAACTACTGAATTGCTTTATTAACCATTTTTTTTTTCTTCCTGTAAGAGCCTCCTAACTCTTGAATAAAGCCAGGTCAGAATTACATTTCTAATCTATGATGCACTTGCAGGTTTTTTGCATGTAGAAGCAAATTGCTGCATCTCTGTGGGGACAGCAGAGGTAAATAAAACAGAAAGAAGATGCAGATATGATGAAATACAAAAAAGATAATGGGAATACATTACCAGAATTATTCCTAAATTCAGAATATTTTTTATATATCTGCTTGACTTCACTGTAATCTCTGCAGAGTTCATAGATCTCCACAGGCATGGATCAGTTTTTTTCCCCTCAAATCTCCTCAGAGAGTTCTTGTGAGTCTTTAAAGTAAATGTTCAAAAGGGGGATTGTGTAATACAGTAATTCATTTTTTCCAGTCTCTCAAAGGAAAGTTAAATTAATCTCTTTTGCCTATCTGTAGCAATGTTTTGAGACTATCTTGCCAGTACTCTACCACTATTCTCTTATATAAATAAATTACCATAATATCAGAAGGTGGGAAAGGAAAAAGCAGGTGGTAAAGTGAGAAATACTAAGCCACAGTAAAATACTGTAGAGGTTCCTAAAGCTTTTGCCTAACTTGTCTCCTTTTTTGTTTGTTTACAGATTTCTCTGTTGCAGCAGAACATCTACATGCTTCAAGCTGCTACAGGGAAGGTTCAGGTTGGACATTAGGAAGAATTTCTTCATTGAGAGGGCTATGAGGCATTGGTTCAGTCTGCCCAGGGAGGTGGAGGAACCATTATCCCTGGAAGAGTTCCTAAAACAAGTAGATGTGGTGCTTGGAGACATGGTTTAGTGGTGAGTATGACAGTGTTAGGTGGATGGTTGGATTCAATGGTATCAGAGATCTTTTCCAGCCATAATGAGTCTATGATTCTATGTATAAATTATCAAGTGTTCAAGTTTAAAAAACACAGTTTTTGTCTCACAGCAGCTCTGCCATGTAAGCAGTAAAGTGTAATGTGGTCTGCAATGCTGAATATTCTGTGAGGTCTTTCATGAGGCTGTTATTTGGGAATTTTACTACCTTCATTCATGGAGAAATTCCTCTATATTACTTGGATCTTCCTACCCCCTTAGCTAAGTGTTAACTGGTATTTAAACTGGAAGCTGACAGTGGGGTTGTAAAAGAGAAAGGACCCTTGAGACAAATCATGGGATGGGACTTCTTAATAATCATGTCTATTCTCCTATCTGTTACAGGCAGCTATGTATCATGAGAGTTTTCAAGTTAAAGAACACTTAGTTCTCTCTGTGCCACCACTGCTTTATCTCTTTTCCTCTCTACTGAAAAAGAGGAAACAGACCTATTTGGAAGACATGTGCTGCATAATATTAATGAGTATCCTACAGTTCTCTCACAATATGAGCTTTAAGTCTCTCCATGTAACTATTGGTGATATTCTGTACTGAAATGGCTATTTTAAGATAAATTTAACTTTTACAATATTACCCTTTCACCCTCTTTTGAGGCCTTTACCTAACTGCCACTTAAAAGGGATGGAGTGGATCTTTTTTCTTCCTTTTTTTTTTTTTTTTTCTTTCTTTTCACCTTTCTACATCAACTAAAAAGCTGACACTTTAAAATCCTTTTGTTATGACATAGTGAATGATCAGAGCACATAAACACACTCTGAGGGTCTGGTTCTGGAGCAAATCAGAAACAGGAACAGATTGAGTGGCTATTTCCTAAGATTAAGTAAATGTCTAGAAAATTCAATATGAGTCATCAGCCCCAGGTCCTTAGTAAAATAGGCAACAGTATCACATAACCTTTTGTGGAGAATAATCAAGCTCTGCCTTCCAAAAAATTAGGTTGTGCCTTCTTCTTCTGTTTCTGCTTCAAAAGCTTGCTGCTCTGATAAGTAAAACCTTTTACATTGACATCCTGAATCAAGGACTCTTCATAGCCAGTGGTTGTGGCAGAGTGCCTGGAGCTTTCACCTGCAGTAGGTCCTAGATAAATGGTAAAGAAGTCCAGATTTAGGACTACCCTGAAAAGTGTTCTGCATATAACTTCACCAGAGCTCTTAATACAGATGTTCTCAACAAAATTTTCACCTCATCTTTAGTGATTTCATAATTCCAGCAGCAATTCTTTCTTCCCTAACCTCACATGCAATTTCATGTGTGAAATCAGACCATTTTTGTTCTAATTCTGAGTAGGTAAGAGCTACCACATTCCTATTGCTCAGCAAATGTTCTCAATGAAAGTTATCAGTTTAGCCTGGCAGCTTTAAACTATAAGTCTAGATCTAATTTTTACTTCTGAATTAACTGAAAACATTGTGGAGTTCAGATAAATGGCCATTGCAGATGACAAAATCACACAAAAATACCTCAGTGAAATCCCAGTGCACAGGACTTTTGATTTTGTGTGCTATATTTTTTTAGGGAGGTGAGAAGTCATTGAAATGGTGATGATTCCAATGGTCCAGTCAGCTTTATTTGTCTGAGGCTTGGATATTGAAAGGAACATGATATTCCTCAAATTTTCAAGCCTGCATAAGTGTTACATGGCAATGATGGTGCAGCATAAATATGTAGAAGATATCTCTAGTTTTTCTACTCCTCTTTACTATCTTTCAGTGTATCATAGGAGTCCACTGTATCTTCAGACATTAATGTGTTCAGTCTGTTACAAAAAATATTCTTTAATTACAATACCACACATAATTACTGGACCCTTTTGAACACATAATGAGACTTATTAAACCAGAACAACTTATTTCACTTTCATCCTTTCTTTTTAAATTATGTTCTCAAACCAATATTTGTTAACATTTCACATTGCTGGTCCCAGTAGAATTCCTTTATTTTTTTCTTAGATAAAAACAAAGATATAAGATGATGCATGACCAGGAATATGATGCTGTCAATAAGAAACATTAATTAACAAATTAATTAGACACAATTTGTTTCTTTCCCTCATGAGAGAAGAGTTTTCCTATCTTGCTGGAAAGCATACCGAATAAGAAGAAAACATGCATATATCGGTCCTCTAAATACTGCACCCTTAATAAACCTCCTCTAGGGTTCCTTTCTCCAGGGTAGATGAAATTGTTTTCTTAAACTGGCTCATCCATCCTTAATCCACAGTTTGCCAACATAATTTGCTTCTACTTTTTGTGATGTCTTAGCAACTGCTGCAATAATACAGCCTCTCATGGCCCTCACTCACACCTAAACCAAAATCACTTTGATGCAATGGAATAATTTATGGTTAGATACTTTTCCTAAGGCCAGATGTGTAGGAAAGTGTATTAGATGCTCTGACTTCTCTGCTTTACTCAAGTTTTTTTGCCATTTTAAATAAAAACTGAGAGTGTCTAATTCTTTCCTGTTTAAACTTGGGGTCTGTCCTTAAGGTTAAGTGTGTGCATGTTTTGTAAGGGGAAAAAATAGCATGTAAATAGATACTAAAAATAACATAGTTATGAACACAACTCATTTTTCCATATGTTTTGTGGTTCTTGTTTGCAGAAAGCATTTGTTCTGCAGAAAAAGGAATGTTGTGAAGAAATCTTGTAAAATCACTTTCCTAAAGTATTACTTAAATGTCATTATTCTTTGAACATTTTTTTGCCACAATAATCATCAGAAAATTACAGTACACTGTAAAATAAACAGGCAGCTTCCCCCTCCCTTCCTTAAAGAATGCTTTTCCTTTTCTCTCTCTTTTAGTTCTTTATTTCTCTTTCACTTATCTTTGAATTTATCTGAAGGAGTTGTGTCTTGAGTAAAATTAGTGAATGACACTGTTGGCAGTGCTTGTCTTTCAGGAGCTTCCTTAGTCACTGGAAAAAGCCTCTATCACCAATAACTAATCCCATTACAAAGTAGACACTGTAGGATGTTTAAGGTCACTGGATGAGTTGCCCTCTGGAGTTACCTAGTTATTGTCAGCTATGAAGAGACTTAGTTAACTTAGACTAGGTACCAGCTTGTTTTCAGCTAAAGTGGGATGATAACATGAATTTAAGCTGAAAAGCTGTTTTCTGGATCTTTCTCTGTCCTAAAATAAGAAATACACCTTTAATTATGAACATAAGATATTTATTTTTTTAATGGGTATGATTGACGAATTTTGTTTGAACAAAGGAAGAAAATATTTGGTCTTACACTTGAAAGAGTATGACAGAAACATTAAGGAGAAATAAATAAATGAACTAAAAAAACCCCCACCTAAATTGAAGAACTGAATATGCAAGAAGCAGCTGTTTCTAAAATGCCAGTGTTTTGCCACTTTTTCTTTGCAATGTCTACATAATCATTAAAAATGACAATGGAGAAGTATGTGGCTGTTTGGTGACAGTGGAACAGTCAGTGTCAGAACTGATCATGCTGTTAATTATTTTGTAACTGTCACTTAATAAATTACTGAACTTCTACAGATTAATCCTGTGCTTTGTGTCTCTGTGTTTCCCTGTTTACTTCTGATTTTCTCCCAATTGATTCTGACTGTGAAAACCATGAACAATGCCAGAATATTGCAAACAATATAGCTCTGAAGGAGATAAGATAGCAAAAGATCAGTTAGAGAAGAATTAAAAACTAACAATGTGAAAGTTAAAGTAAGCTAGTAAATATATTAATTCACACCTTAAAGACAGAAAAGTTCTCTACCTTTCTCCCTACATAATTAGTGCCACCGAGGGAAGACCAAATAATTTGTTTTTACCTAGAGGATGCTGAGCCTTTTTAATTACTGTATGTGGTAATTGTAGAGTCACTAATGAAAACATGAAACAACACAAAGCCAGAATTAGAAAATGTATATTATGATATGCCAAAAGAGCTAATCAAAATACTTAAATCTTGAAAAAAATTGTGTGTGGATTCAGGGTGGGGTTTGTTTTCTTTTCTTCTTTCTTTTCTCTTTTCCTTCCTTTTGTCTTTTCTTTCCTTTTCTCTTTTCTTTTCTTTTCTTTTCCTTTCTTTTCTTTTCTTTTCTTTTCTTCTTTTTTTTTTGCTTCGCTTTGCTTTGCTTTGCTTTTCTATTCCTTTTCTATTCCTTTTCTATTCCTTTTCTTTATTTCAGACAAAAGGTTTCTTCTAGCTTTTCTATAAGCATGCATGATGTCATGGTATATTTCATGATATATGTTCACATGATATTGATAAATCCAGCCAAGAACTGGATTTTACATTTCAGAACACAGTGTCTAAAATAGCAAGTTGACTCAGTAAAGCTTGACCCTAGAAGTAAAACAGCATCCACTTATGCAACCCTGATGGTTGTCAGGTGCTAGACCAGGATGAAAAGTTCATTCTCTAACAGCTTTCCCATGTATCACAGCCTTGCCAGCTATGTAAGCAGCATGCCACTGCTGTATTTACTGTAATCTAATTTCTCTAGAACAGCAAGATGTTAAAGGCTGTTAAATGTCTCGACTGGAAACCTCCCATATAACTAAATTGAAAGGTGGCAGCTAAACAGACTGAATGAACATGTGCTCATTTAAGTAGTGTGCCCCAAATGCTTCCATCATCAAATACACAGTTTCTGAGATCACATATTGACCAAAATTTATGTAGAGCAACCACCAGATTTCTCTGAAGGTTTCTGTCTTTAGCTGGTTTCTCCTTATGGTAAAGGCTGCAAAACCTGTCACTGCACCAGCAGTCAAGATGTTCAGGTTCAAGTGATCTTTAGCTGGGTCACAGAGCCAATTATGCCCTGAAGTCCAAAGCTGGGTTTCCTTTTTCTCAAGCAGCATTGCTTCACTGAATAACCCTGCACAGAATCTGCCCTCATGGGATAGAACTTAATGGGAAGAGTAGATGCCCTAACCATCCATTCCTTAAAAATAAAATGGAAGCTGTTTTTTTTATTTTCTTAAATAAAATCTCTTCATTTAAGGGAAAAAGATCTATGATTCCTTTAGTTTTAAACTCTCTATTGGCAGGTTCTTACAACCTGCCCTTGAGCCTCACAGAGAGAATTTTCTACAAGAAACACTGTGTGTCTGTGAATTTACCTGTATCATTATAAAAAATATCACTGGTTGAAGTTGGATTTTGGGTTGTCTCTTTTTACATATCTATTTCAAATAATCTGCAAAGTAATGCATATTAATTTAATTAATTTAAAATTAATTAAAAGCAGTTTTGAATTTTAAGACTCTTTCCAGGATTAGAAGAAATAGTCTAATTACAAATATGCCTCACCATAAGCAGATAGGTTCTTCCATTTATGTTAATTCAAGTGTGATGGTTCAGAACCTGTATTTTTACTGCAGCATGAAATGCAGCACAAAACCTTAAAAGCTTGGGATGTTTTTGTAAAGAATATATTGGTGAAATAAAACTGGAGATGGCTCAGGTGACTGTTACTGACAAAATGTCCTAAGGAAACTGATTGTTGGGGATATTTTAGAAGATTAAAGATGCTTTTTCACAACTGAAGTAGGCACCAACTGAAATGCTGAATATCTACTTAAAGGTAATTAAATCCGGTTTTTTGTTTGCTTGTCTGTTTTGGGGTTGTTATTAATAGAATTATTACATAGGGCAACAGTTTTGAACAGATTCCAGAGAACTTTAAGTTTGTATTCACAACTTCACAGCCTAGTTATGGAGAAGGATTACTATTGCCCTCTCTGACCTCCTCAGATGACCTCTTGCCTTTTTTTCTCTCTGCTTTTCCATGTCTTGGGATATGAGGTTAAAAACTGTGTCTCATGCATAGGCTAACTTCCACCAAGTTTTCTACTGTGTTGGTAATCCCCTCTCCTTTGGGCTGTGATGTTTCTTTCTTGCTAACAACGGTGTGTCTTCAGTTTCAGTTTATTTCAATCTAGGTAATGGTCCATTAAAATCATTAGCTCTTGTTTGTTGTTAATGAGCAGACTCCTGTTACTGATGAACTTTGCTTTTAAATTTGACCTTTTCTCACTGTCTGCTAAAATTTAAAGAATTATAACAAATTCACAACAACTATTGAAACCCCAGTATCAGACTCTGGAGAATGAGTTTTAACCTGCACAAAGATTTTAGCTTTTTTCTTCTTCTTCTTTTTCTTGCCTTTTTTCCCGCCCCTCTAGTATTTTGTCTGCTTTTTCTTGAATATACTTGTGTGATGGTTGACTGAAGACATTCACTAATCTTTACCATTACTTTGAACTAATTAAACTAACATAATTTAGAGTCTTTTAAAAAAGAAGAAACACATTAAATCCCCTAATTAAGGGTAAGACTGAACCTCTCTACCTTCTCAAATTCTCAGATGTATTAACAGGATATTTTAATTTGAACAGATTGTAGGTATAAAAGGTGAAATTTTACCTTTTGTGAAGCAAATAACAAACCTCTTACTGACTTCACCCAAGTCAAGATTGTTTCCAGCTCAGTTTGCAGAAATTTGTGAATAAAATAAAATTGAAAAAGAAAAGAAAAAAAAAGTTTAATTTGACAACCCATATTTGTCAGAATGAATAATTCCACCAAGTCTGTTTGAGAAGATTGTGCAGGAAAGATTTACACCATTCATTTTAAAAGAAAGAAATAGAAAATGATAATAAATGAGGTGGTGACTTTTCTGAGCTATAGCTGTACAAAAATATTTCTCTCTGGATAGATGTGTTACTTTTATTGTGCAATAATATTCTTCCATCTTGGGCTTCAGGCATTTTATCAGGATCTCAGTAAATGGTCTACCTCTAGGACAATATTTTATCATGATTGCCCTTAAAACTAGTTACTATTTATATGACAGAGCATTTATAGTTTTGATGGTTTGGTTCATTGGACATAGCCTTGCTACTGAACAGCCAGTGGTGACAGTTTCTTACATCAAACTACTAACAGAAAAAGCTGTTTTAAATGTAAGAAACTGAGTGTATGCCAAGAATGGTAAACCAGCTCAGCATGGTGTTCCCTGAAACCCTAGAATATCCCATATTCCTAACTCCAGTTTGAAGAATGGACAAGGGGAAAATTAAAAAAAAAAGACAATGAAGAAAATTCTTCAGTTATATTCCCCTGATTCCTCAAAGAGAGAAACAGAGTAGGAAATACAAGTAGTAAGTAAATAAAACCAATGAAACAAATTGTGATATTCACTTTTAACAAGCCTTTGCAGAAGCCAGAGATCAGCCACTATTAAAAAAACCCTATAAAATGTTCTGAGGATATCTATTTATAGGATAAAGAACAGTTGTGGCAAACTAAAATGTATTCTACTCAGCTGTCATGCCCATTTATTATGTAAAGAAAAGTACCAGCAACAAACATGTAGCCATGCTGTTGTACTGCTATTTCTCTGGTATTATGGAAACAGTTGTAGATCTCCAGTAAATCAATAATGTTCACTAAATCTTGGGGGGTTTTGTCTTAACTTCTTGAATATAGATTTCAAGTCTTCTTTCAAGAAATTTGGGAGATTTTCTTGCTGAAGTGGGATTGGAATATTGATTCTGTTTCAGGTTCCAGTGTGGAAAAAGGCACAGAGAGCAAAAGAGTAGGAACATTTGAGAAAACTAGAGACCAGTCTTCCCACAGTGAAAATCATGAGAGAAATGGTGAGAATGTAGATTACAGCCATGCTAGAGACTATCAAGGTGGAAAAGGCCTTGGTCTTGAAAGCATTTAGTTTTCCCCTGCAGATGTGACCATCTTCTATTGACTCTGTAAGAGGGCTTGGAGACTGACATCCTCAGTCACTTGCAGGTGACAGGAATCCCCTGTAAATGTTTAATAGTGAGGTCAAAAGAGAAGCAATGGAAGTTCTTCCTTTACTCCATCTCATCAAATGTAACATCACTCTTTTCAAACTTGAAATACCTCTGTCACATAAAAGCTTGTTTCTCCACTGCTTATTGCTGTGAATTATTGATACTATTTGTCACACATTATAAAGGCTAACATCACACAGTTGGGCTTTGGCAAGATGAACACTGTGCTTGCAGAGAGAGCAACAGTGCATAATGTACATTTGAATCAGGGAACAGACAAGCTCATCTCTTTATAGAACCTTTTACTCTTGGTGCTTTATTTGTTTTGTTGAAGTAGGTATTTGTAAGCTCAAGGAACAAAGTATGTAAAATTTCCTACCAGTTTGTTTTTATTTTTATAATGTGCACATGAAGAATCTGTTGAAGGAAGACTTAAAATTGAAAGATAGCACCTTAAAGGAAAATAGAGATTTATTTCACTATGGTATAAAACCCCACCTCTACTGTGTGCTATGCTTTGGTTTATCTGTAGATTACAACTTCAGCAGTACTTCTGGCTTAATTTGTGGTTTGGGTTTGTTTGTTTTGGGTTTGTTTGGTTGTTTTGGTTTTTTTTTTACTTTTTTTGTTCTTGTTTTATTACTATTAAAAGTGTTACCCATATTTCTATGTCCCATTGATTTGCCTAGCCTGCAGCTTTGCTTAAATAGAAAATTATTTATATAATCTATTGAACAAGAATATTTCACTGCTGAGCCATGACATCTATCACCATGTTTGTCATTTCCTGTCATCAGTGATACTCTCCTCCATACTCACTCACACGCTTCAAAGGATCACTTGTATGGTAGTCACTCTCCACTTTGGTATTTAGTGGCATTTGAAAGCCCATTTGCTACTGACACATCCCATGCAATGTAGTGTAAATAAAACATTAACAGAGGCTCACTTTAATGAAGAGACATTTTAAGACAACTTAAGGGAGAAATAGTGGATCTAGATCCTTTTATAAACAACACAACTAAAAGCAGCTGCTAGTACTGCTGCAATTCTGTTTTTCTACTGGCAAATTAAAGGTCACACTAGAGCAGGAATACATATATATGATGTTATTTTAATAGACCTGTAGTTTGNATATACATGTATGCATATATATATATATATATATATGTATTCCTGCTCTAGTGTGACTACTGTAGGGTTGATGGTAAAGCAGTCAAAAGTCAGAAAAGACAACAAGCTGTTATCAGTTAGTCATTTGTTTGCAACCATCTATATTTTAATAGACCTGTAGTTTCTTAATTGAATTTTCCAGTACAGTATCAATACTTATGGTGACAACACAGAGGTGAATGCAATTCAGGTAGAGGAAAAATAACTGATATTGTGACCATTTGCATATCAGATGTGGTCAGGATCTCAGTCCTGCTTGTATTAATTTAATTTTCAGTGGTACTGTGGTACCCAAGGAAGAACAAAAATGCAAGGAGACATTTTTGCTAAACTGTTTTGTTACTTTGCCTTTCCACCTCCATTCAGTTCATTTTTTTTTGTCTTGTCAGCTTTTGACATCTAACATAAAATTTTCAGGAGTGCCTAAGGGCCATATTAAAAAAAGGACTATGGTGTCTGAAGTGAGAGTTTCTCTGCAGATATCTACAATGAAGAGTGTGATCCCAAAAAGCCCTGTACAACCTCTGTAGACACCTTATGATTATCAAATACAAAGTTTTCTGGGCACTAGAAATACACACCCAGAAGTTCCTAAATCCTCACACAGTTAAGTTCAACATCTAAGTTGTGTTTTTTTTCAGGATATAGAAGTTAGGTATTCCTCTGCCCAAATCCCTCTGGGGTTCCCTCTGGAAGGCGATCTCAGAGTATGCATAATACAAGAGAGACAGAACTGACGTCTTTCCAACTGCCTTGGTATTTGTCAGTCTCCTTTGAAGTACTGCTGGAAGAGAAAGAACCCTTTAGGTTTTATATCCTGATCAGAAATTTCACCAGGCTTCTTTGTTCCTTGTTGTCCCTGGAAGATTTTGTATTTCCATTTCTTAGCTCAGTGAAGCAGATTTACACCACTAGATAACACACCAGGTGGGGAGATCTCCTTATCCTCTTCTTTGTAGAAGAATTCAAACTTAAATTCATTTGACAAAGGAAGGAATAAAAGAATCTATAGGTTAGCAGTTACTGTGAGTGTGAATGCTGGCTTCCAAGGTTTGTTTAGCATTTTAGGTTAGGCTTTTCTAGCAAGCCTGTTGATTTCTCTGAAGAGACAACTCTTAAATGCTGAAGTGACATCTAAGATTTTAATGACTTCTAAGTCTCACTTAGAGACTCCTGAGTGTTTAGTTCTACACTAAAGTAGGTAAGTACTTCTTTCACCTTACTCTGTTATCAAAGAAGATGCTGTTATATTGAAAGTACTATATTGATTATTATTTATAAGGTATATAATAGATTTATAATCAAGTATTAGACCTTTTTTAACTCTTAATGACCCATTCTTTTAGTCCATTCAAGCTATCTTTCCTACACAGGTATGTTTGACACAGGTGTTTTATTCACCTCACTAAAGCCCAGAGAACTATGTTTAACAGCTAAAAGCAGTGACTCAATGGTTTATATCTTTCTTTAGTAGCCTGAATACTAAAACTGAAATAAGACTTGTCCTTTAACCTTTTATTCATTTTTTTAAATATCTAAATCTCTATTTATTTTCTCATAATGAATGAGAGTTAAAATGTTTTCCACAGCAGCCAGTGATGTCAGTGGAAACCTTTTGTTAGGCAGAAGCTTTGATTTCAAAGAAAATCTCTATTTTTTAACACTGTCTACATAAGTAGGGAGTATCCATTACTGATGGTGAAGTACAGCAAGAAGTTTCTATCCTATGTGCAATCATTGTAAATAACAATAATAAAACCCAACTACTCTGAGATAAAAGACATGTTGCATTTCTATTTTTTGGTAGCAAATTTTAGTATGAATCCCTCAGGATTCTCATAAACAAGACCAATATGAGATTACTGCTGAGATTTGACTGCTCAATGGCTTCAGTGCAGCAGGGAACCAATTTGAGGGGAAAAAACGATTTTAACAGCAACGATGACGAAGAAAAAACAACAAGAAACCCCCCCAAAAACCAGTAATGAAGTCAGGGAGGTTGAGAATGAAACTTACAGAATGATTTCTCATCTATTTTACCCTTGGGTCACCTCCTCCCCTGAGTGTTAAGTAATATTGTAAAAGGTGTTGCTATAACAACACTAATTAATTATGGTGGTATTTCATGTGTGACAGTAAAAAGGGAAGCCATTGTCGTCTTATTTTATGTCATAGCCAGTGGTGTAAGAAAAGAGGTTTATGACAGTGGGATCAAACATAATGCAGTAATTACTGAAAAAGGCCAATTTTTGTTAAGGCAATGCATATATATCTACCCTTATGGTTTGGGGACATGAATGACCCTCAAAAATCCTGACACTTTTCACACTGTATGTTAAAAAGAAAGCAAAAGGAGGCAGTGTGAAACTTGTGCAAGACTGTAAAGACTTTGCAGAGCTATCTCACTCTAAAAATCATGTTTGTCATATACCCAGACTTGTGCTGAATCTAAGTCAGACTTTGAGGAGCAGAAGGAATTCTGAGGTAACTCTGAAATCTATCTTATGATCTTGATAAGCTTGAAACAACTAATGTGAATATTACATATCAGTGAAAAAATACAGGGGAGTAGCATTAGGAGGGGCTTTGATAAGACTTGGCTATGCTAAGATATTACTGTAACTATGAAGAAGACTGATTCTTCAGGGAAAGTTGATGCTCTGTTTCTCTCATTATTAAAAATGTATGGGTTTTTTTTCCTTCTTTTTGCTTTTCCTTTAAGACTTGTGATACCTTCAGTCTAGAGAAGTATTGCTGATTACAAGGATTAATGTTTATTGTATAAATGGTAAATTTAGTTACTCAAAAAGACTCTACATTTTTAGAAGAGATACTTGATATCAATGTATCTACTTTAAAATGGCCAGAACTGTCCAGACAACATCATGCCTGTTGTCTGAGCACTGAAAGATGGAAAAAAAGGATTTTTATCAAAACTTCTGTAACAAATTGTCAAAATATTTTTGCTAAAGTATAAATATCTCCTTTTTAGGAATACTTTAAAGGCATTATGCATTGGATTAATTTTTGTTTCTTCTTTAGGATGATTTTCTAAACATAGGAGCCTACATTTTTACTTGCTCAAAATAAGAAAAGATGTATCCTAAGTTAAGGGTGCTTTTGGTTTGTTTTTTTGGCTTTTTTTCATGATAGGATGAGCCATAGCTGCTCTGAAACATAAATAAAAAAGACACCCATATGCTTATTTGTCTGTTTCCTGCAATCTCATTAGACAATCTTAGACACATTTTTAGATGCAATCTTTACAGCATTACAGCCCAAGTTTTCATTCCCACTAGTGTAAGAGGAAGAAGTTAATTAAAACTGATTAAGTGAAAACAAGACAGAAGCCTGTGGAACAATGTTCTCAGTTTTGGTACTTTTTGGTTCTATGTTGGGCATTATGGGCTCAAATCATTTTCACAAGTGATGAATACATCACCATTTTGATCAGTGCAAGCTTTGAATTTTGTTAGTTCATAGCACTGAAGAGGAACAAAAGGTTGGTGGGTATAGAAAGGCACTGGCTAAATGGAAATAAAGCCTCTGAGGATCACAGAGGAAATCTAGAGCCCAATAAGTTACAAAACCTGTTATTTCTCATTGTCATGGCTATTTCCTGTAGTGAACTATGTTACTCCTTGAAGTGGTATCTTCCAGATTTTGGGTATTCTGACTGTCAGTCAGAATGTGCTAACTGGCAAGAGCACAATGCTGATCCAACCACAAATTTATGGGAGGGTTTATAATAGCTATAGTACCTCTTCAGAATATTTAGCACCATCACACAAAGAGCAATAATTGGATTTTGCATGTAAAACTGTTCTCCTCCTCAGTAATGACAAGGTACCATGCTACATCTCACCAGGTGGTAAATTCCTTTTATGTTTAGATGCTTTCTCTGCCTAATGACACAACACACTGATCAGTTTATTATATGTTCACATCAGATTTCAGCCCCTGATTATCAGAACCACTGGCAGACCTAGGAAAAAAATTGATATCCTGGATGATATAAAGATAAATTTCAGAAGGTCTACTAGATATCTTAGATTTTAATTTTGCTAGGAGAAAAAACTTTATATGCATTAATCCATTGGCCTATACCAATGTTGTATGGATCCTTTAAGGGACTCATAGAATCATTATGGCTGGAAAAGACCTCTGAGATCATTGAGTTCAACTGTTAACCTAACACTACCATGCTCACCACAAACACATCATCCTCCAATAAATATGTTTAGAAACACTGTTGAGCCCCAAAAGCACACTGGTTTTCAGTAAAGATTTACTTCTTGAGACCAAATTATGGAGCAAGCTCCTTTTGATGAAAATTTCTTCCAGCAAAACTTGAAGGATGAATACATTTTTTGGACTTCACAAATGCCTATGGCATGCCAAAAGACTCTAGTCTTTTGATCAAAACACCTGGAGTTTATTTTTTTTCTTCCAGGGAATTGTGTAAGAAACATGCTGGTGGATATGAGAAATTAACAATCTTTGTGCTGTCACATGTTATCCAACCTCTGCATCACAGACTCTTTGTTCATTTATTCAAATGACATCTGTCTCAGTATCCATGCCTGGCCATTCTTAGAGTCAAAAATATACTGAACACTAGTGCTTGAGGTACCTTCATCTTCAACCAAGGAAAAGGAAAATGATATTTAATATGTTCCTTTTACCTAATATTTCCCTCATTATCCAGTTTCAAATGTATTTGAAGAGTAAGATACTGTGGTATTTGGTACTCTGAGGTTTTACAAATGCTTAAAAAACCTTGCTATCAACATTAAAATTGACAGTGAGCTGAATAAACTATCCAGCTAAGCATGAAATAAATACACTTGCATGCCTCAGAGGTTTCCCAAAGCACACTGCATTACAAGAGGTCAAGGGAGGTGATAGTCCCTCTCTATTGTGCATATGTAGTCCTGCCTCCACTATGGTGTGCAGTTTTAGGAACCACAGTCTAAAGATATTAAGCTGTTAGAGAGCATCCAGAGGAGGGGCATGAAGATGATGAAGGGTCTAGAGGGGAAGTCACATGAAGAACAGCTAAATTCACTTGGTATGTTCAGCCTGGAGAAGAGGGGAGACATCATCACAGTCTACAGCTTCCTCACAAGTGGAAATGGAGAAGGTAGGAGCTGATCTCTGGTGACCAGTGACAGAACCTGAGGGAATGGAACGAGGCTACGTGAGACGAGGTTCAGGTTAGATACTAGGAAAAGGTTCTTCACCCAGAGGGAGGTGGAGCAGTGGAACAGGCTCCTAGGGAAGTAGTCACAACACCAAGCCTGACAGAATACAAGAAGCATCTGGACAATGCTCTTAGCCACATGATGTGACTTTTGGGCTTGTCCTGTGCATAAAAAGGACTTGGACTCAATGGTCCTTGTGGGTTACTTCCAGCTGAGGACATTCTAAGATTCTATGACTCCTCATTGCCACTGATCTTCCAACTTCAGAATATCATGATCTGGAATGGTACCTTTGATGCAACCATATTCTACTATAGGAGGAAAACAGGAAGTAGCACTGCTATGAGCAAAAGGTTTTTGTGTTCTCTTTATTTTTTCTTGTTATTTTCAACAATTTCCTATGTCTGACCTTCCACACTATCAGCATATGATAATAAAAAACTCATGGATTAGAACCCATTTTCATACAAAGGGAAAAAAAAGACAACCAGCCCTGCAGCTTGGGCAAGAGAAAGCCATGAAGAAGCACTTTCTAGGGAAATGCCCTCTGTGGAGTTTCAGTAGCATGCAGTTGACATTGAACATATCCAGTGAAACATCTGCCACTTGGCTCAACAAGTCCTGCCTTCACACAGTACACAGGTAAGCCTGGATGAAGTTTTACACTATAGATAGTCTTTTTCAATATGCAATGTATCAAATGCCAAGCTGCATACTGATTTGTTTAATTCTGTTTAAATTATCAACATTTTAATTTCTTTCCATTCTCCTGCAGAAGGAATTGTTTTCTTTTCTGGCATGGATTGATGACTCTGCTACAGAGAAGCAGGAGGCCCTAGGTGACCCGTTTACCCTTCCCCAGTAGGGTACCAGCTGCCAATTGCCCTCACTCTGTGATGACTTGTCCTTCTTCTCACCTTGTCATCAAGCCAAGACTACACACTGTAGGAGCACAGGTAAGCATCTGCCTCTCTAATCTCTGCCAACAGCTCTCCATTATCAGCTGCCAGGGGTGCTTCAAAGAACTGTGCACAACTTCCTCCAGATGCGTACGCCAAGCGTTTTTATGTCTGCAGCAAAATCTGCCTTTGCGACACAGGGAAATCTCAAATGTCAAATCTGCTTCCAAAGTTGCATTTCAGCTCACCATGAAACATAATACATGTTTCTGCTCTTTTTCTTTCCACCTTAACTGCAGGCATTCCCAACTAGACAAAGTAGACAACCTTCATCTAAATAATAGAAATATCTTTTCTGATGAGGTGAACTTCTGCAACACGAAATTAAAGAGAGAAGGTCAGCATTCATTGGTCATCTTTAAGAACCTAGCAATTTGTTTTTCAAAAATGGAGAAGGCTACTACATTGTCTGCCAAATCTCCTCATGGACACCCTGCAATTTCCTTTAGATACTGAGAAAAATACTTAATTGTGCAAGTGATTTTACTGGTCTGTGATCATGTAAAAGTAGGGGTTCATATACTCTTTTATGCTGTCAGAGTGTCCTATTGACTTCAGGCAGTTGTAAAGGGTCGTGCCTGGGGACTTCTGTGCAAAATAAAGGCATTTGGGGTGTGAAAAAATACTAACGTACATTCCAAGTAGCTGATACTTTTAAAAACTAAAAGCAAAACAACATATTCCCTTGACAACAGCAACAACAAAATCTTCAAGTTTCCCAAGAGTCAAAACACAGAAAACACAAGTGATCACCAAATTTTAGTTATTTTCTGTTGGAGCTTCTGGCTTCAACCTGAAAAGGATTGAGGAATAGATGATTTCTGGTTATATTTAAATGAACATATTCAAATGAAGAAGAATCTCAGGAACAACCTTGGCAATATTTTCCCTGATTTCAGTGTTTGTTTTCCAGGGAAATGTCAACCTGAAACAATAATTTAATTATCCTAACCTAGCTGTTGTACTATTCTAGTCATTCTTCAAAAATACAAAGAAAATTTTGGGGTAAAGGAGTTTTTAAAAGTACTTCTGAAAGAATATGAGCAGTGTCTTTATTCCTGTACATAGGAGACTATGAACTAGCAGTCTTCCTCATCATATGATGTAAAACATTTTGCTTACCACCATCATGATTTTCTTACAATAAATAATATATCACCAAGACTGATAGTAAAATAAGTAAGCTAATTATAGCTTACAGAGAGGAAGGTTGATTTTTGCAGAATTCAGATCTGAAGATATTATTTTTTATGGATCTCTTTTTCTTCCTGATCAGCTGCAAGAGCTCATAAGACAGACAGATCTTTCAGTCCTGTTTCTTACCAAGTGACAAATATTTAATAGAGCTTGAATCTCCTTGATGTTTTGCACTTCTGGCTGGGAAATTTTCAGATCTTCATGTTGATATCTTCAAGATGATTGGTAGCATTTGATGAGAAGTTTTAGTACTGAAATTGTTAACATTTGAGACACAAGAACAAATACAAGAAAGATTTTCCTTGTAGCAGTTTTAAAATTTGGCTACATCTCAGAATAAGCAGGAAACCATGAGATTTTGCCTTCTTCAATCTCTGCTTTACAAAGTGGCCACCTTTCTGAAACACTTGATCAAGCCTCTAGCTGTTGTTCTGTTATGTTTCCATGCCATGTTTGATGCCCTTGGGCTCAACACATTCTGTGCTATTCATGCCTGTTTAACTCCCCACCTGAAGTATGGAGGCTCTCTGTAACTCACTGACAGAGAATTTCTCTCTCAGAAATTGCCACAGATTTTCATTATTACCCAATTAAGGATTGTAGAACAGATCCACTGTTGATTGGTCAAATATTCAGCTCTGTGGGTTGATATCAGTGGTGACTATTCAAGCAGTTTTACAGTGTGCCAGGCTACAGTGCAATGTAAGTATTAGACATACACAATTTTCTTTTTATATGAAGGAAAAAAGTTGAAAACTAAAAACCAAAGAGAAATTATGATGGCATAATAGACTATCCATGTGTCTTTAATTTGTGCAGAAACAAGAGTATAGAGGAGATCTATGGCTTTCCCTGATGGACATGGTGGTTTTCCTTGATATCATTTGACTTATAAATACATTATCCCTTGGGCTGATAAACAATTCCTTTGTTTTAGATTTCTCACAAAATAAAAAGAAGAATATGTCTAATTCTTTTATTCAGTTTGGCTTGGTTTTTTGAATTTATTCTATTTATAAGGTGATAGTGAAATGAACCAAAAAGCAGAAAGTAAAGTAATGTAGAAGTGTATTCTAAACTTCCTTACTCATACTGTGTAGTTGGAAGCCTGCTTCAAAAGAAACAAAGGAACATTAGATGAGGGAGTACAGCCAAATAATATTACATCATGTCAGTAAAGATGGAGAGTTCAGTCACTGGCACTCAGCATGATGGACACCAGTGACTACAGACAAAAAATAATGTGTGTCAAAAGAGCAGAAAGGCAGGACACTGTTCAGACAAAGCCTGGAGAAAGAAGATGTCTCAGTGGGTAGGCAATGAATTACTTGATCAAGACTCAGGCCAACAGAGTCTTATTTTGCTTCCATGCACGTGTCAGAATCTGTGCTTTAGCAAAGGTGTTTGTAGAATGCAATTCTAAAGAGTAAAACATATAAAAACTTAAAATCAAAGGTAGCAATTCTCTGCTATCAAAGGCTAGATGGTGTGGTTTTCTTCTGCAGTATTTTCTCTGGTCTTTGTCTTAGTATTAAAACACTTAGGGTAGGGTTCAGTTACTTGCTGTCTTGCCAGCTCCTTTTCTTTGCTTGATGCTTTCTTCTATATTAACTAACACCCAATGGTTCCTGTATGGCTGAAGGAGATGAGGACTGATAGTGAGACCTTTCTTAGGTGATATAGATGGATTTGCTCTTACACACACATAACCAGGCAAAGCTATGTGGATTAATTATGTGACACATTTTAGTTCCTCAAAGAAGACATCACTTCTGGTTTTGTAGCCCCTCTGACAGCTCTAAAATAATTGAATACTTGAAAATAAATTATTCCTTTTCTTTTTTCTTTTTTTTTTGTTTCCCCCCTGGAAAATATCTCACCATTTCTTAAGCATGAATTATCAGTAGCCCTGCTGTTTTCATGCATTCATCTCAGAGATATCTTAATGAGACCTCCTACACAGTATCAGTTTTTTTATGCTGTACTCTGATTCTACCCATATTTTTCCTCTGTGGATCTGGTTATTAAAGTATTTATGCATTGTCAATTAACATTTTGTAAAGACCACAAATGCTTCCTATCATTTTTTTAAGCAGTAGCTATGTCATTAAAAGATAATCAAAATAAGAATCACCCTCTCAGAAAAATATTTACTTTCTCAAAAAACAATTGTAATTGCTGTTGTTTTTCTCTTTTCTAACTTGATATATATTTTGAATTGATATTTCTGAATAATAATGTGGAAGAAAAAAATACTAATAATATCAGGTCAGAACTGGAGGCCTTTTACTCCCTGTTAGTACAATTAGATACACAACTGAACAAAAGTGTAGGCACATTTCGAGTGTAGCCTTGTGGGGATGTGGCCTCTACAAAATTTACCTGATGGAAGAGGATTAGGTGTCACCAGTTTTAAAAGAATATTAGAAGCAAATCATGGTCAGCCATAGCTATGTGGTTACCTATGCAAGATTGGTTTTGCTAGTTTTGGTTGGTTGGATGTTCTTTGGATTTGCTTATTTTACTTGTTGTTTGATTTTGTTTTATTTCATATATGACTTTCTAGCTTGTATTGCATTCTACTCTCTTAGCTGTTCTTATTTGCAGTAAGATCCAAATGCGATGCTAGTCCTTTTGTCCAGGGAATCACAGATCATCTAAATAAAGACATGCAACAGGAATCATGAAATCAGCCCAGAAACTCTCTATTATTTCAGCTAACATCCATACAGTAACTTCCACTTAAACAAAATCAGGCTTAGCAGTGTATATAGATTTTTGTTGTTCTGTAGCACTTCAAATCTGCAATCCTATACCATGTCCCTAATGAGCAAGACACTGAATATGCAAGAACAGAAAAGACAGTCCACAATCCACAAGAACTGAAGTTCAAGAGGGGAAATCAGCAAAACTAAACAACAACAAAGCCCCCTGGTAAGTAGAACCAGAACAAAAGAATATATGATGATAAACAAGTGACATTGGTCAGTATGATAAATTCTCCACACCAGCAGTCTGTGATTTTTCTCAGGCTAATCTTCATTCTTTCCTTGTTACACCTGCTTTTCAAATTGCAGCTGTTTCATTTGTTATTGAGGCAGCAAATATCTCATTTGGAGACTTCAGAGACTTTGAAAACACGACCTGAGTTTTCTAGTTTTTCTCTTTTTCATTAAAATTGTTACTGTCACATTTATTTCCAGAGCAGTTTATTCCAAATTGCTACTCTGAACATTTCTGATTCTGTCTTCCTGCAATCTGGTCAAAGACTATTGAAATCTGATTTTCATGAGGTGTTGTAGCAGGTCACTTTGAGACATTAGTCTTTTCAGCTTCTGAAACAAAAAGAAATTTTCTGTATTCTTCAGGTATTTTTTTCAATATTTGCTCTTCATGAATCACAAAAAGCAACTTGAAGGAGAAGGTGTATTGAATTTGAGGGTAAGGCACAGTCCAATTATTTCTGCAAGCGTACGTCCTCGAGACACTGTGTCAGTGAATGATGGAAAGAACAATGACATAAGGGATTGGTAATGACATCTGAAATCTTCTCCTCAGGTTAACAATTCCAGCCCACTAGAGTTTAGTAGTGGCAGAAGTTGTTAATTACTAGAGGTACTTTCTTTTCCAGAAAGCAGATCTCTGAATCTTCCCTTAAAGGTGAATGGTCTTAGCAAGAAAAAGTAATTCCCATCTTTAAAGTCAGTGTTAGTAGAGGGCATGTGGTGCACAGATGTTTACAGTGTGGGACTCCAGAGCTATCCCAGCTCCCAAGTTCAGCTGTCTGTACCAAGGATTTGATGACTAAGCATCCCAGGGACACTTGAGATCACACTGTCCCCTGGACCTTGCTTTCTACTATGTGGGGTGGGCAGAGGACAGCAATATTCATTCATGCTTCAGTCTGTTTCCTTCTCCAGGTGGCTAGGGGAAGCATCCTGCAGCAGATACATCATTGACAGCTACAGAGAAGTCTGAGCTTTATTCAATCAAAGTCAAATTGTGGGAGTGAGGCTTATCTTCACACTGCTGTAGGAAGTAAGCTTGCCTCACCAGAATAGCTCAAAGCTGAAGGTTCATACAGGATTATCCACTGTGGATAGACTGGAAATGTCAGAAAGAACTTTAGCACTTTGTGTTTTAGACTACACAATCCTTTATCACCTTTTTGTGTTATTCCTGCATTTTGGGCAGAGCTGTATCTGCACCCCATAAGGCAACTTATTGGTCTTTCTGCACTACAAAGGTTTTTTATGTGGAGCTGATCAGTATGTATGTGATGATTTAAAACCTTCTTCCCATTCAAAATAGCCTTTGTCTTCAGGGCCATCCTTTCCATGAGGAAGGCTTTTAAGATTTCTTTATATATGTATGTGTTTTCCAAGCTTTCTCTGAAAAAAATAAAATAGTTGACAGTGCTTTTCAGCAAGGCCTCCAAGTCCTTTCCAAAGGCAGGCAAAATTATACCCACTAACTTCAGGTTCACTGTTCTTCCAAAGCTTCAGTTTGAAATCTTGGCCCTGTGGAAGTTCATGGGAGCTTTTCTGCTGAATTTAAGAAAGTCAAGATTTTTGTCTTCAATGTCTTGGACAGAAGATATGTTTTCAAAGGAATTTTCATCAATGGTTGGTAGTACATCATCACTGACAGAAGCTATATTCATTTTTGTAATGGTAAAGCCAGTTACTATGTCATTTTGTCTGTGGTTTGATTATGGAAATGTTGAGGATTGCATGCTTTGTTTTTAGTCTTGCATGTTCTCTACAGAGTTCTCAGAAGCTGAAATATTATAAGGAGTGTCTGAATGTTATTTCAGCACAAAATTTACAGCTGAGCTAAAGAAAATTCATCCTTCTGAGTTGAAAGAGTATAAGTTACATGCAAACATCAAAATGAGAGAGAGATGAGAGAGTAATAGGCAGGAATAGATCCTTGAAGCCAAGATAAAGATTTAGAGAGTGAATGTGGAAGGAAGTTAGAAGCCAGTGTGGAACTTAGGTAATAAAGTGACATCATGGGGAGAGGCCATAAAGAAAGAGCTTCTAGCTATAGAATATTAGGACTTAAGGGAGGGAAAGATGGGAGAGTTAAGCAAAAGTAAACTTGCAGGGAGAGAAGTGACTCAGATATTGACCACATATTAAGAATAAAGGAGGTGAGCTAAGGATGGACTTGTATTGTAATTGAGAAAAAGAATTGACAATACTCCTTTGTTTGCTCTGTCTCTTCTCACTTACCTCAAACAAAGGTTTGCCTTAAAGGGTATGAGATTTCATTAGGGCTCTGAGCTTCCATTACTGGTATTATGTGGAAAACATTCAAACATTAGAGTGAGGATCTTCAGTAGAAGGGGATGTACTAAATATCAGCATTGTCTCCACAAAGTAATGAAACTGAGAAGCAGACAGAGAAAGGGAGTAAATTGAAAAGAGAGTGCTTCTATAAACTTGAGAAACTTAGGCAACTCTAGCAAATTTAATATCTCTTAAAACTGAAGAGCACTATGTAAGGCTCTCTGATTTAAAAGTATCTGGGTTATCTCCCTGACTTGGGGAGAGAAGAAAAGGGGGAGTCCAAATTACAGGATAATCAACAGATTTTGTGGGCTGGTTTTGGGTTTGGTTTTTTTTTGAGTAATTTCATTTATGTAGATGTGTGCAGGCTCATTTGCAAAGGCAGTGGCCAGATGCTTGTCAGGCTCATTTCATTGCCTGGGTCTCAAGCCTTCAGCCAGGGAGTCATATCCAACCACACACAGTACCTCATATCTGGCAAGAGAATGGATTGAAATCTACCAGTTTCCATTAATCATGCTGTAATTCACAAACTGTTCAGCACAGTCATCAATCAGACCTATATGTGCAGTGCAATTTGCAAAGGGTAAATTCATGTCTCTTATTTGATTAGTCATGTTAAGTGTGATAACAGCAGATCTCCATTTTTTCCTCTTCACAGACACTTTTCATCAGTGCAAACATGTCCATGGGATCACTGTGATCATCAGAGTTTTAGAGAAAAGTGTATATTGTGGTTTTTTCTGCTGGAAAAAGGGGAAAGTGATGATAATTAAATCCTCTTCTTGATGGACTATCTAGTCTTTATATTCTGGTGTATGTTGTGCTGTGAAATTTGCATATCTATGGAAGCTTTAAGTTTAGGGGTTATTGACCATGGAAAGATATGCAGAAAGATATCAAGGCTCTAAAAGTTTTAGTTGTTGCTGGGTTTTTTTCTACCTTATTAGTTTTTCCTGTCATAGAGAAGAGAACTACTAAATCCTAATGTATAAAGTGGCCCAGTGAGCCAGTAGCCAACCAAATATCTTACGGTGAACAACTTCTTCAAACTGGAGATGGAGCTGTGCAGAGACACCATGCTGGAACTTGTTAATACCGACCTGCAATGGACTTTTGGGGATGGAAGCTTTTAAAACAAGGCTTGATGGGGCCCTGGGTAACCTGATGTAGTGTGTGGTGTCCCTGCCAGGCAGGAGGGCTGGAACTAGATGATCTTTGAGGTCCCTTCCAACTCTGACAATCCTATGATCCTATGATGTAGAGAGGAAAATTTTGCAGGATTACATTTGTCATAATGCTATGGGATTTAGCTGGACTACAAACGAAATTGCTTTAAAAGGCAGTATGGTAAGTAATAGTTTATTGTAAGAGTTAATTGTCACTAGTTAATAGTCACTAGCCTGAAGTACTGAAATTTTGCTTGGAAGTAAACCTTGTCCCAGTGCTCTAAGAAAGATTTCTTAATAAAACATTTTCATTTATATTTTTTCTTCTCCTGTGGTTTCCTTATTTAAAAAAATAAAATGGGGCTAGTTAATTTTATTTTTCACTTAGCTTTCTGTATTCTAAACATTGTCAGTGGTTCTGACATGCTCACTTCAAAGCAAAAGTCCAAACAGATCCACTCTGTTATTGTTTGATTTTGAGTCTTTTCCACATGCATTTGACAGTCTGGGCAAATGGATTTGTCAAGGCTGCAGAAAGACAAACTAGAAGTAAGACTTTATTAACCTTCTTGACAGAGCAGATATAAGAAGTACAGCATATTTAAATTATTTAAATTTATTTATAACAACATGTGCATGAAAAAGGAAAACAGGCAACCTCTCTGTCTCATCCAATTTGTCTATTCAACAAGTTTGTAGAAATAGGTTCTCAATGAGCAGAATCTTTTAAGTGTGAAATTTCCTGATTCTTCAGAAAAGAACCTGGAAAGAAAGTTACATTGTAATGTACTGAATCAAAGCAGATTACACTTAATCACCATAAGTGGCAACCACAGCCTCATTCCTTAAAAAGAATTTACTTGGGTCACATCAAAGTAACAATCCCAAATGAAGATTGATCTGTCTATCTGTGATCCCTGTACTTTTCTGCTTGTCATGCTTTAATCCCATAAGCTAGGAAGGTGCAGCAAACACATCAGCTGCCTGGTTACATTTTACCTGGTTATACTTATTCATATGATCTTCATTTCTGCTTGACAGCAGGTACCCTTTAATTTTATCAAGGATGAAAATAGCTAACAAGTAAAACCAGGAGATGGGGCCTAAGTTCTTAAAAATAGAATGACCTCTTTATTTCTCATCATGCATTTCTCCTCTCCTGTTTAAATAGCTTACTACCCTTCAAGTTAGGAAATTAAGTGGTCGACAGATGAATCACGCTGCTTGCAGGTACTAGAAATATATACTCTTGAGAGCTGGGGATATTAAAATGTCTGCATGCTACTTATTCTTCTGAAAAGAGTGAAAAAATATGCTCAAATACATTAGTGGTTTTAGGAAAGCCCAGATTAATTAATAAAGATTAATCATTTACTGTATATGTCAAATAGTAAAACCTGGGCTTGAATTTTTATATACTGCTTTTATTTCCTCAGTAAAACTGCAGTTCCATCAATGTTCACAGGTGGACTGTTTTGGAGGTGATGGATATATACTCTAGAGATGTCAGGTTATTAAAACTGTGGCAAAGTGATGAGCCTGAAGCCATGGTCATTGCTACTGCCCAGTGTGGCTTCATGGACCTTTGGACTCTGCTTCTCTCAGGTGTACCTCTGCTGGTCCTCTCATTTGTACTTCTTTGCAGAGAGTTGCCTTGGAACTTTTCATTTGCTCCTGCTCCACAGTCTTTTCCCACTTGTCTATGCTGCTTTGTTCTTTTGTGGTTTGGTTTGGTTTTGTCCTGTTTGGTTTAGGTTCCTTTGTTTAGTTGGTTTTGGTTTGTTGTTGTGTTGTGGTTTGGGGTGGTGGGGTTTTTATTTTGTTGGGTTTGGGGTGTTTTTTTGTTGTTTTTTTTTTCTTTCATTTCTCTCTGCTTTTTTAACTTTTTTCACACTTGAATGCTGGAAAAGCAAAACCTTGGTATGATATTCTCCCACAGACCTACAATCATGACTAATGAAACAAAAGGAAAAAAAGAATGTTTTCCCCTTGTTTGCTACCTTTCTATGAGCACTGAAGGTGAAGTGAAAACTAAACCTAAGCTGGTTTTGGTCTGGTTTTGTTTATTGTTTTTGTTTATCCCTGAAATTTCTTCTTTATTCTTTAAAGAGTGTTGAACTATGAGCCAATTTTAAAAAGTTTAGAGAATTTTGACAAAGCCAAGACAAGCAGCCCTCTACAGATAAGGAAAAGGAGTAGTTAAACCAAATAGTGTTACTTCTATATAAAGTTTCTTTTACTTCTATATAAAGTTATAATGTATTTATTACTTCTTTTTTAACTGTCCTTCATTACTGTCTGAATTCTGCTTACATCTCTGGGTAGAAGAATGGCAGAAGAGCACAGGTTGTGTGTCTTACATAAGTAAAATATTTTTAGGCTGTGAGTAGGTCTCTCTCAAATGGATGAATTTCTTCTGTCATGTAGCTTTTCACAGCCCTCCTTTCCCCGTGTGGTGCCCCAAATCTAGTATTTTATTCATATCTAAGCTTCTTAACCATCATGTGAAAAGTTTCCAGTGATGTCTGTGTAGAGCTCACAGATGTTACATAGAACCCAGCACCAGATGCAGCAGAGATACGATGCTGAGGTTAGTTTACATCTTGGATCAAGCAAAATAGCAACTCTATTCTACCTCTAGGGCTATGACAATATTTTTGAACAGCATGACACTGTCATATGAGCAGCAGTAGCTTTGATCAGCATAAAGCTGAGTATTTTTGCAATAAGGTCAGATACATAGGTTTGTGGATGTAACATTACTCTAAAGTCACTGAGGACACTTTCACTTCAGAAACTGCTGACAATCTCTTTTTTTTTCTGCTCTTTTTCACTGAGGTTAAGGTCTAGAGTTGTACTACCTAGGTACTGTCTCATGCTGTCTTTTTCTCTTCACTTACTGTAGAGGGAGTTAACTGCTTTTCTAACTTAGAAACCTCAGGTGAATTCTTATCAGTGACTATTTCTTGTTAACAAATTTCAACATTTTTAGGAAAATTGTAGTAGAATCCTGCATGTTTGCATGTGTCTGTATGTGTATGCACACATGTAAGACAATGGAGTTTAAAAGTACAATATCATGCAAAACGACATAGGATAATCATCAACAAGAAAGTATTTTCAGGTCAAGAGTATTTACATCTTGTTGAAGAAATGCTTATCCCTGTAAGGCATCTTTTAATCCTATCCTACATGCTCAGCCCAAATTGCCACTTGCCCAGCACTGGAAGCTTGGTGGTATTCAGCCAAATCCTTCAACTGTGCAGGTGCAATATGCTTCCTCTTCACTCCTGGTGGGGCTGGGGATGTGCTAGGACTGGTGCTAGTTTAAAAAGCAAAAAAGGACTTTGAAAAGTTTTGGAAAGGGTTATACATTTCTGGTGGTAATTGTTCTCATAGACTTTGAAAGGAGAGCCCCACAGGCTTCTTCCCCTTTTATCACTTTTGTGTCATTATAATCCACGGAAGACACAGAGAGAAAAGGAGGGGGAAACTTAATTCATTAGGGCATGAAGACAGATGTAGGTAAATTTAGTCTTCTGCTAGCTAAAGTGATAGATAAAATAGACTACCTAAATCACAGAATCACAGAATCATTAAGGTTGGAAGAGACCCCTAAGATCATTAAGTCCAGCCATCATCTATCACCCCCATGCCACTAAACCATGTCCCTAAGTACCACATCTGGATGTTTTTTAAACCCCTTCAGGGAAGATGATTCACTATTGCCCTGGGCATCCTGAGCCAATGCCTAACAATTCTTTCAGGGAAGAAATGTTTCCTAATATCCAAAATGTCTATGCATGTTTTGTATAAAAAACCCCAAAATCCTATTGAGCTGCTCCACAGACTGCAGAGCTGTCCAATCTGCTTTTAAAAAACAGAACCACATCTAAACCAATAAATATTTTGGTTTTCAGTTTGAGAAAAACAATATTTGTTCTGGATGTTAAGATGTTGTTAACAGTTTCAAGCATGTTTGTAGTTCAGCCAGAAAGCATGCATCTTCTCAACAGCAATGCCTGGCGCAGCTATTGTGCAGCAGTCATGACAATGACTGAAAAAAGGCCTTGTGACTCTGGGAGGCAGGCAAAAGAGTCTGAAAAATTTCCCAAAAGTTCTCATCTCAGAACAAAAATATCTGAGTCTGGCAAGTCTACCCTCAGACTTTTCTGAACCTAATATATATTGCTATTTATTCTTTAGATCACTTAGGCGTCCAAAGCTTCAGTTGGAAATGGATAAAAATAATAGTTCTCAAAATCTCAGCTGCTCTTAGAATTCCTTTCAGTTCAAGTCAGAGTTTCCCATTTGACTACACAACAGCAGATGCTTTAGTCTCCCTCAAGTTCCCTGACCTCAGCTGGGATTTGTTATGTTGCACAGATTCATGTCCTCAGGGCCATTTGTAGAGGTTTTCAGAGGAGCATCAGAACTAAATTAAGGCTTTTTCCCTCCCTCCCATTTCTTTTTTTTCCCCCTTTCTTTTCCTCCATACTACACCTAGTAGCACATCTCTAGCTTGCCTTAAATACAGCTCATTGTTGCTTTCTTCTACAATTCACATGAAGATAAAAACTGTCTTAAAGGCCTCACAGCATTTACCACTTGTAACTAAAGCAGTAAATTTGAACAGAGCCAACTCTCACTGGAAAAAAATAAAAAGTACATTTCACTTTTAATGCAGTTAATCTGTGTCTGTACTAGCTGAAGGCATAGAGATTTTTCAGTACATGGAGGAAAGCTTTGTGCTGTAACACCAAAGTGAGACTAATGGCCCATGAGAGATACCTCTGAACTTCTCCCAGCTCACCCTCATGAGGGAGAGACCCACACACATACACAAATTCAAATGTGGCTATACAACATTTTTAATAGCTTATACTTCACTTGGAATTATTCTGTTTGCTTTTGGGTTTTTTTGTTTGCCTTTTTTTTTTTTTTCACATGACATCTTTCATTTGAAATATAGAGTGGACTTCATGAAAGCTTATTGAAAATGGAGTGCAATATGGTATTTTGGTAGCTCCATTCCCAACAGTTCTCTAATATTCTCAAACAGTCAGCAAGATGCCTGGCTGTCTGCAGTATGAATGGCTGAACATTTCTGCTCAACAATGGAATGCACTACGTTGCTGGAATTGCATTAAAAATGTCTTTAGTGATATGGAAAAAGGCTCTGGGACCTTGAATGTCACTTCTAGGAGAGATGAATTTATAGGTAAAGCAATCTCTCTCCTAAAACTGACATCCCAAGTCCCAGAGGCTTTCTCTGTAATGCTGAAGATTTTCTTTTTTTCCTGCATTTCCAACTCTATAATGTATGGGGTGTGTAGGACTTGGAACAATTTCACACTCAGAGCAATAATGACAAACTTGGCCTTAGAATCTGCCCACCAATATTACTGGATAACTTCTGGGTTTAGCAGTAATGCAGGAAATGGGTGGAAGCTCTTTGCAGTGAAGGGCAAAGGAGAATAGAGTTCAAAATCAAATGGTCACATTAGCTTTTGATTGAAACCTCTTCTATGTGTTCAGAATGGATAAATGACCTGGTCTTGAGAACTAAGTTACATCTCCATACACCTGAAATAAACCCTTTTTATTTTTCCAGGTTTTTGTGTCCTTTTCATTTCACTTGTTACAGTAGCTCTCTTGTCATTACCTAAACTTCTCAATGAACTTGTCCAAGCCTGCACCTTTTTCCTTAGAAAATCCTGTGAATTAGCTGAGTTCCCTTTCTTAAACAGGACAGTCAATATGAGTCTACAGGTGTTTGCCACAATCTCTTCTCTTTCCTCCACAGGTACTGTGGAATTCCAATATAAAGGGTCTTATACATTTTTCACTGCAGAAGTACATCCCTTAAGAAAGCTTATTCCTAGACAATTGGATTCTGAACACTGTTGAAGATGAAAAGGTAAAAGTCAAGTTTATGTGGAAGTTCTCAGACTTTGCAAATAAGCCAATTCCTATACAACTACTTAACTATTAACAAACACTGATGTTGCAACATCCTTTTTGAACTGCATAACTCTAAAAGGTGTATCTTTCAGTATGACAGCAGAATAATAAAACAGGTGACTCCAGAGATCATTTAGAGAAGTAACCCTGAGTGAATTCTAAAATAATGTAATTACTTGTTAGAAAGCAGAGTGGAAATCATATAAAGCATTTGAACACAATTAATATAAACAGCAATACATAGGAATCCTACAGTAAAAAATAAATCTGTTGTCACTGATTTGCCATACATAAACTGCTGTTTTTAAAGGTGATTTGGTGGTGGAATAAATAACATTAAAAATACTCTCTCTCCCATTTGAAGGAAATAAAAAGCTAGCAAAAAGCTTAGAACAATGATCTGACAAGAAGAGGCAACCTTCCACAGTTTCTTTCTTTTCCTTTAGGTTTTTCTGCCAAGCTGGAATATTGTTTTTATAACTTGTGATGCATTTTATGGTCACATCAGCCAGTATTTGCAATGAATATAGACTTTAAAACATCACATGTAGATACATAACAGTGTACTATTATGATATATTGAGATAGTCTATTCATCATCATTGCTGTGCAAATGAATATGAGAATCAGGTATTTCAGATCAGTGCAAAGAAATATTTCATGTCATCACGAAACAGTGTTGCAAGTGCTAGATGAAATGGTATTTTTCTCAGGGAAGTACCTAAAAATAAAAGTTTGATCCAGGTACAGAAGCATATTTTGCTAGGCTTCAAATAATGTATTTAATTTATTTTCCAATTCTTTGTAAAGCTGTTCATATTGTTGTTATTTTATACTTACTTCATTAAAACATAAAAGTTTAATTGTCAAAACAGCCAGGCTTTCTTAACACATATGCCTTTTATTTGTTATGATTGTTCAGAGAATTTTATATGATTTCAGAAAGAATTTGAATCCTACTCCCCCCCTCCAAATGCATTTATTTTTGGGGAAAAAATGTATTCAGGGAAAAAAATGCTAATAAAGACTTTCTTTGTAGTCATTGAAAGCTGATCACATCTGTCCCTAGCAGAGTGGTAGACAGCAGTAAAACCTTCTTTATATACATAATGTTGCTGGAATATCATTGTAGTTTAAGGTCAAATGCTAAAGTCATCCTTCACTTAATGCTTTTGAAGTCACCTCAACCATCATCAAATTTAGCCATTTATGGAGGTAGTTGTGCTTTGATCTCTCAGCTTTTCATCACCTGGAAGTTCACAGTGTTTACTATGCCTGTGGCATGCTATGGGAAAGGCAGTGCCAGTCTCCCACCCAGCACTCTCCAAAGTTTGGTCTCCTGGACTGGAGTAGCTCTATTATCTTCAATGAGACTGATGTAACTGGAAACAGAAACCAGACTAAGAATCACCCTTTTGCTCTTCCCTATCCCAGTTGTATATATTTATCTGTATCTGTAAAATGCTTTGCATAAAAACCTCCAGCCTGCCAGAGAGTGATCTATAGTGTCAGGTTAACACACTGCTTTGCACTTTGCATTCCTGCCCCCCTCCCCTTCCCCTATTCCTATTTAGGTGGCAATCACTAGACTTGGATTCAAGATGAAGATTTTCCTGGCAGAGATGCCTGTTTCTCAGCAGACTATGAGAGTAACTGTGTGGGCAGCTTTTGAGTTGCCTATGGGTCACTCTTATGATTAGACTGCTGATGAGAAATCTGAGCCTCCTTCTTCTCTTGCATGTCATTTCCTTTGAACTTATTTTGATTCAGGGAATGTATATATATATATATATATATATAATCCAGCTATGAATAACAATAAGCTCCTGTAAATCCAGCTACTGAAAGTGTACAAAAATATATATACAACACTACAAATGTACAGCTTCTATGAAACTATCCCTTACCAAGATATCTCTTGCTTTTGATGTCTCACCCCACCCTTTTATTTTGATGTGTACAGCAGAGGTAAAATGCACACACTTTTTCCTTTGATCATATGAAGGCCCATATTTATTTGAGATTAATGGATTTTTTGTTTATTTTTTTTTAAAGGCCTTGCATTGTGCTGTAAAAGCTGCAATTTGGAAAGGTCACTATCCTATATTTGGAATTACTGAAATGTTAGTGGATAAAGTTCATTTTTCATCCCCAAAGTTTTCATTTATTGCTTTCAAGAATAATGTTTGCATTTCCATTCTAGTGGACAAAAGCTTGTTCCATTCAGTAAAATGGACAGAGATAGGAAACCAGATAATTGCTATGTGCTTTTACCTAACAAAGAGGGACAATAAAAATAATGCAGGTTTTTGAGGCAAAACTAAAATTATTTGTGAGAAATACTTCTGTCAGGAGGAGCATGCAGGATAACTTCTGCATTTGCTTTTGACACCATCAGTCTTCAGGGCAGAACATAGTGGTGTTTGTAAAAAGAAGAGGTCTCTGCCTGGAGCTCACAGGGTCTCAAGTGAGCTTAGTAGCCCTTGATGTATGGTTTATAAATAGAAAACTTCTTTAAAAGGCTGTGCCAATGTCAACACTGCTTTCTGTGGTGTTTTGTGACAATGCTGAGGATTTACAGCACCCATTTCAAGCTCCTGATGATCCTGATGATCAGGAGCATGGGGTTTCTGAGGGAAGGCATGTGTGATGTTGTGGATATAACATTTTCTGATTAATTAGGAAGAAAGTTAGAAGGAAACTGTACCTATTCACCTTCTACTTCAGAATGTATTTATCCAGAGAGGAAGGTACAAACTGTATAGCCTTGAGTCAAACACAGAACTCATGAGGTGAGCAACAGCTTTGCAACTGCCTCCTGTTTGCAGGATTTCACCCTTAATTACATCCTAAGTTACAGAAGCACCTGGAAATGTAGAGTTCACAGAGTTCAGTGGTTCAGTTTTTCTTCTTGAGAAGTAAGGGTTTTGCCACACTTTCTGGGCTGAGCAGAGTCCACTGTTTCCAAATGATATAGCTTTTGCTGGAAATATTAAAATCTGCTTCCTACTTCAACAGGGAAGCCTGACAAAACAGTTGTTTCTACTTTTTGCCATCAGCTCAAACTGCCCCCAGATTGCTAACAATCTGAAATCTAATTTATCTCCAGCTCCTATCATCCTTTAAGCTGTAAACATAACCAAACTCTAGAACTTTTCTTCAGTGATCCCATAAAGGTATATCCTCAAACACTTTGTGTTGCCCCCTATACCCTGCTCTCATTAGAGGGACATTCCCAGTGATTCCTGCTTTCCAACCAATCCTCCATGAGGAAAGTCTTCTGTCTGGATGTACCATTCTGAGGGATGGATTAGCTTTCTTCTGCAGCTGATACTTTCTTTTCTCTCTTCTTGTGTGATACTTGATCACTCAACCTGAAGCCTAGACTGATACCTAAAAACTGAATGATTAGATGTAGTTGAGATTTGAACCCTTAAAGATTCAGTTTGTTCAGTTCTTTCTGGGATGAATGTATTCATCCAGCAATCTGAAGTTTGCAGCTGAAGTCTAAAGGTTTCACTTGTTCTGAAATAGCAGTTAGATGAAATCAATAAGCAGCACTAAAAGTGTGATCATTTTACATGATTGTTCTGCAATAACCCCAACAGAGTGAACTGTATGCTTGGTATCTGATGTGTGAATCTTCAATAGTGAGATTGGTTTTGTATTGTTTCAGTACTTAAAAATGTAATATTTTATTCATAGGAAATCTACAATCTGGCAATTGCTCAGGATAGGAAGAGCTACTGTTTTATAAGCTTCACAACCTTGCCCAACATATGTTTAAAAATCAAGAAAGGAAAACATATGTCGAGGGATTCTGCACTGAAAAAGTCTTATGAAAAGATTACAAGGAGACAGAATAAGAAAGTCTGTTAAAATAAAAGGAATCCCATGATTATTCAGTCAATAACTCTTGTCACTACTGATGTGCATTAAGAGCTCCCGAGTACTGAGCAGTATGGGTTAGGTGAGACAAAGACAGACCATACATCTCTACATCCTTGGGCACAAAAAAGAATACATGAAAACTGAAGAAAATATTGTCAAATAAATAACAGATTGGGATCCATGCTTGGCTTCAAATTGTATTGAATGAGATGGGAACAATGTTACCACAGATCTGAAAAATAATCAAATAGCATTCCATTTTTTTCACAGAAGGCTTTAAAATTTGCTTTAAAATTCTTTAGCAGTTCCTCATCAGAAAAAGCATCATTCTACATCAATTATACATCTCATGTCAGAGATAAAAGTTTATATAGCAATGTCCACTGAGTGGAGTCAAACTTAAAGTGTAGCAGGCCTGGGTATCTGTGTCTTAGTCCCTCTGCTAAAATCCTGCACTTAAAGATAAGCAGAATTTAATGGGATCTCATATTCTGCTATTTTTAAAAAATTCAATATCCATAAGACTGGGTTACAGTCACTTTCAGGAGTATTGTTATGTCTTTCAACATGTCTGTAAAATCACATGTTAGAGATATTATGTTGAATAAATTTTATCAGACCTAGATAATTCAGTTACTTTAAAAACATTGTTCTTCAGACATAAAAATAGTGTGTAACTATTTAATGAACCATGTGAGGATGTGAAATTTCTGCTTCCTTAACAGTAATGCTTTGCAATTGCCTAACTGAAAGGTAAAGACATAGAGAGCCAAGACAAAAGGTTAGTGCCATTGACAGTAATATTCCTAAGAACAGATACTTCTAAATTTAACTGAGAAGGAAAATAAAATTAAAAAGAGATAACTGGAGGAGAGACAAAGCACATAGGAGGTATGGCTCTGAAATGAAAAGTCTTTTACAGACATCTCTGAATACCAGGGAATACAAGTGCCTGCAGTATACTCCAGTACCACAATGTAAGCACCAGTTTAGGAAGAGCAAAAGATAACACTCTAGAACTATTTAATCTTTTGGAAGGCATCTATAGTAAACATTCAATGAACTTTAGTCTTGAGCTTAACACTTCTGCCCTCACCAATACTTTCACAGAGGGTGTTCCATCTTGTTTCAACACACAAGAATCTGTTGGAGGCAGTAGGTCCACACACATACATGTTTTATAGGATCTTTTTACCTAAAGCAACATGTAAGTGTACTATACAATAAACATATACCATTAGAGGTCCCTTAAAAAAAAGAAAGCAAAATAAGCATCTAAGTTTAAATTTCAAATGAAAAACAATTTGTGCTTTTGTTTTGGTTTGGTTTTTCCTATCTCTGATCAACCACTGAAAATGGGGGATGACTCTGTATACTTGGAAAAAAAAATCACAAAGTAATTTAGGATTTATGCAATATATTTGAAAAATTAATCTGGTACTAAAGCTTTTGTAAGAGCTTTAAATAGAATTTGTTTGTCTTATGTAGCAAAAGACCCGAAATTTGTAGTAAAAATAACTCTTGCTTTTTATTCAGAACAAGGTAAGTATTGGAGGTGGTAGAATTCATTAGGTAAACACAAGCACACACAATAAACCTTCCTTGATCTGTACTAAACCAAAAACATACACCACCACTTGTTTCTGTTGCCATGATTTGCTGCATCTTAAGCTGAGCAAAAGCTTTAATGTTGCATGCCTAGACACAAATAAAAGCTTGTGTTCTGTAACCTAAAGATATCAAACATATAAAGTCACAAAGCAAATAAGAAAAGAACTCAGTAAAGAATACCCCTATTACATCTATTATATGTCCATTTTTAACAATCTTGTATTTCCTATAGACATTGAAAGTGGAGTTAACTTGTTTAATTCATAGTGTCTGCCAGAATATCAATACTGGTAAGATGCTGGTACTGGAGAGATGATGGTTATAAATGTATGACATTCAATAGTAAGTACAATACTAAAAATGATTAATCCTTAATTTTGCTATCACCTGCTATGTTCTGTATAGCCTCTAACATCCTAAACCCATTTGACAGAGCTGTGTTTCTTTTTACTGTAGTATTGTTAAAAGAATGAACTGGGGAAAACATCCTTTTTTTTTGTGTTCCTAGAGCTGTTCTCTGGGTTTTGCTTTAAAAGCATTAGAACAGAGCATGTTGTTGTGCTTGAAGTACTAGTGGGGTCTGTACTGGCTTATCTCCTCTTGTATCCCAAAATCTGGCAGGGACAGGGAAAAGGAAAGGGAAAGGGAAGAGATTAGAGTAGAGGACTTGAGGAAGCATGTGATGATGTCTCTAAGGGAAACAGAAGTTCTTGATAGAATATAAGAAAAACAATGAAAGCATGCAACAGATTTATGCTTTATGCTTCTGGGAAATGTTTTCTCACCTTTAGGAAAAGGATAAGAGAAAAGCTAGATGAGTTCAGTTTTTTGGAAGTCCTAAAGTAAGCAAAAGGACAAATACAGTATGTAAATCCACTAATCATCTGAGGCAAAACTAAACAAAACATAATATTTTGTACAGAATCCCAAAGAATTTATGTACATACCCACCTACATACATGTGTATATACACACATACATATGAAAAGTAACAGTTCTACTACCTTCAAGGATGGAACCAGTAAAGATGTACAGACCAGCCATCCTCCCAAATATCTCTCAGCAGAGACTACATGTACATAACCAACACTTGCAGTGAATGCCTTAATGAGCAAAACCTGAAATTCTCCAGGTAATAGGAGCTGTGCTGCCCTTCCACCTAATGATGGCCTTTATCTACCTTAGATAATCATGCAGGGCCACCTCTGCAGTCCTTCCTGCAAAAATCTTGCTAGCAACGTATCAGTTCATGCAGAGCAGGATTACTGAATAATGAGTAGTTTATATCCTTGAGAACCTAATCCTTTGTAGCTAAAAAGTTTTAGTTCCTGAAGTCCATTTCCAGGAGGTCATACATGGTACTGTATTACTGGAGATAATAAGAATCTAGAAACAGAAAACAAATCATCCATGTCTCATTTCAACTTCAGGAAAAAAATTACATGGTTAGAGTAAACCAATTTTGTTTGTGTGGGGGCTTAGTTCCTATTAGGGATTAGTTTTAGGAATGTAAATTTGAACACTGATTCTCAAAGCAGAAAATTCCCAAAGTAACATAAAAATTCATCAGAGCCCTCAGATACAAAGCAAAAAGTATAATATCCTGATAAATAAACATCATAAATAAAGTGAAATGGAAATGATCAAACCGAGTCAAGGGAGCTTCAGCTGATTTATGCCTGCTGAAGGTCTTGTTCATATAATTGAACCTAAGTTTATTTTTCTCAGGTGGTATTCAAGTTATTTTTCCTCAAAATCTCTCAACTGCAACATGTCACCTCCAACCACCATTCTACAGATATTTTCACCTGAGGATGGCCTTTGCAAGATATTCATACCTGGCAAGCAAAGCCAGCTCCTTTCAGAAAGATTCTTAGCTTCAGTTTAAATGTCAAAAGAAGCCTACAAACCCAAAGCAGTGCCAAAGCCAGAGTGTCTGTGTGAATGTCACAGAGATGCATGCTCCATACATACTGTTTGTGTACTTTTTATGCATGTCAAATTCTGTCAGGTTCACCTTCAAGAAATGCTGTGTTTTAGAAGCAGCTACCTGAGGCCTACAGAACAATAATATTTATGCTCTGCATGGGTCAGTAGCTACCAGAGTTTGCCACCATCAGGATGAATACAGGCACTTTGTACATTTTGGTTTCCCAGGTTTTAACACATTCCTGTGTCTGCTATCATACACTGGCTTTAATAGCCATATTTCAGTGACATTTATCAAAATTACTATTTGCCTTATTTCTACCTAAGGTTAACACAGAGTTTATTTTTGATGTGCATGGTTTTTTTCAATGGAAAGATCTCTTAGCTAATTAGCTTCAGATTTCTAAAGATCAAATTATCCTATCTAGTGCATTGGAGCATTTGTTATGCCACTAAGTATCACAAATCAGGTTATAAAAATTGAAATGTTTTATTCTGTGTGAATGAATTTTCAGACTGTGAAGATAGGCATCTAAAGGGCTGATGATTCCTGGGCTGGGCTTCTAAAGGGCTGATGACTCCTGTAATGAGCTTCTAAAAGGTTGATGATTCCTAGGCTGGGTTTCTAAAGGGCTGATGATTCCTGGGATGGGCTTCTAAAGGGCTTATGACTCCTGGGATGGGCTTGGGAGGATCTAGTGCAGAATTTGAGCTTTCCCATCTACAGTTGTCTCTGCCTTCCTTTGTGAGGTCCAAAAGAGCTTTTACTACATAACCTAACACCACCTTGTGCCCTATTCCTTATTATCATATACCTGTGTTGCCTGTGCAGTCCTGGGCTTTGGACCACCACAAGAAGAGCAACTTCCAGTTTTGAGAATTTCAATGGCCCAAATAATAAAAGAACAGGGCACAACACTGCTAACTGCCAGTAAGGAGTCAGCTATTGATTTCCTTCCCCATTTTCTCCAGTATTTTTCTTTTCAAATAGTGCTGCTGGATGATTTCAAATGCTAGACAGAAAATTGCACAGCTTATATGAATTTGTAAAACATCTTCCTACTTCCTAAGAATGTCTGTGAGAAAAAAGTTTTTAATAGCAGAATCATAATGCAATCATCCAGAGCAGGAAAAAGGATTTCAATCCTAACTCTGCACTTTTATAATCTGCTAAAAAAAAATTGATATAAGAGTTGATACTGCCACTTGAAATCCAACTGGGAATTTATATTTGCAAAATTTTTAGCAGACAATAACCCTTCTCAAAATAAGCACTGGTTATTAGCTTAGAAAAAGTTGCACAAGGAGAAATAATGCAATATCCTACAGGATGTCTGAGAACTAAGGATAAATTCAGTCATATATATATATATGAGATTTTTGTATTTTTTTAATGTCTAGATCTAATACCTAGAGTGTCATTACTCTGTCACAGGCCCATAAGAGACTGACACATGTAAAAGGACCTCTAACATTTCATAATTTTTTTTTTAATAGATTTAAAAGTAAATTAAACTATAGCCCTTTTTTTTTTTCTCTCTCTCTCTCTCTTTAAATAAGTGATTCAACATGACATTTTCATCTGGTTTGGTCAGGTCACATCAAATTATGTCACATCACAGAATATGTTTAACCTGATGCAATGTGATATAAGTGCAATGTCTGCATCAAAAATTTAAAGGAGTAATTTAAAAGAAGTGGAAGAAAGTAAGAAATATAATATTTAGATCTGCTTATTCCAAACATATCTCTTCCTTTCTTTTAATGGACAGATGCTTCTATGTTCTCAGAGTCAGTAGTATATACTTCATCCCTAGCTAGTTACAAATAATGTGTAAAAAAAAGGACAATTTCATTGAAATGCCACTTACTTTTTCCTTGTAATGGGTCTTGACAAGAAAATATTCATGCTGTGTGACTTTGAAAATGCCCTTTTCTGGCAGGCAGCCTTCCTGCCAGTGCTACTGTTTGCTGGCTTTAAACAACAGGAACAGGGGCCAATTTAAAGTCCAGGAATCAACCAATTTGAGATGCACAGGCTCCCCATGAAGCAATTATTCCCTTGGATGGACATACTGTCTTCATTATTCCATCAATTTTGCAGGACTTTAATATTCAACCACTGATGTACATTTTTTTTGCACTGTCAGTAACATATGTGGTGTGATTGTCCAAAAAAAGAAAGCACATTTCTGTCTCAGAATGCATAGTGTGATGTTCCAGCCCACAGGCATGGGAGTGGAGAAAACTTACATATATACTAGGATTAAATTATGTCCTGTGGAGATGAGCTGAACAGGTTTAAAAGAAAGAAAGAGAAGTTTTCAATGGTCTTTGACCAGGATATTCTAAAGATATGAGTAAATGCCTTATTCATCTCTTGTTCAAAACAGGGAGAATTATTCTCTACCTCCTTTGAAGCATTTTCACATTTCCTCTCTCCCACTAACTGGTAGCTTATGTTTGCTCAAATTATTGGGTACCTCAGTACTTCTCTCCCAAGCAGTTTGCATAAGTGTGCTAGCAATTCTTGTTATCTTTCCAATAGATTTCATTTGTTTTATTTTAACTGTGAGGGAGAAATAGAAGACCAGGAAAGAAAAGAAAGGAACAGAAAAATAAATCTAACCTCTTATGTTTTATAAAGTCTACTGAATTATTCTCTGAAATTCATTTGGAAAAAAGTAAAAGAATATTTTTAATGTTCCTTATTATAAATTTGCTTTAAAACAAATTTAGGCTCCAGCCCAAACTAGGGCACTGCTCAATTAATGATTTTGTTATTTTTTTCCTTAGGTTTCTTCTAATTCATCCAATAAAGTGAGGATTTAGCAATTGGAACCTCACATCTCTGAAACATGAACCTTCCCCTAAATAAAGGCCAGTTCTAAACCCAAAAGCTCATGATGTTGTCTTTAGAAAGCAAACTTTCATAGACAAAACTGTAGCAATGAAAGTGTTTAAGCAGCATAAAGACCAACCCCCCCAGTGTTTTAGCCTTGCTATGTGTTACCTAAGTTTGTGTCTGACCCTGTTTGCTAATCTAGCCTTGTCTTCCATCCATTCTGCTTCCTCATGGGCATGGACTTAACCTGCAGAGGTCCCAGATATGGGAGAGTCCTTGCCATGTTAACATCTCTAATTTGTGCTGTCAGCTGAGTGCAGGTAAAATCATGGAAAGTATGCCAACCACCAGGATGGCCTAAGTTCAGGTCTTCCAGAAGACTGTGAGAAACTTTTGAACTCCAGCTCCATTTCTTCAAGAAAATATGCTCTCAGGAACCTGTGGACCCTCTCCTTGTCCTACAAAGCAGCTATTTCTCAAATTTTAATATACTGTTGGGATTATACTTTAACCTACTTTTTCAGGTATAGAAATAGGATGGGCACTCGAGAGTAAGTCAAACAGGGAATGCAAATGTGTGTTATAATAGAGAAATATTTTGGTTAGACAAAAGGCACAATTTCCAGTGACTACTATGCTAGACTCTTACAGACACTTGAGTTAAACAGAAGGAGAGAAGGAGAAACAGGCAGGCAGACAGGCTATCTGATGTCTGCCAAATGCTTCTTCACTTCTTTTAATAACACCTAAAAGTAACAATCTGCTGTCTAGCTAACAGCATCCAATTTGGTTCTGTCATTTTCTCTATGGGTGTGTTGTATCATATTAAAATAATCAGATGTAAATCTGTGGTCTTGGTGATGTGTTTGATTAAAAAAAAAATTCAAATAAAAAAAAAAATTAGTGGTGCTGATATGCTCAAGATAGCTCCTAGTAAATCATTTATGGAATCAGAGACCACAGAGCTGTATTACTGAAGCAGTATAAATGAACTAGTTTTACAGAGGTTTGAGTCACATTATATTAGTTCATCACACTGTTACATTAAATTGGTTCTGCTAGCACAGAATGACAGAATGGTTGAGGTTGGATGAGACCCCTGGAGGTCATCTGGTCTAACCATCCTGCTCAAGCAGGACCACCTAGAGCAAGCTGCCCAAGATTCTGTCCAGATAGTTTTTGAATATATTCAAGAAGGACCACAACCTTTGCAAACAACCACCTGTCAGTGGCTGAAAAAGTGTTTCCTGATGTTCAGATGGAGCCTCCAGTATTTCAGCCTGTGTCCATTGTCTCTGGTTCTCTCACTGGGCATCGTTATCCTCCTCACACCATCCCTTCAAGCATAAATGCACATTGGTAAGGTTCCCTTATACACTGGCATTTGGCTTATTCAAGGTTTCAGGAGGGCTGATGTAAACAAACTCCAGTTTTTCAGACTAGGTGTCTGCTGAAATGTTTAATATTTAGATGACTGAAAGATTTTACAATGATGATAAAATTAAGTAACATTAATCTATTTCTTACTTGTTGCTTGGATGTATCTTGCTTGCTTCAAGTATCTGTATGTAGAAAGAGGGCTGGGAGAGGTCTCAAAAGCTACAGCATCTCTTCTTTTTTTCAGACCACCATATCCTAATTTGTTTTGTTAGCAAACTCTGAGCAACTCAAAGAAACTCAATGTTTTTCATTGCTTTAGGATCTGATCAAAAGCTCAAAGAATGCAGTAGAAGGTATCCTATCAACTCAATGGGCTTTAAATCCTATTACTATTTCTTCTATAATCCTGATTTCTTATTCCCTTGTTTGGGATACCAGAGACTGGAAAACATTTGCTATCTAAAATTACTATTTCAGTTCTTTTCCAGAAAATAACTTGATAATATTTATGGGCTGGGTTTTCTTTTTCTTTTTTTTTTAGATTTTCTTTTTAAGATGATCATAATATGCACACACTGACAGTGATAAAATGGAATGGAATACTTTCTTTGCTATGATAAATTGTTAGAGACTCAAAAATAGTCTTTTAGATCAGAAATTCTTCACTGACACTGGAGAATGTATTCATTTACTGATTAGAAGCATTATAAACTATCCATGTGTACTTTAAGTGGATAAAGCTCTGCCTGGTATGCTGTAGTTAAGATATTGCTATATCTGCTTAAGAATCTTTTTCATTAAAAATTATCTGCTGTTGTGTTTTCACATTTGAACCAACCATTTCTTGAATAAGCTGGTATTTTCAGTACTAAAAAAAAAAAAAGGCAAAGCTGTGGAGGAGAAATATATTTGGACTCCATTTCTCCACATAAATTTGGAAGAGAAAATCCAAGGCATTTTGTCTTGATTTGAAACTCAGGTGTTCACCTGATAAAATGTTCACAGCACTCCTGCTGAAATCGAGTTATACTGGTGAGCCTAATGGCAGATCTGTCTTTAATGTTATATTTCCCAAGCTATTGGAAGTACAGCACTTTCTTAATAGATGAAAAGGTGAATTGCTTTGCTTTGTTAAGTTTTTATTCATAAAAGTCTGTTAAGGTTGGGAAAGGCTCCCATCTTTCTTAAAGAGAATATGACTCATGAATCATAAGATTAAAATACAGGGATAAAAAGTTGATAGTAGTTTCTCTGAGCAAAAAGAAAATACAGTATAAAATAAGATAAAATATTCCAAAATGCCTAATTGACTTAGGAACCTAAAGTCAGTGTCTAAATGTATGTAATTATCTTATATTCTATATATCTGGAAAACAAGAATTCTGACTGTTTTGCTGTTGGTCTCTTAATAGTCATTCTGGATTCCCTGAATGGGATTCATCTCATCTTCCTTAAACATCTCCATTGAATCTGAATTAATCAAGTAAGGCTCCCTTTATAGTTGGGAGAGAATAATAGGCACTCTCAGGGCGCAGTTCATCTGACCTACTTCAGATGCCTATTTTAGGATAAGAGGAATTGTGACCTAGAAGTGCCTCTTTCTCTCCTTTGACTACTAGGGAGAGGAAAGTGATTAGCTCAGGTGCAGGCATTCACAATCTCTATGTGTACATTTAGCCAAATGAATTCCTCCTTTTTTTTCTGTGTGATTTATATCTTAGGGAATTTTACACACCTGAATACAGATCCATACTTCATCTGCTTTTTGGTCATGAAAAAATATGTATCTGTGCAAAAAACATTTCTTACATTAGCACTTGTGTAAGTGCTTTCACCTTGTTACCAGAAATAAACTTAATTTGCAAAGGGATAAAATATAGCTATATACTTCCATATTTCTTCCAGTGAACAAAAAAACTCTTAAAATAAAATGTAAGATATGGGACCTCAAAGACAACATGACATTATAAGTTAACATTAATACAAAAAGACTAAGCACCCAGCTGCAGGGTTTCCTGGAGGGGATAATGAAGGATTCTCTCTCTTTCACCCAGCTCCCCATTATCTTTCTTATCTCTGGTTCCCAAATGTCACATGCCAAAGGCTATATTAAGAGCAAATCCCATAAAAAACACAGCAGGGGAGAAGGTACCTATCTTGTGGAGAGCTCTGCTTGCATATTTTTCACTTGTCAAGTGATGTGACGGAGTTGTGGTCTCCTCTCACTCTGACTGACACAGCAGGAAGGGGCACCTGTGGTGCCCTTACACTTCAGGCTGCAGCTGTTCCTAGGAAGCTCTGGAACAGGGAACTGAACACTTTTAGTGAAGAATTAAAAGTGACTAGGTATATTTTCTTCTCTTTTCTCAAACACATACCAAAGTTTACCTCCTCATTTTCGCTGTACCAAATGGTGCCTCAAAACATGTAACCTGAGAGAAGTAAGCCATAGAAACAAAAGTAGCAAGGAACTTCTGAGGCAGAAAGTGCTACTTGTGTCAAGCAGTATTTTTTACCAATTAATTTGGCAGATTTTACAACTGGCATATGGGATTTTAAAACTACCAAACACCACTACTTAGTCAATACCTAAGTTCAAAGTAAGCTATTAATTAAAACAAACAAACAAAAAAAAACAAAAGCAAAAGGCAAATCCAGAAGTCTTGCATCATTCAGGAAGGTTATGTGAAAGTTTTCAGATAATGTTAGCCTGCTATTCTGAGCCTCTTTCAAAGGAATTTTACCCCCCTCCCCCCCTTTTTTTTAATACAAAAATCATTTCTATCTAATTTTCATGTGTCTCTCCCTCCTCTGATTTCCAGTTTCTTTCCCTGTGTTCAGCTCCACTTCCATGCTGGGAAGACATGCTTAGGCTTGTCTATGTTGCTCTGGTGACTTACTGAGCCTTGATTATATGTTGAATGAGATCTGGGTAACTGACAATATTCTTTCCCCTGCATTCTCCAAGAGCTGAGTCTATAACTCAATATTTCTTATTCCAGCAATGAATGTAAGCAGCTAACATACAGAAAAAGCACAGAACAATCTTTGCATCCTCCTAAGATTTGTTTTTAAATTTCCTCTTTTTTTTCACTGCTTGCAGCTAACACTCAGACTCTTCAGGCCATGAACCTCTGATATAAATCAGTCCTTAATTTCTATTTTGAAAGAACTTGTTACAGCCAATCTTCATTTGCTTGGGAAAGGTAAATATTGCATCCTTTTTTGAAGACAACTGGATAATCATATTGCTTTGCTATCTGTCCCTGGAATGAAATTGAACCAGTGTTTATGTGTTTTCTTCTTTTCTAGTATAAATATTTCTGTTGGAAAAGTTATACTATTTTAATCACAAATAAAATAACAATGAAAAAACTTTGTTATTCATTATAGAATGCATGCACATGTGGTTTTTCCCTACAAGATCACAGGTCAAAAGTCTGTATCTTTTAAAAGCAAATAACCTAAATCTCACATTGAAGATTTACTTTTCCTTGAAACCATGAATAATAACCTGCAAATATAGTACAGGTGTTTTATATGTACTTTTAGAATGGTTACCTGCAGGTTTCAGGCAGAGTACTAGCAGGACACATTCCTCTGGAACTTAGGAGCTCTGATTCCCATTAATGGCATCCTTAAAGAAATATCTCCATCCTTTCCTTGATTCCCTTTTGAAGCTTTGAGATAAATTCCACATGAATGATCCCTTCTTTTCCAGAACATGCAGCAATGTTTATCCTCTTGAAACTACTAATCCAATGTCGACTCCAGTTCCAGGTAAACAGAAAACTGATTATTTGAGAAGCAGAAGAACTATATTATCATTTTCTTCCAATATACTTGCATATCTTGCCTCAAGAAACAGCATTTTTCTGAGTAATTAGGAAACAGGGATCATTTTTTTTTTGTCTCCTGAGTTTATGAGTTGTAGTCAAGACAATATTTGACCAATCTCAAAGATGCCTAAATAGCCACAGAAAAGGTTAGAGCATTCTTTGGAGATGAGATTTTGGTAATCAAAATATTAGTTGAAAAGGCTTATCAAGCTTAGCCTTTCAATTACATTAATCATTAGGAAATTCTTTTAATGAGGTAATTATTGCTATTGTAAACTAGGGGGGTGTGTGTGGAAATCTGTGTGTGAAGTTGGAGACAATGTAATCAATAATGAAACCTACATTCTGCTTCCTTTTCTAATCAGTGTTGAAACTCCAGGGGAAGAATAAAGCAACATCAGCAACCATGTATCAAATGGACTGCTAAATATCATTATTTCTAACCAAACTCAGGTTGTTGGTTTTCTATTTAGACATTTGTTCTATGACTAATTGGGCACCCAATTTAATGTCTTTATAAATGAGATCATTTAGGATGTCTTCTTACTTCTTCAGGTCAATAAAAAATGAAAACACTTTTTTCCTTTTAATTAAACTAATTAAATGCCTCATCATTTTACCTCAAATGTTAAATAAACAAAATATTTTAGGAAATAACTTCCTATGCTTCCCCTCTTTTATGAATAGTTAATTACCAATTCATATCTTAGATCTACATTTCTCAACTGTATTTATACTTTTTTAACATCTTCTTTAGAACTTCATCTGTCTTTGAGAAAAGATAGTGAAGTTTCAAAAGCATTATAATTTTTCCCATTGAAAAGATCATCCCATTTCTGTACCATTGCATAAAATTATTCCCTTCCAAATGGAATGTTTACCATTATTAAATTTCATGAAGTTCCTATTATTCCATTTTTCCTCCCTAACCAGGTCCCTCTGAGTAACAGCCTTGCTTTCCCATGTTGACTGATCCCTCAGATGTGGTGTTACCTCTTTGTAGTGCTCTCAACCCATCCTACACAGCATTAGCAAAACCAATGAGACACCATTAGCAAACCCTAAGGGAAAATGTTAATTGGCCACCAACTGAACTTTGCACCTACTGGTTACTACCCCTTAAATGTGGTTGCCAAGCAGCTCCTAACCTTGCCACCAGGACTCTCATTGTAGAAGGTTACTGAAGAACAATTTGCTCTAGGTAAAGCCATGCTGCTTCTTCTCAGTCAACTTCTTGACCTTCATGTGCCTGAAAATGTTTTTTAGAAAGATTTTCTCCATCACCTTCCCAAAGGCTGAGGATTACTGGCCTGTAGGTAGGTGGTTGTGATCTTTATCTGTTCACTGGGTCTATGTGGCAAGGTTTTGGTGATGGAGCAACCTGAAAGATAATGACGGTGTTTAAAGTTTCATTCCCACTCAACCCATTATATGATTCATTCTATAAGAGAGTTTAGGGTTTAGGTTGTTTTGTATCCAGACTCTAAAAAGTTGGTTTATATTGCAAATGTTTGAGATCTTCATGACAAAATCAAGGCCTTGTTTCCCCTGAGGCTTCTTGGTTATGAGAGCACACCTCTGACACAGAGAGGTTAACTAAGTGTTTCTACATGTACCTGCCAGCTATGCTGTACTAAATGGGAAAAAATGAGAAATAACAGAATAAATGAAAAAATTATCTGCAAAATCAGTCAGCAAAACAAAAAATGCAGTTCTAGAGCTGGATCAAAGGCTTCTTTTGTGGCAGATAGCACTCTGAAATGTATAGAGAATAGAAGAATGAGATTTTACTACAGCTGGAAGCATTCCAAACTGACATATCAGGTCATTTTCAATACCCAAGTTGGACTAATGTTTGCTATAATCCTCACAAGAAAAAGATACTTCAGAGATATGGTGAAAGAAAAATTACAATGGAACTTTGCAAAACAAAAGAACAAAGCAAGTAAAAATTACTAATATGAAGGAGATCTTTAACAGCCCTTTTGTCTGAAGACTGAAGTTTATCAAAACACCAAGCTAAGGAGATGAGGAATGAATTACAGATAGGGGATCAAATCTCCCTATGCCTGCCTTCTTTGTTGGATATAGCACTACTTATGGATTTAGCCTATAAAGTTTAGGACTGCATATGAACAAAGAAAACAAATTTGGAACAGCTTGTAGATAAACTTTTTCTAGCATCTGAAATTTTAGGGAAATAAAAACTTTATTAGTAAATGATTTAGAACTTGGAAAAAATACTTGGAGGCAAGGGCAGTAGGAACATTGGAAGTTTGATTTTAGTATCTGCCACTGTTTTTTTTAATAAGAAGTGATTTTTTTCATGAACTTTTATTCTGATAAAATACATGAGTAGCTTAAATAACTGACATTCTGCTTCTGACCATGACCAACACCAGCAGAAAAAAAAAACAAGTGAACCTTATAATTTAAAATACAATTGTGAGTAACAGAAAAATCATTCTTTTATGTCCTCTTTTAAATTCCAGAATTACTCTGAAATTAGTTTATCTAGTCCATGTGTGATTCATAATCAAAGATAAATCTAATGAAAATAAAAAGGAGGAGAAGTAGTTAAGTAAAACAAGTTAATAAAGATGATTGTGCTCATTGGAGAGTTTCAAGAAAATGTTCAATTCCAGAATGAAAACACTATTTTGCTTCTGGTTTTGGAGGACTAGATTTCATGGGTCTGAGAATTGTCAATACCTTAAAAAAAATCTACTAGTTCTTCCAGGAAAAAGAAGAAAGAAAAGCTGTTTAGTTTTACTGTGTTATTTAATTCTTTAGCTCTTGCTTGCTTTAGAAATCACATATTATGGTCTTTGGTCTAAAATTCTGTGAAGCCCTATTCTGAGTTTAAGGTGGACTTCAGCTAAAACAAGTTCATGAAAATTATTGTTAGACTCTCTGCTTATACCAAAAGATCCTTGAAAAAAAAAGGATAAAAGTGTATTAATTGATTGTCTACTCCTATAGAAGAAACATAAAACCAAAACAAGTGAAAAATGGAAATCTCCTTTGTTTCTTATGCCTGGGTTTTGGAGGAAAAGAAGAAATTTACATTATATGGAAGGACATCATGTGTTTTGACTCTTCTGAAATCCTTGTTTCAAGGAAATTTTTCCCTTGTGAAAATAATGTCACTGCAATACTGGCAAGGTCAATGTCAGGTTGCATTTTCTGCTATACAAGTATCACTCAGGCAAATTAGTTCTGCCATACAGTCTAAAGTAACCTGGAGACTGTTTTCTGAAATTTTTTCCTTCCTGATTCAGCATTTCTTTTGTTCACATGGCACATCCTATCTGTTTCTGTCTTTCCTTGCTACTCCCATTTTTTTTAAACCCCATGTCCTGAGCTGACACATGCAGTAAGAGATCTGGGGTTTTTTTTTAAAATAAAAAAAAGTATTTAAGGTACTTGCTCAACTCTGCTCCCATTTAATTTTCCCTTTTAATGCAGTTACCATCACAGTACATCTGTGAAATATGGAGCACTGCAATCACAGACTTAGAAATGGGCAATTTATGTATCGTGATTGCATGCATATTAACAGATCTCTGGGAATACAGCAGAGACTAGGTGCTTCCTGATCATCTCTTGGACTCAGCATCACTTAGTGAAGGAGATGCAAATACATCAGCTTTTTTTTCCTCTTCCCTCAGATGTAGGAGCATCAGGTTTCCATTAAATACTTAGGGCAATTGAAGCTCACATTGCTAATCAACCAGAAATATATGTTAAGTAGAGGGAAGTTGTATGTGCGTTGATGCTTCCAGTCAAAGCTGGCCACAGCATGATAAAATTCATCTAAGGAAAGGCAATGAAGTTCCTGTTTGCATTTCCATTACAATTTTGTTGGGTTTTTTTTTTTCAGACACATTTAGTGAAAAGAAGTTTCCAAGAAACAAAGTCTGAGGGAGGCTTCTACTTAATTTAGATTCAGCTGGCCTGCATTTTAGCAAATAGGTCACTGAGTTTTGCATACTTTGGTTCTTGAATATCTTAGGTAGATCAAACTTCATCTTACCTGTAGCCTAAGCTCTCACTATGACTGTATTGCCTATCAATAACTTCTTTTGAAAGAGACTTCATTCTTCTGTGTCTAAGAATGAACATCAATAGTATGGTGGTGGTCTGCATACTGGAATTGTGATAGTGCTGGCACAGATATGTTTTTTATCATATATGAAGATAGTTCAGTCTTGTTTTCCTTCAGCTTATGTATATGAATCACATAACTTACTTTCTCTTTTAAAGATATCCTGACTTTGTGCACTGTCAGGCTGCAGGCAGGAAACAAGGATGAAAATCCCATTTGTTGGAGATAGAACAGCCAGGCACATCCCACCATCCCATCCAGCAGTAAAGCAGGTAGGTCTTACCCACCAGGACACCTCCCTGAGGATGGGGACAGACCAAAGACAGTCTGGGATGTAGGTTCACAGGTGGATCTGGCACAGAGGACCCTAGGCCAGGCAGGACAGGACTGTGGGGAGCAGGAGATCAGCCCTATGTTGTCATCAGTGGGACAAGGGCTGATGGCCATAGTGGACTGACAAAAGGTCACTAAATTAAACAGCACCTTCTCACAGAGAGCAATCTAGCTGAGTCATTGACAGATGTTGACCACTACATTGTGTTTTCTCTCAGGAGATGGGAGAAAAAAGGAGTTGGGATATCTGTTTGAGAAAGGGAGCTAGATTGAAGTGAAAGGTCAGGAGACAGATAAAGAAAATAGAACCTAGGAACCATCAAAACAAAAAAACTTATTTGGTAAGAAGATAGAAATGGAAATGAGAGAAAAAAATCAAAGTATACACATACTGAGGCAAAAAGGCAGAGTTAAACACAGTGTATTTTGGGATGTTTTATAACTTTGATAAAGTATGGTATTAAATCACATTTAAGATTGTCTTTTCCAGCAGAAGACAGGCCTGGGATAACTGTAGTTGGTGATCACCCACAGGGAATTTTGTATTCTTTTGGGTTTTTTTCCTAGATCAAATTGACTAACTACATATGTGCAGTCATTTTATGTAAATTCAGCTGAAAACATTTTTAGGCCATAAAATGCAATGTTTAATGAAGAGAATTTAAGTATAAAAGCCCACAGTTAGGAGTTTGTGGATTTCATTGAATAAATAAGTTCAGTAAGGAAACCATGCAAATACATCCAGCTTGGATCATTACAGATAAGGATAATTTCCTATATTTCCAAGAAAGATTTTTTTGACTGTTTGATGACAGGTTTCACTTTGGAACCTATGGAAATTGAAAAGTGTTGAGATCTAGAGATGAGTTTAATGCTTCTGCCTGATGAAATACATTAACCACAATCATAAATGTCACTATTTATGTAGCTTAAAATTTTACAATCTGTCTGCTTTTCACTTTGTCTGTGGATCATATCTAGTCTCTCTAAAGCCAAAAAGATTCATGATAATATAGCAAATTAACTCAGTAGCACTTTTTGCAGATGGTTCCTCTGTGGAATTAGGGAAAATATTGAGCCCATGAATTCAGACAAATGCTGAGACCCAAAAGGCAAAGTGTTTCTATGACAAGGAATCCTGTTGCTAAACCTCACAATTCTTTTGATGGGGCAAATCCTGTGAGATTTGTTACAAAATAAATGATAAATTTTAGTCTGAGTGTCAGGAACATTATTCTCATGTATATTCTTTTTAGTAGCATTTGTTTCTACTGGAAGTTTTGAAGTAGTCTACCAGAGTGGAAGAAAAATGCCCTTTGTCATCACTTTATCCTTCTGAAGCCAGTCATCAATGTCCAGCAGTATGAAACAAATTCTGGAGAACCAAGGACAATACAGTTACATCATAAACTTTACCACATTAAAACAAAACAAAACAAAAAAATCCCCAAACCACCAACCCTCAAATCATGATGAGCAGAGTTCTTGAGCAAGAGACCTGCTTGACTAAATATCTCATTTATTTGCTTTCCTCTTTCCTCCTGCTGTCTGTCTTCCTGTCATGCTGCTGTTAGGTAAATAGGTTTCTGAGCCTGAAACATGGGTACACTGCAATATTATGGTTGACTGTGGGAGTCCAATTTCTGACTCATGTCTCACCCATCTACCTGGCTGTGTAGGACAGAGAGCAATATGTTTGAACTCAAGCTGAAAGTATTGGTAGGTTACCTTACAGTTGTGAAATATTGTAATTCACCAACTGTTCTATTCTACTGCCCTTCACTTAAAGGAAAAGTCTGTTTTTATGGGCAACCTTCTTCATACTTCAGCTCATAAAATCTTGAGTTTAAAGTACAGATTCTCCTAACCTTATAAAATTAAGAAATACTTACATACAGAAACAAAAACTAGCTACCACTTGTTTTAATGCTTGCAAAATCAGGAAGGGGAAAAAATATTTGTAATGATTCTGAAGTATTCTTATGCAGGATCTAACAAGATGAAATGATTTGGAGTATAAGCAGACCAAAATTTATGTGTGATAAATCTAAGATGATAAACCTTAACACAGATTACACTGCACAGGATATGTGTAAAAGCTGACAGTTAAGGGTAGGTAAAACAAATAATGAAGTCTGAATGTAAGAAATAATGTATGAGTACTTCAAAACACATAGGAGTAGACACCTTTGATTAGTGTTGTACCCATGGGCAATGGCTGGTCCTTGATTATGACTATTTCTGGCATAATGTATAACTTTAGATGTTGATGTACACCACAAATGTTAGAGGACAACAGAGGAACTAAATGCACTTATAATCCCCTTTCTCTGCTTCATAGTTCTTGAAACACAAAGTAACAGCCATACATAAGTGCCTGTTCAGTGGGCATCTAACAGGGCATGAACTAAAGGAGGCATAGAAGTCTGGTTTCCACCCTAGAAACTGACTGACTTCTCAAATAGAGTTTATGACAGCTGAGACAAATTAAAATTCCATGGCATAGGAGTGGAGAGAAGTAAAGAAAAAGCATCTGACTTTGTGAGCCAAGTAGTTTTTGTTAAAAAATGACCTTATAACTTGTATGGTACATTGCTAACCACATATGCTTGTCATAGATTAATGTCTGTTCTGAAGGCACCAAAATATTTCTTTCCAGAGAAAATAAATCAGGCATGATTAGAATAAAACAACAGTAACTAAGTAACAATAACTAAGGATGTTTATCTTTGCTTTGAGAAGAGGAAGATTGCCATTACTTGACAAACTCCCTTAATGAGAGGTTTCAAAACAAGACATGTAAAAGCCAAGAAAGGAGGAAGTCAAGTCAGTTGTATGAGCACAAAGCATGTTTACATATATTGACAGAACTGCTACTTATTAGCTAGAATGTGGAAAAAATATACTCATCAGTTATACTAGACTTAAAATGCATAATTGTATAGCTTTTAAAGAATAAACTTCTCTAAGAGAAACCGCATATCTTAAATCTTCAAAAGGATTGTTTCCAGCAATTTCATAACAGTATTTAATTCTATGTTTTTACTGGTGATATTTTTTCTCCTCTTTTTCCCTCTTTTAACTTCCCAGTTCTTGTCAATCAGAAAAGGTCCAAGTCACATTTTAAAAGTAGAAAACTTTGTTCATTAGATAAATATTCTGCAATGGAATCAGTAAACAATGTGGCTACTCTATATAAGCTATAGACATGTCATTCTTGACATTAAAGAATATGAAAGCAAAGTACAAGCCAGTAAGTGTTTTGGAATTAAAGTTTTCTAATTTATTTTCCTTTCATAAGGAGAGATTTTATAGACATAAGTCATTCCTTGTTTCTCTGTTATCTTGTTTTCTTACTGTGCCTGGATTGCTTGTTTGTTTTCTTGCTCATTTGCTTTCTTGCTTTCTTCTCTGCATAGTTTTGTTAGGAAAGGAGGAGTACTTTAGGAAAAGAAATTCAGAAAAATTCTGGCTTTGCATTCTGTTTTACTAAAGAATGATCCATAAAGTATTTTTCTGTCATATTTCTTTCCAATGTATATGACTTAGCTTTCAATGACATATTCTAGATATCTAGTTTACTTATTTCTGCAGTAGTGTCACTATTCCTTTAAAAACTTTTTTAGAATAAGGATTGTGAATGTTAATTATCATGTTTGTACATAAGTCTAATTTCTTTTATTAGGTGGTTTTGTACTAAGTATCCTAGTTGGAAGGCACAGAAGACTGAAAAATAAAAGCACTATTAATGTGGTGGGACAAGACCTGGTTATTACTACTTATGTCTTCACTCAATTAAAAGCAGAATATTTTAGATTTGAGAATAATACATATAGTATGTATTTGGTATTTTCAAGCCACCTTTTCAAATACACTGTATGTTGATGTCCAATTCCCTATTTAATATATGTATGTGATATGAATGTATTTTCATCTATATGGAAATATATATATTAGTATTGATCTTTTGAGATCCTTGAATTCTAAGGGAGGTGGAATAGAGCTGCTCTATATATCCATCTGAATCACCCAATGGTATTGGTTATGCTTATAGTTGTAGTACTTGAAAAATATTTACAGGACCTCACTATTTTTTTCTAAATTCAGAAGAAAAACAAACATTATAATGTTTAAAATACTCCTCCAAATAGTGCTTAACAGGAGAGCTAAGAACACAAAGGACAAATTTGCAGGGACTCTTTTTTTCTTTTTCAGATGAAGTGATATTTTAATCAATAATATATTACAATAGTGAGCAACTGCATTGAACAGTTCCACTCTACTTATATGCAAGGAAATATAACTTCTCATTAAGTGCTGAATGAACTGCAGTCTGAGTACATTCCCTGCTTTTATGTGGGCACTTACAGAACCTTCATCACCATAACAGATTGACATTAATACCTTTACTATTACAATACCTCTGCAAGGTAGACCTGTTTCATTCAAAGAGAAGAGCTGACTGAAACAGAGTAAATTATCCAACACCATAGTAGCTTATGGCAAAACTCCCATGTTTACTAATCTTCTGAGTCACAGCCTCATGCTCCAATCACAATGTCATTTTTTACCTGCTACAGAAATTGCTTCTTCACACATTGCAGAGGTCCAGACTAGCAGTATTTTGGAAATCAGGTTGGAAAACTTACCATATTTTTGAAAGAAACATCCCATCTTCCCTTTTCCTATATATATTCACTTACTGAAATTGAAACTATTTATAAGGAGAAGACTTTCACAGAATTTTCATCTCAAAAGCCTTTTTAAAGGAAGTTCCAAGATTGTTGAAGTACCACATGTTTTTAGCTTGCAAATGGGAAAAATATTGTTTGTTTGAAGAATGTCACCTTTCAAAACATTCATTATAATTAACAAGTTAAAAAAAGAGACTATTTTCAACAAAGTAAATGAAACCATTTGATTAATTCTATCTTTTTTAGAGAGAGAATGACCACTTTAAATTTTCAAGTTTCTTATCATTTTAATGGGAAGCCTTAAAGTTTACATGTCCATATTTCTTGTGGGATAGGAAAACTATTTCCTATTAACATCTACTTAAATTCCCCATCCTTTCCCCCCTGCCACCAAGAAAAACATGTATTTGAAGCAAAATAGTCTGTCATGTCTACCTCTCTCTTGCCCCAGATTACTTGAATCTCTTGTCTGGTTATTGACTACAAAAAAACCAAGACAGGTATGTACTTAGGAACATGGTATATGCTGCAAACAAGTTACTACTTGATATATATTTCCCTACTGAAGAATATTTGAATGATATAGACTTTTATGTATCATTGAAATGGTTTATTTCCTTTTACACTAGACTGTCACATTTTCTCTGCTGATGTAAGATATGCACTGACCTATGTAATTGCTTCTACACCACTGAATAGCTGGAGACATTAGGATTAGATTTTAAGGTGCTTCTCCAGAGATGCCAACATGTCCTGAAGACCTATTAGTTGTGATGGGGCTCACATACAGTTTTAAATTGCTGAAGTTCCACTTGCTCAAGGAAATTAAAAAGAAAAGACAGCGATTGCAGAGTTGTCAGCGTGGCTTCCTACAAAGGTCCTAGATCAATATTGATTTAAAATCTACAAGGAAGCAAATTGTGAGAGCACAACCACTTGGAAAGGCAGGGTCATTGCAGGCAAGAGTTTTCCAAACTTATTTTCTGGTTATCAAGACTGGATATTTCTTATACTACTAGATATGGGAGAAAACACTTTCTTTTTAAATGAGCCATATTAGATTTTGTGCCAACTCCCGTGTTTCTATTCCTTATCTCAGAGAAATCATTGTAAGAATGAAGTCAAAATCTGACAAGATGATATAACAATTAGTTCTGCCTCTTAAAAATGAGAAAATATTTTGTTAAAAAGAGATTAAAGTGGAGTAGGTATGAAATATTTTTTGTTATGTTTTCTAAATTGTAAAGGAGACAAGAAATTATAGTCAGAAAAGGAACAAAATAAGAATTTATGATAAACATATTTTGCAGAGAAATTTAAGCATTTTAATCAAGTGATCATTTTCTTGCCTTGATGAGAAATTAAAGACATGACAGTTTTATAAGGTGACTCTTTGTACCAGTCTTGGTAATGGGTCTAATTTAGTGAATAAAGAGATGGCATATTCGGTACTGTCTGTAGGCACAAGATGTTCAGGCACAGAGTCATACAATTTGGTGCATACATGAAGCATGTTTTATCCTATTGCAATCTGAGCTAGTATTTGTATTTAATCTGACTTAGAATTGGGTAAGATTTGCTAATTGAACTTCTAAGTAATGCAGACTACAGCGATAGGACAGCTGGAAAAATATGAAACAAAAGCAATAGATGATGACACCATGCAAAGGATCTGAATCCTTTTTATAACTCATCATATACTTTGTTAATTAATGCCCTAGTTTTCTTTAACTGATACCTTACATAATGTTTACTATTGCAGTGGTACAGAGATGGAACTACATTCTTTTTAGGGCATGTAAGAAGTCCAAAATGAAAGACTTTACTATATGATGTTATTTCCTTTAGATAGACATAAAAGTTTCTGCTGTGCTTTCAATATTAGTAAACAATGAGTAAACTTCAAACCTGAGGTAAGTGTATACTCTATGTTGTATTTGACAATAGTTTGTCTTAATGTTACTTGCTTTCCTGCCCTACATGATCTATTTAAGGTGTACATGAATATAGATTATATATATATACACATACATATATATATATTATATATACAAGGTGTATTCAGAGCAAGTGAGATTTCCATTACATGATTATTTGATTTTTTGCTCTTTGCTGTAGAGAAACAACTGTTTTCTTATTAACAAGAGCAGGGTTAATTTTATAATTGAGGCACACATATAAAACTATTAACTCTGCACAAGCACATTGTTTAAATATTCACCTACAGCTTATGCAGGCAAACAGAAGGTCTCTTGAAAGCAGTCAGCTTTAGACACTAATGGCAGTATACAAGAATAGCTGTCTTATCTTCTTAATATCCTTGAACAAGTGTAACTTCTGCACTTCAGGACTACAACACATCAGACATTATCCCCTGAATACTTATCCAGTATTTTATAATGCACTCACTTTGGCATCTTTGTCATGGCTAAACTACCAGAAATATCAAGGTTAGAAGGTTTGGCTTTTTTTCCTCATGTGTTAACATGAACCTCTGTTACACTTTTGAAATGCAATATAGATATACCTCTAGAAATTAAGTCCAAAAGTCTAGCCTGGAATAATACCAACCTTTCTGCAAAGTACTATTGGAACCATCTTAATCTCAGAGGCTGTGAAATTCTGTTGCTGTATAATTAGGTTGTGAAAATGTAATTAGTTTTCATAACAATAAGGGATTAGACACTAAATGGTGCATTAATATATCAAAGGTCCTTGCATTTTGCATAGTAAATCAGGATATTTGAGTATTCCTACACCACACAATGCAGTACCATGTAAGGAATGTCCAAACAACCTAGTATGTCTATAAAGAGCTGTGCAGCATTGTATAAAGATATACACTTGGGTCTTGGCACCAGAGTAGCCTCCTAACAGGATTAATTGGCTCTGGCATAGCACAATGTTGGCACAACAATACTGCTCCTAGTTCCAGATCCAGCTTGGGCTGGAGTAGCTTGAATATCTCTGTATGGGACTGAGTGATGCAGTGTAGATCTTTACAGGTCATCAACCCACTCTTGACTTCTGTATGTGAAGGTACAGTTTTTCAAGTGAGGTAACAGTCATGCTCTTATACTGTATCCAGTTACAGCATATTTTTAGATACATCCTGAAATTATTTATCATGTGGTGGCTGATCATGAGCTACCAGCAGAAACCTCTGGGAGGGGGTGTTTCACACAAACATTAGCTTCATTAAAATGATTCAAAAGAAAGAAATAGCACCTATTTTATTAGTAGTTTAAATAAAGATAAGCTGATGTCTCATCTACTTAAAAAATTTAAGAACAAAATAAAAATAGCATTTTGTGCAATTCACAGCTGTATTCTTCTCCATTAGATATATTATTATTTATTTTATTATTATTTATTACATATTATATTTAGTTATGTCTATTTTGTTTATTATTTGGAGTGGGAGCTAATTAGAAGTTTACACTCTTTTTTTCTGTGGGGACAAGAAGAATAATATTCTTTATGAAAAATGTTGAAAAATATTTACAATTTTACATTTTACTGCAGTGGTAAAGAAAACACTGATCAAGGCCATGTATTGTGAATAAACTTTTGGGCACATAAATATCTTAAAGCTGTCTGCATAGTCAATCAGAACAGATAAGGTAATATGTTAGAGAACCAACTGCTCTTTAACAAACTTCAGATGCATTTTTTATCCTCTTTAAATATGAGGTAGCTGATATGTGAGGAGAGATGAATAAGATGTATCACATTTACTGTATAGTTAGATTTGCCTGTAGTTTCCTGTATTTGTAATTAGATATTACACATAACTAATATTCTATTGATTCTTACTTTTGCTTGCCTCATGTTTCTATAGTAGCTGCATGCTAGAAGTCAGACCTTGACTAGACCTTCATATAAGAACTTGAAATCTATTCATGGTTACCTTATTGACTGGCAATTATGTTTGGATCAATCATCATAAACCTGACTAAATGGCATCATACCCAATTTACAAAGCTGAATACAAAGGATTCAAAACTCTCCTTAGTTCACAGTGTTGGACAGAGAAGTAGAACTGAGGTATGTTTCCCTGGTTTTGATTACTGAGTTCCACTGAGATCTAGCAGCTACACCACTCCTCAGTGGACTTGCAGCTGATGAAATTAAGTCATCCTACACTTCAGTTTTCTGGCAATCCTTGACAATCATAAGACACAAACCTTGCTTTAATCAGTAACCTCTAAAGTAATTTTTTTGTTGTTGTAAATGTTCATCATCAAAAAAACCACTTTTGTGCCTGAGTCCTCAGTGTCTATATGTGGAGAAGTTAAATATTGAGGTGTATGTTTTACATGTGCAGCTGAAATTATCTGAATCAATAGTTCTGCTTGTCCTTTGCTATTTTTGGATGGAGCAGATTGAATTTAGACATGCAATGTGCACTTAGTGCTGCTAAGACCTGCCTGACCATTGGTAATAAGCTGTTTAATTCTTATCTCAAAGGAAGGCAGATCAAAAAATGCTTTTTTATTAAAGAAATGCTAATGTCTGAGATGTTCAGTTTATTTTATTCTGAATATGAAGAGAAACAATATTGTTATTGTATGTATCTTCAGCTGTTCACTCACAGCAAGGTCATCACCTCTCCTGGTGACAATCTCATAATTCTTCAATAGCAATTTTAGCACCAAAACACTTCAGGCAAGTCCTGGAAGTAGAACTTATACTTGTGCAAAAGACTTGGAAAATACAGTTCTTAATTTAATTTAAATTTAAAACATGTTTTGGCACACTACTTAAATCCATAACAGGAGGTATATTTCTTTGTCATCTTTTGTTTCTTTGCTTGTTTGGCTGATTCTTGACTCTTTGTATATCTTTTGTTATTTGTAGCTATAAAAATTATTAAAAAAAACCAAAAACCCAAAAACCACACACCCCATACACATTTGATAGAATAATCAAAGGAGAGAACAGTAAAGCAAATCAATAATAATGGACCAGTATGAAAGCCCTGCTATTTTTAGACTTCTATTCCTTTCCCTATCCCTCATGCTTTTTATTGTTATTGAGGCTTTATGTCCCCCAGGGCAGAAGTAGTCTAACAACAAGCTTATTTTGGATCTTTATGTTACTAGACTATCACTGGCATTTAGTATACAGCCTCTTTTTTCTTTATATATAGATATATGTTTGCATTTTACATATAAAAACTATTTATTTCACTTCTACTCAGCAAAATAGACTTTTTTCCTTTTTTGCTCATATCATTTATGTTATAAAGGGCAAGTATCTAGTAATAGGACTATAACATGAGGATGTACCTGATCTACTGTGGAAGGATAGGGTGATAATTTAAGACATATAATCCTCCCAGTGTTAAGAAATCAAACAAATCAAAATGGTGTTGCTATCTTGAAGGCCTCTCAACAAGCACTCTTTAACCTTTGCTAAACATCTCATGTTTACTGTGCATCAGCTTCAAAGATCTAGATAAATGAATTAATTTACCTTTATCCCCTTGAGAAACACTATTGATTTTTATGAAAATGAATTAAATGTTCACTATCAATTAAGTTCTGTTTACTTTTTCAGAAGAGCTATCTTCCCACTGAATGAGAAATTTACCTGCCAGCAAACACAATAGACTCTTGTACAGTCCACATATTGGCATACATATTGGATAAACAAAACCCAATTACACTCCTGCTTATACTGTATCAAGATTACAGATTATGTTCAGACCTCTTTTTTTTCAAGGAGCAATGCCCAGCTAAATTGCATCACTTATCCTAGGTTTCTTTATTGCTTAAGCATGTAGAAAATTAAGTTATTGAGGAGCATGGTGTTGAGGAAAAAATAATAAAACAAGAAAGACCAAACTCCTTCTCTAGTTGTTTTTTTATATTCTGTTTTTCTTCACCAACCACATCATTCTTCCTTTTTAATTTTTCCATAGTTCTAAGTAGCTTATTTAGACTTTGCATTGTATTTTTTTTTTTCCTAGAGCTGCCTTGGCAGCAGTTCTGAAGGACAATTTTGGATAATCTTGAACACTTCTTCCTGTTCTTCCACTCCTTTCATTTACACTATTAAATTCAATCCCAGATGTCTCTTTTGCTCATTATTGTGTTTGAAGTAATAGTGTCTGGAAGTCTGGATGCAAACCAGAAGAAGAATATCACTTTTGAGGGCAGATGATTAATACAACATGGAATGGAAAGAGACATCATCTTCTCAGAGCAAGAAATGTGTTAGGAAAATCACACAGCTCCTGTAGCAGATGTGGTACTGTAACCTCAATGAGTGACACAGGGGAAGAAGAGCTGAAGTAAAATCTCTTGGGATGAGAATGTTCTCAACATGGACACAATTACCTAAGCTGTTTTCAGAACTACTGACCTTTACAAGTAAATCTTTCAGTAAACAACTTATATAATTTACTTTTCTACTTTGACTTTCCCTGAACACTCATAGTCTCTCATCTATTATCATCATTCAGTCTCTTTTTGTATCTTTTTCTACCTATAATTTTTATACTGTGTTCACTCTTCAGTTAAACCTTTCCATTAATGCACAAAACAATAGTAGAATGATAGGTTTCACATCCTATTTTTATTCACTTTTCAATATTCAGAGACATGTTTAGGTAAAGAAATTTTGCTTGTATTCTTGATTTGAGGTTTGCTTCACTTGGTTTAAAAATGTCTGATATTTGTCCAAACAGAGCTGAAGAGAGAGTATGCAAAACCAGCACAAGTAAGGAGGTTGATAACAGCCATTATTTCACTTCCTTATTGCCCTCCAATTACTGAAACAAAAAAAGAATCTCTCTCACAAAATCATTCTTGAGCTTATTTGTATTGTCTGTTAAATCACAGAGGTGCGATCATTGGCTGCAGGCTTAGAGCTTTTAACCATAGCTCTGCACTCTTTTATAGCCAGTATCAAGTATATTCTGGATGAGAATTTAGGAAGAAAAGATAATGGTTTTTTGGCTTCTAAAAGGTCTCTCTGCATGAATTATGAACTTCACTGACTCTCCTAATCTATTTGTTTCAGATTAGTACTTAAGATATGTGAAATCAAATCTGGGCCATCCTCTTCCTACAATTTGTTCTTTCTACTTTAAGGATCTGCTCCATTCCTGATTTAGTTTATGGGTTCTAGGTGTAATCATGAACCAGAAACAATTAAACTTTAGCTTTCACCCCATAGAGAGATTTTCAGCTTTTTCCTAAAAATACAAAAATATCACATTCCTCACTGTTTCTGTGAGGCAAAAAAATATAACATTTTGAATCTGTGATGTGAATACTTAGATAAGAATTTGAGGCAGTTCTTCATTACAGCAAATATTTTCAGGAATAAAGGAAAACTTTTAGTTTCTAATCATAGCATATAAACTTGAATTAGTGACCCAGGAGAACAAGCCAAGCTGAACAAAACAAACTAAAATTAGTAACTGGCTAACAGCTTGTCTATTTCCTTGTGGCTGACAGATGATGTGATGTTTGGTGACAGAGAAATTCTGATCCTCTTTCCCACTTTTAAATTATATCCACTGAGAAAAATTAACAACTTCATCAATAAAGGCAGCAGCAGAATCACTTGAATACAGAAGCTATTCCTAATTCAAAAGGAGCCAGCATAAGAAATGTTTGTGATTTGATATCAGTGAGATATACAGGGAGTAGAAGGGGTAATTTCATTATGTAGTTGCTCATTATCACCTATGCTGATTTGTATTCTGGATCAGAAGCTGGTCCTTTACCATATACCATACTGGAAAATAAATCAATTGTTCTTCAAATATTTACTCCTAAAAGTTCCATAATTTCTTTCACTTTTTTCAGTAAAAATTCATATATCTATGCTTATTTTGAATTGTCCTATTTATGTTATAATTTCAGAAGGGCCTTATTATTCCTACTTTCTTTTTAATGTTAATCTATGTGACAAAGCTAGCATGTTGCAAAAATTCTACTGACTCCTTAGGTTAATCTTTTACTCCTAGAAAAGCAGAAATTTATTAAAAGGAGGCAAGAATCTAGATGCCTAATTCTTCCTGAAGTCAGGGAAGGTTAGATAATAAACCATCTGTTACTCCAATCTCACGTGCTTCAGAAAATGTCTCTGAAGTGCCCAGGTTATTCAAATATTTGACACTATAGTGAAAAGGCTTCAACATTATTTTTAAAGTTAAGCTCATGTGCATAAATTAATACAGAATAAATTTCCTTTCTGATCTTAGGCTCTATGACTACAGTTTTAACCAAAAAATAGAGAATGAAATAACAATGTAGCCCCATCTAGAAAAAAATACATGGCTTTTAATACTCAGTTAATGACTTAAGAAATGTCAATGAAAGCTTTAGCTATCTATGGCTAGAGTGAATTTTTGATCTGTAGCAATTTCTCAGCTAAGATTAAATGTCTCTTCTTTAAAAACATATATTTCAGCTTAAGGAGGAGCTGATTAAGAGTACACTTGGTTTTACACAATAAGATAAAACTAATTATCATGGTAGCTTTTTCTTTATAGAGAATGTATTATTCCTACATTCCCAATATCAGGCTAAAACAAGAAAATCCCCTCTCTTGCTAAAACTATTCCATGAGTCTGTGGCAGAGCAAAGCTAGTAGACTTGGTATCAGGAGTCATGACACAGTGGTTTAACCTCAGCTTACATTATAAATATATTTATCAATCTAAACTTCATCTTTCAAATAGTTATATCTGGTTTCCTGAGAATCAGAGCTTAAAGTACTTTTCTTATAAACACTGTTCAGTGGAAGCCCACCCCTCTCCTTCCAGGCAATCCAATTGTCATGCTCTTTTGCATCTTTAAATAAATAAATTTCCTTCTACTTTTCTTCTTGTAATTGAATTCCTAATCGTTTTTGAAAATGCAATTGAATGTAGGTTGAACTGCAAGTCAGGTATTTGCTATTCAGAACATTCAGTAATTAATGACAGTTACAATCATTCAGTGTTGGAGCTACTGGCTGTTTGACAAGTAATCCCAGTAGCTCTTTTCCCCAGTCTCCAACTAAATGTGGTGAATCTCAACATTTTTTAATTGCTAGCAAGATTTTAGTTTCAATGGCATCCGTGCAAGACAACTTTATGAAGAGCAAGAATGTTCCAACTCAATTGCAGATGCTTGATTTATCCAAAAGACATTAGAACTGTTCACCTAAAGGTCTCTATTTTCAGTAGTGAGGGAGAAGCATGCCCTGCAAAAGAAGTTTCCAATCACATAGTTTGAAATTCTGCCCTGACTGACTCTGTGGAGGCTGAGTGTGAAGCAAACACCCCACCCAAGTCACAGAGGGGGTGAGAGGTTTAACCCTGGCTCTTTGGATTTCTCTGGATTTGGTTTATTTAAGCATACAACATTTTCATCTCTTCCTCTATTGTATTTATCCATATTTCTGATACATAAGTTTTGTGAGCTATCATACTTCCTAGGGTTCCTTAATGAAATCTTTTTTTTCCCCATTTTACTCCTGGTTTTATTGCTTCCTTCAGACATCTAAACTGCTGTGATTCTTCTTTGTTTGTGGTGATCTGACCTTCTGCTTTAAATCCAAGATTGGCCAGAAGAACTGCAGCAGAGCAGTGGGACATGGGATTTTCCTCAATACCACAACTCTGCTTACACTGAGCTTTCAGTGAATTTGACAAGGTGTTATATAGTATTTAAACTAGTCACTGAAATGTGCTGAATGGACCAGTAAAAAGGGGATAGTGTTGCCCTCTCAAGGCATAAATTTATATATTCTATACTAGAACAGGGCATTTTTAGAAAGAGTAAGAGATAAATCATAAATAAATGACAGAGTAAGGCATGGTGAAATCTTTAATGAGAAAATAACTGAGGCATTAGAACCTGTATGGACCCCAGCAATAGTGACTGGGTATCTGGAGAGTTGTCCTCTTTCAGACTAGATGAGACATACTTAAATTTTGGGGAGTAAATGCAAGTACAGTTTGTTTCTATATTATGTAGATATTTTTCTGTAACATTGGGTTATTTTGCTTAGGAAGCATCTTGTAAACTGATGTGACACAGAATAATATGATTTCATTTAATGTGACAGTTACAACTTAGAAGAAAACCTACTTTGAATTGGACACCATCAGCTTCAGCTATGAGTATCTGAACTGATTTGCTGACTATGACTGGACTGAATGTTTATGAAGTTGTTTATGGATGTTTAGTGCAGGTCCTTGTGGGCAGCCATGACAATCCATGGACATTAAACCATTCCTGTTTTCACAACCTTTGAGGCCATTCATGATGCACTCAATGACATTGTACCCTACCTATCAGCTTGGATAACTGTGGAGTTCATGAGACAGTGATAAGGAACAAACTCACACCAGATCTGTGAGATGAAATGAAGCTTTCCCTGCACTGTCAGAACAGACATGAAAAAAATACAATGACATGCATGGATAGTGTACATTTAATACATATAACTGTATTTTTGTCCTATATAAAACATGGTGCAAGATTTTTTAAGGCAACCTTTCAAAGTCTCTATCTCCCTTTATTTCTGTTGTTATGTTCCCCAAAAGAATGAATAAATCTAGATTTTATTTGGCACAATCTATTCATCCAGACTGCAGGAGAATTAGGAGCTCTGGAAAAATGTATGATTAGGATTGCTAGGAAAAGACACTGGAATTTCCACAACTATAAAGAAGTTACTGTCTGGAGTGTCTGCATCCAGAAACCTTGGCTGAACTCTCTCAGCTCTATGTAAGTGTTCAGCTGAGTTATCCAACAAAGAGGTTAAGCAGACCAGATGTATGAGATGAAAAAGAAAAAATGTTCATGTAGGGAGTTATGTTACAATCCATTTTTAATATTTGTTTTCTTGGGCTGTTGTGTTCCAGGAGAACACAACCAGCAGAGTGACCCCCTTTACAAGGTGCTGACAGTGTTCCAAGCTGAGAAAGACCCCAGGTAAGTGCAGGCTGGATTATTTCTACAGTAACCTCCCTCACTGCATGGAGCAGGAATTCCTCCACAACCATCACAGATTCAGATTTCATGGTCCAGGTGCAGATTGTTTCTGTACTGGGCTTTAAATTTACTGAAAGTTTGTCAAGCTACAGATGATTGGAATAAAGTTTTTTGGCTGGAATGACCTAACAGTTTTAGTGCAAGCAGCAGGAGAGAGTGAACTTTGCAGCTTAAGTCTACCTCTTTTATTTTTTACTCTCTCTGAAGAACTCTAGAGAAATAATGCAGGAAACTCTTCAAGGTTTATTTAGAAAATGACAAAATTGAGAGGGAGACAGCTAAAACTTAATTGTGCTGTCACTGCTATGGACTCATAATTTTTTCCTTTCCTGGTTAGTTTCACTCTCTGATAATAAAAAAATTCAATCTCCACATACAGAAATACAATTACTGGCAGCTTTCAGACTTAACTTGCTAACACAAGTCAGGAAGTTAAGTTAAACAGCAGTGAGACCACACACTTTTCTGTGCAATCCTATATTACTTCTTCATGTACAGCTGTTCCTTCATTGCCTTCAGTATTCCTCTCCTGAGTATGATACTGCTTATGTGTGTTTGTTTACATAGTAACTCCTTCTCTCTAAGTGGTTCACTGCACCTATCACTGAGATTCATGTTCTGGAGGGGATTTTTCCCAACTTTGAATACAGGTCCTTAATAGTTGAACAGGAATCTGAGAGGCATACTGGTTTGAGCTGTTTCTCCCCTCTCATCTTCATCCCCACCTTGTCTGAGATTTGAAGGAGGATGGTTTGCTGCACCTCACCTAGAACTTCAGTTCCACTCCAAACTTTGTTGAATAATAACAGTAATAAAAGCAAGGGAATGGTAAAAGAAAAGAAATCATTAGAGATTTAAAATTGGTATTGTATTGTTATAGCTTATGGCAATTATATTTTGCTTCCAAATTCTAGTAGGAACAAAGACATGGTGATATTTTATCTGTTATCCCATATTACTTTAGTCTTAGAACTAGAAAACCTGATTTACAGAGCCAAAAGCCTTTAAAATTCAGTATATCCTAGTAAACTTCTTTTGTCTATCATATTAAATATGTAATTTGTTGTCATGGACAAATCCCCTTTGGTTTAATCTTTTAGGAATTTAGGAGCTCAGAAGAAAATTTATTTGAGCTCAACATTGTGAGTTAAAAGATTGTTCACATTAACATAAAGAAAGTAAATATAAATGCTATTGGATTTGTATTAAACATTGAAACTCTCTATTCATCTGTAAAGAATAGATGTACTGTACCTGCCAGACATTTGGCATTGATGAGAACTACATCTCAAGTCATGTCACAGGTCAGTGTTTGGACAGCATTAGGGGAGGGATTAGTAGATGCACTGGAGATTACAGATGTGGTAGCTTTGTCCTGTTCAACCTCACAGCAACCTTATAAGCAGGATAAAAGCAAGGTTCACTTTTTTTAATGGTCAATAGGGCACACATTAATTTATAAACCTCCAAAAATTGTTTTCTTGGTTAATGGTCTTCATATACTGACTTTTATGACCTGAATCAATTCTGTCTGTGTTTTCTAAAAGTAGAAAGTGCAGGAAATCTTTATATTTCCTTAGATGAGGTTGTTAGAGTAGACAAAAAATAACAGAGAAACAAGAAATGTAGATGTCTAACATAGAATACTGTGACACAATCTTAAATTAGTATTTCATTCCTGGTTGATGGAAACTACTTGTTACATACTAAACAGATAAACTGATATACCTTTGCCAGGGAAACAGAAAGCACAAACTATCTTTCTCTTAAGCCATAAAAAAGGATGCATGTAGTCAAGTAGATCCCAGATTAGTTAGATGTTGATTTAAGATGTAGAATTCAAAATTTAACTCTTTGTCCTGTGGCTTTCTGGGAACTCACTTGGTGAAAAAGTTCATACCATGTGTTGCTCATATAATAATATAGAAAACATGTACAAAAATGCAAGGTCATATTTCTAGTCCACTTTTCCTCTGAATTTTGAAGGAAGTCAGTAAGTCTTGGAATGTTCTTTTTAGATTTGTTTACTTGCATCTTGCATTTGGTTAGTGATGTTTATAGATTTCCTTCTAGAGTATAAAACACTGTCATTGATGTGTAACAGTGTCACTTGGACAAGAACAATTCTAAAAGAGGATTTGACTGTCTGGAAGATGTCCTTTATTTATCTATTTGTCAGTAAAAAAAAAAGGTATAACTTGACTACTTATGGACTTTCATATAATTTCATTTCTGTGCTTTCTCTTGAGTGCTCCCTTGTGTCTCTTGAGGATATGTTATTTTGACTTTCTAACTGGTGCCCCTACAAGGGTAAAGGAGATCCTAGTTTTTTTAATGTATCTTTAAATCCAACATAAACTTCCTTCATCTTAATATGATGAGGACTGACTATAAGTGTTGCTGATACACTGCTCTAGAAGATAAACCAGGCATAAAGGGGGAAATCCTTGGGCCAGCAGGCCCTTTCCCACAGGACCCAGCAAGATGAGCAGGGCAGACTCAAACAGTATGACTAGGGTCAACCAAAAGTCTGTGTCATAAGGACATATCATAGTGATGAGGCAGGTCTGAAGTTAATCTGCAGGTCAGAGCTAGGACCAGCCTGGTAGTGGCCATGCAGGTCCATAGTGATAGTAGGGGCTGAGATCAGACCAGAAACTCAGGCCATGGGTTGGAGTTCCAGTCATGGTTGAGCTGAAATGGGTCTTCTGGGTCCATGGATAGAGTGCAGGAAGGTCCTTGGTGAGGGTGGGTGGAGACAGTAAGGCCTAAAGTGCCTTCGGGGCCATGACATATACAAAGAGAACAAAAGTCAAGAGAACTGATTTGGGAATGCACTGTAGTCCATAAAAAGAAGAGAATTTGACATTAACCTTCCATAAACTGGATGAATTTCCAAATGTCTGGAAAAGCTCAGTGAAGCACTTGCTTGTGTTTCTTGGGAGCAATAGTACTGTACTTTGTTAATCTACATCCACACAAGGAATATATTCAATATGCTTTCTGCTCATGCAGTGGGTGGATGTGCAATCCTCTGACATATTATAGGCAACAGGGTGAACAGGTGTGGTCAGCAAATCAGAGTCTTGCATTTTAAAAGGAAATTATACCTGCTCCTTGTAAAACTCTTTCTAGAAATGGTCTCAGACCATTAATAATATAAAATAGACTTTATTCATTGAGATGCCCTGAATATTAAAGAATTTCCTCTAATCAGGCTAAGAAACAAAATGAAAAGTAAATGCAAAGGCAAGCAAAGTCTCTTGGCATCTTACTCACCAGGCATCTTATTTGGATGATATATGTTAAACTGATATTTAGATTTGCACCAAGTACTCTATCTGTCTGAATTTGTTTACTGGTCCCTTTTATTTTAAAATTATTTCTGGTTTTCCATCCTATAGTTTTCTTGTTAAAATTCTCAGGTCAAGAGGAGCAACTGCCTAACTAAGGTGAACTATACAGAGTGAGAACTTACCAGCACAGGTCAGAGCTGCAATCAGCAGTTTTCTGTCTCCATTGCTAAGGCAGATCTAATATACAGTGTACTCTGGAGAGGTATGGAGATAAATCTTTGTGGTCTGCTACTCTTCTTTTCTCATTCAATAATTTTAATCATCCACTGTCAGTAAATAGTACAGACATTATCTAAAAGGAAGAGCAGTTAGAGAAAAGGCATAGAATGTAGTCACTACGTGTTCTTTGTCTCATGCTTTGGAATGATGTGGGAAGCATGCAAAACACTAGTTACTTTGGGTAGTATTAATCTTAGTTAACTTCAGCCATCTAGCCATCTAATCTAAGACAACTTTCCAGTTTTCCTTTATAGCCACAGAACTATATAACAACAGTCCCATGAATCCTTAAAGGTGATCCATCTGACCTACTGTAGTTTCCTGTCTCAGAATGAGATGAATTGCTCTCTAAAAGTAACTACTTCTTTCCACTGACTATGAAAGAAGCTAATAGAGACCAACTCAGAAGTCATATTTTTCATTGTAAGGAGGAAGTGAATTTAATCTTACCTTAAGGTTTCAGAAAGGTTGTTTAACTTCTTCTGGGTTTAAGGTTAGAAATTTCCTTTTATCTGCTTTTCATCTCCATCCCAAGCACTTATATGGAAGGAAGGAAGGTGCTCACCTTCAGGTGTAGGTTTCACTGTTTGAAGGATCAGACAACTTGCTCAGATATGACTTTACCTCTCTGCAGTAAATGAGCTGGACAGCAGTTAGAAGGGAATATTTGTTGCTATTTTCAATTAAATAATAGATAGACTAGTAATCTTGAAGTTAATATTAACATTACGAGATGCAAATGAGATCCAAATTACCTGATTGCAATATAGTTCTTACATTTTCAAATATTTAGTGTAATTACTGTCTTAAAGTTAATGAAGAGGGCAAATTATTATTTCCTCCTTAAATGCACAATAACAAATACATATCAGAAACATTTTAATATTTTCATGGCTTGAGGCACTAACAACTATGCCCTTTTAAACAAAGTCTTCAGCTAAAAGAGGAAATAATACTTTGTTGATAAAAACTGAAGTTATGTCAAAATGTAGAATTCAGCAATGCTTGAATGTAAGAATGTATCTCTCTGTAACTTACTCTACATTTAAATACTCTACATGAATGACTGTGGGCAACACTCTGATATATTCTAGTCACTGCTGCTACAGCTACCTTATAGGGGCTATATTTACTAACCCCACATGAAATAATTTCTCATTCCAGATACTGAAAAGACAATCCTGAGATTTAATGGACACATCTTCATTTGATGATGGAGTATTACCAAAGTAGTCACTGTCACACTCATGATCAATTTGTAGATTGTAAGTTAAGGAATTAGAAAAGCATAAATGACTCTAACTTGACTTTCTGTTACTGTGCCTCTGGAGATACTTCACTGGTTCGTCCATAGTTAGTGTATAGAAGTCCTGTTTATTACAAGGAGATATATATATGTCTAAAGAAGAATATATATATGTATTAGGAAGAATTTATTCACTAGGAGGGTTATCAGGTCACTAGTGGAATCACTATGCCTGGAAGAGTCATGTATGTAGGGAGAAAGAAGAGAAAAATATTTTTTTAGCAAACTATTTTAAATTTAGGATGATTAGATCTGCTCAAAGGTTTGAAATAGGAGTTGTGCCAGTGGACATGAATATAGATTATGGAGGGGTAGGATAGCACTTCTGAAGTGAATCCCCATAATTGCACTCAAGAATGTGCAATCAAACACAAGAACGCTCATTTGCACATCAGTCTCTGTACTTCTGTTAATTAAAGCTCTTTCTGAAATGTTTGTACAGAGCAAAATCTGTCTTCTAAATGTTTGCAACAAGCAAGTAAACAAACAAAAGAAGAGGTACTGAATTGGACAAGTAGATTTGCAAGCAAGAATTGCCAAATACCAGAATCATAGAATCACAGAGACACTGACTCTGGAAGACACTTCTGCACACTGTCTAGTCCAAATCCCTCCTAGAAACAAGGTCAGCTACAGCAGGACCATGTCCAGTCTATTTTTATATCTGTATTTTGTATATCTACAAGGTTGGAGATCTCACAGCCTCTCTGGAAAACAGTTATAAAAAGTTTTCCTCTTACATTAAAAAATAATGAGATTAATTTTAATTTGTGTAATATTGCCTCTTGTCCCATCAATGGGCAACAAGAAAAGTTTGGCTCTGTCTTCTTCACTGTCTTCTCTTCTCCAGGCTTAAACAGTCCCTGCTCTCTTGACCTCTCCCAATGTGTCAGATGTTCCAGTTCCTTACTTATTTATGTGGCCCTTAGCTCAAGAGTTTTAAAGCTTTTTTGACAGAGCTAAGAGTGTCTGTCACTCATGGGGTGGCCAGTCCAGCATTAACCCTTGACACACAGGATGGATCTGTTGGTTCTCTCAGTCCAGAGAATAAAAGGGATGATCATATTGTCTAGAAGCCCAGCCAGTACACCTCACATTTTTAGCTATATTAGTGAGAAAGATAAAGTTAGAAAAAGAAACAACCCTTAATCAAAACTGTCTAAAATTAAACTTTTCATGTAGCTGTAAATCTTTGAAAAGGTAAATATTAGCCCTTCCCTCAACCTCTAACATCAAACACACTGCTTCAGGCTTCCTCTGCTAAACCTCTTCTGATGACAGGCAAGTGGGATTGTCTTATTTCTTTATCATCATGCTTTGGAGGGTTTTATGTGTGTAAGCTTCATTGATCATTAGTTTTGTGACAAACCTTTGTGGAAACCAGGATTCTCCTTGGAAAAAATTCTGATTTTGAAGGAGTAACATCTGCAGAAGCATAACCTTCTGTTTTGAGGAGAAAAGAAACATTATTTTCCTATCATAATTTCAGCAAATAATTGATGTCAAGAAATTCTGGGTAAGCTGTCAATGATATTTCAGTGAACAGGTATACTGTAATATTTGGAGATGACAGTTTGCACTGGGAGAAGGATCATAAGAAATCCCTCTGCAGTGATGTATGCCATAAGTTCTCAGTTGATCAATACAATTTATCATTTGAGACACTGATTTAGAACTGTAATGCTTTAGGGCATATAAACAATCCCATTAACTTCAATAGCTGTAGATAGCAAAATTGTGAAAAGCAAGGCAACTAATAACACCAGCATGCAAATCTCATGTCCACAAAGGAAAGACCAAGGAAGTGACTGGGCAATTGTCACACAGTAAGAGGATTTTATCCCAATCCAGGGTTGAGGAGGAGGTTGCTCAAGGTACTTCCAGTTGAATATTAGTGCATAAACTGGTCCCTTTCCTTCTGTATTATGTCCAGCTTCCAGTTTCCATTTCTAGCCTTGGATCCTGTCCTTGTTCTGTGCCAAGTGTCTGCTTCTCATGCAGCACTGGATCTGATCTTGGTTCTCATTCCTCTTTTTCAGTGCCAATTTAATAACCAATGGGAAGTAGTGAAAAGAATTGCTTTTGCTTTGTTTCAACATATAGTTTTTTCCTTTCTCATTAAACCACCTTTTTTTCTCAACCCATGAGCTTTTCCATCTTATTTCTTCTCTTGTTCTGTTGAGAAGGCAGAGTGAGAGCAGCTGGGTGGGAGACTGGCAGCCAGCCAAAATCAACCCACCACATCAATCTACAAGAGTCTTGAGTTATTGAGAATATCTGTTTCTCTAAGAAAGGGGTTGAAATACCCCAGAGTTCATCAATAACATCTGTTTAATGTTTAACCTTGGAGATGAAAACTGCCTGAATCCCAATAGTTATCTTATGTCTAAAACCTACAGCAGACTACAAGTTTTCCATCATCTCCCCTGCAGGAGCTTGATCTGGTGGGAGCTTCTGTGGTATGGGTGCCAGACCTACCCTTACATGAAAGTTAAGGATAAATGCTGGCTGCAGCACTTTTCTCCAGTAACCTCATGCTTAAAAATCATTAAACCTTATTTGATATGTTCTCAGGCCCTGCTTTTTTTCCCTTTTTTTTTTTTTTTTTTATTCTGAGTTTCTTGGGGGAAAACAAAATCTGTCCCTGTCTCAAGTGGATGCTAATCCTCTTTCTTTAAATAAGACAAGATTTACTGGGCTGGAGAGTGTGACTGTTTCTGAAGGGTAATATACTTTTTTTTTTTCTTTCTTTTTAAATTGGAACCCTTTAGTTAAAGTTTCTGACCCAGGAATAAATCATTATTCTTAAGCATGAAACTCATCAGTTGGCTTGTGACTGATTCCAAAGAAGAAGCTCTAACCAAAATGCTCACGTGCAGAATGTCTTCTCCACTGATTTGACAAAGTCTATACACTTATTTTATGAATACTGATTCAACAGAGATCAGAAGAGGCAGAGTAAAAAGTTAAGAGTGCAACATCTTAATATATAGGTGAGTAAGACCTTTATAATCACAAGTGATTTCATTAGGACAGGTTTTTCCTCTCTAGATTATCAATTATAATGTAGAGAACTATATGTCTTCATATATATTAATGAGATTGCAGGCTCCAGAGGTGAAGTCTTCTCTCCACACCTCTGACATACATTGTTGGATCCTCTCAGTGTGAAACTGCTTGTTTAAAATGTGATGAAGTGGAAGGAAAGGTATGGTAATATGAAATCCATGTTATTCTTTCTTATGGTTATCATACTGTGACATCTCTGTCTAAAGGATTTCTGTGTTTGTTTGGGTTTTGGTTGTTTGTTTGTTTTTCAATTATTATTTTTCCTCTCTTCTAGTCTGAAGTGTTATCATCTTCTTTTCTATCCTGCAGACATACAGGTGAAGAATGAAGTGAGAAATTCATGTGGAGACATAAACTGAAAGAAAAACTATATTCCTTAGCTTCTTAAAAAACAAAGAAATAAAAAAAAATTATCCTTTGAGATCACAGGCTGTGTGAGTAAGAATAATAAAGCTCATTTTCCTGATTCAAAATCTGAATGCTCCTGATGAATGTTGAGGTTTAAGTTCCTTTTTTGTAAGGGTATGGATGCTATCCATATATGCTCATTTTTGCATATGTGCATGGGCCATAGACAATTATTAAGGGAAGCTCTAGATCTGATACAGAAAAGGTAATTGCAGGGCACTTAAGTGCCTCAGGGTAGGAGGAGGGGCCAGGGTGTGAGAATATGAGCAACACAGGCAGGGTTTGATGGAGTCTCCAGTTTTATGCTTTAAAGGAATGGGAGTGTGAGATTTTAGTTAACATATATAATTCATCATACACCACCAAATGAGCCTTAATGATAGAGATGAAACCTATCTGGCCTTTTTATCAAAGATAGATGTTCACACTACCTCTGTGCACAGAACCTAATCACGTCGATGGGTTAAATCTGCTCTGAATTGCTTAATACATGCATCATGAATATATGTAAGTGCTTGTACAGGTATGTTTATAGAATTACAAATGGGATTGTATCAAACTCCAATTAAACCTTGCTTTAGTAGCCTATGTTCTTTTCTGAATCTATCCTTTTGCTCAACAAACATGGACTTTCTCCCAGATCTTTCCTCCTGTGAGACACTGATTAATAAGATGGTATTATCTACTTCTTTGATTTTTATCTCTCTCTTCCTACCCTGAGATGACCTCTTTGGCAAGCTGATACTGCTAGTACTACACCTCCTGCAGCACTATCAGTTACCCTTTTTCCTGATCTGGTAATCAGGAACTTGTTAGAAAAAACTGTCAGAGATAGTTGTAGTAGTCATGATAGAATCTGCTGGTATTTTATAGGTGCTAAGTGCTAATTGGTTATAAAAGATGTGTTAACAGACTTTAAACTGAAGGACAAGACCTTTACCTGTTTTAATTTGCTGTATTTAAGCAATAACTATTTTATAAAAAAAATAATACTTAGCCAAACATGGATCTTTAAAAGAGCCAAGAGACTGGATTAAAATTTCATCCTCTTAGGCAAAAAATAAACCCCACAACAAATAACATTTCTGTCTATATTCAAGTTGCATGAATCACATTTTTGTCAGAAATTCTGAATTTCATATTTGTTCTAAAAATAAAGTCAAAAGTTTCAACATAAAGCTATTGTTCCAGACTTGGGAAAAAAAGAAAACAAAACAAAAGTGATACTATAGGACTGTAAAATTTATCTAGACATAATGTTTATCATGTGTGAGACAACTTCACTAGCTGTTAGACAGAGTGAAATTATTTTTGTCTCATTTTGTAGGCCTAAAAGTTAGACATCTGTAGTGTAGTCATCTTATGTCTTCTTTCAGGTCCCAGAAGGAAAAATAGGCACCTCCAGAGGTGAATTAAGATAATTTTTATTCCCCATACTAACTTAACATGAACTTCCTCCTGGAGATGGTTATCTGTATCTTACTGAGTGCCAAGTGAACACATGATATGAATCTGTTAGACACTGAACAGTTACCTGCCCAAATGAAGATAAGCTAGAATATGAACTTTTGTTTTTCAGAGTAGGATTTCTCTCTCTCTTGTGTCATTAACAGGAAATCTAAGGGAATCTATATTGTTTACTTACATCACTTTATTTATGTATATGGAAAAAACCTCACATTTGTTTCACCTCTACCTTAAAATTGGAGAAAAATAGAAAAAGAAGTTCAGGTAATAGAAAAATTAGTACAGTCCATCCAGTGAGCCAGAAAATGCAACTTCATGGACTACTAAAGCATTCTCCAACTAGCCACAGGATATAACAGTTATAGAAATAAAAACCAGGTTGAATTCTGAGTAGAGATGAGAAGTGCACAGTTTTATGTAGGTACAATTTCACATTAAAGTTTTGTGTCCATATATCTTGGAACAGAGAATCTAGGACTTAAATCCAGTCATTTGTGGAGACCTGCCTAGTATCCACTTCAGCAGGTTTCTAATTAAAATAAAAGCATAACACACAAGTTGTGGTACTTTTGAATTCATTGCAGTCATGTTAACCACCATTCTGACTTAAAGAATTTTGATTTGAGGAAAGGCTAGATCATTAATATATTAAAATTATAAAGTGTACAGTTTCATAAGTGGAATGGAAACATTCAAGTTGACAAAAGGAGAATATGTAATGACTTGGATGAAAGCTGTGATCTGAATAGCTAAAGAGTAACTTAAAACCAGTTAATCATCTCTCAATGAGAGCTGACACCAGTGCAATAAAAACCCTCCACTACACCAATCAGTACTCTACATCACAAGAGAAGTAATTATTAAAAGCAGTTTTATAAAATAATTGCAATTAATTGTCAAAATAAAGTTGCAGTGCCAAGATGACTCAAAATAAGATGTTTCTAAACTCAAAGCTGAAAGAAGCAGCATTGTAGATCAATATGACAGAAAAACACTGAGGACAATCAATTCATCTGCAGTGCTATTGTATATTTGTATTCATGTTGTGTTTCCTTACTTATGAGTGATTTCCTTCATATAATTATTAACTGAATTCCTAAATTGTTTTAATAAAATATCTAATCTTTAGGCATTTAACAATACATAATGATTTTTTTTTAAATTAGGGTTCAATATGAGTGTTAAGTAATAATGAATAATGTGTAAATTAGAAAAGTAAACATGTACATGGCCATTATTTGTCCCTGAAACCAACTGCCACAGACTAGACTGTGTTGATAACTTTTAAACTCTTTTACTCTCTACAACATGTTGATAACATCCTAACCATGTTGACTGCTGAATCACATTGAGAGATTACTTTAGGAAATGCAAGTGGGAGGTACTAAAACCATGCAGGGATCATTATAGCAATTAACAGTGTTGATAATCCAATTCTGGTCAAGAAACAGGCATTATCTCAAAGGGAAGTTTTCAAGTTTTCACAGATTCTGTGTTGGGGTAGGGGGTGTGTGTGTGTTTTGCTTGGTTTTTGTTTGTTTGTTAATTTTGTTTTTCTTCCAGGTGTTTGGGGTTTGGTTTTTTTTGTTTGTTTCTGTTGGGTTTGGGTTATTTTTTTGGCAGGGGGGTTGGAACTAGATGATCTTTAAGGTCCCTTCCAACCTGAGCCATTCTATGATTCTATGATTTTCACATTGATATCCTCTCAGACAAACACAAAATTAATTTATGTGCATGGAGTCATAGAGTTATAGCTAATTGCTCACTTCATGCACAGATATAAAGTCAAAATGAGCAAGGCTTTTTTAACAGCAGTTGAAATGTAAGCATGACCACAGGACTATAGGAAACCTAATGCATTTTGCTAATAGCTCCTATTAAAAAGGCAGATATGTATTACAGCACACTGGGTTGTTAAGGCAGATTTGTGAGATGATGTGGACATGTGAACTGACCCAAAAAAACCCCAAACCCAAACCTGACTAAACTACAGAAATTATATAGAATGTTTATTCTCAGGCAAGTACATTATGAAGTTGTGTTAGATTCAGCTTCAGAGAAAAAACTGACTTCTTATCCCCAGAAAATGCAGAATTATAAAGGAAGAGTAATTGAATGGAGAACAGGAGAGTAAAAAAGACAAGCAGATTTTGTGGCAGACAGATAATTTAGGAACAAAGTTAGCTTTAATGTTATTGCAAATCTTACTAAATGTATAGTCTTGCAGGAGTGGAGTGTGTGGCATGTGATGGTTGGATCCAAACAAACCAGGAGTATTCTGGAGTGAGTCAAGGACAATATTTTGATGCAGATGCTGTAGGGACAGAAGTCAGGAGGTCAGATCTTCCAGATCTGCTACTTGTGAATTAAAATGAGTGACATGATTGGTCAACAACTGTTTTCACTCCAGGGACCATAAGATGATGAATTAAATATCCTCATGAAAATGAGGAAGAGAGTAAGCATAATAAAGAGCATGGATTCAGAAGATCAGACTTTTTCTTGTTGAGGGATGTGGTATAAATTATTCCTTGGATACTGCCTGGAAGGGAAAAGGGAAAAAAATCAAAACAGACAACAAACCATACCCCAAGAGAGCTGGTTATCTTCAAGGACAAACTCCTTAAAGCACAAGGATGGCCCATCCTGTTGCACTGAAGTCCAACTGACTTAGCATAAGGCCAGGGTGTATACAAACTTGTGAGGGAACTCAAATGCAAATAAGAAGTGTATGGAAGGAGGAAGCAGAGACCATGTGCCAGGAGGAAAATAGAAATATTACATGAGATGCATGGATGGAATTGGGCAATTAAACAAACTGAAGCTCAACTGTAGTTGAAACTGGGGGATGTGAAAGGCAAGAGAAAGGGCTTTTATAGGTACCTTGGCAACAATAAGAAGGGAAATCAAAGATGATGAAGGCTTGCTATTAGTGAGGCAAATGACTTGCTGAGAACTGAAAGGCAGAGATACTGATTTTCATTTGTGTCTGTTTGTACTTGCAATGTCTACTGTCAGACCTCCCATGCCTGACTAAAAGAAGTACAGCTTCATAACAGAAAAATATTGAGTTAGGGACCATGTTAACAAATTGTATAAACACATCATGGGAACAGACTGAAGCATTCAAAGAAGTGCTGAGAGACCTGTCAGATGTCATCTCAAGGTCTCTCCCCGTCATCTTCAATGGGTTGTACCTGTCAAAGGAGTTCCCTGTAGTCTAGAAAAAGACAATTATTATGCCCATCTTCTAAAACAGAAAGACAATCCAAAGTAATACAGACTGTGAAGAACAAGTTGAGTGGCAGTGGTCAAAAGCTGCCATAATGGAAATTCCAAATGTATATGTAAACTCATTGTGAGGATGATCAAACACTGGAACAAGTTGTTCAGAGGGGCTGGAAATATTAGAATTCAGCTGTACAGGGTCTTGAGAAATCTGACCTAATTTATAGCAGGATGTGAAATCAGATGACATTCCAACCTAAACTGTGTTTATTATAAAATATTTTATTTAAAGTCTTAATACTTTGAAGAGAAAAAAAAAAGGAAAAAGGGACTTCAACAAAACCAAATCCTGAGCAATATTAATTTCATTTTTTTCTCTTCTGCTTTATTTTGTGGCACACTCTTGATGTCAACATAAAATATCTTGTCTCATAGCCTGCTGTCCATGACTATTGTTGTGTGACATACACTGAAATTTTAAGGGCTTTGGGGTTGTTTGTTTCTTTTTTTTTCCTCAGGAACTTTTGAAGTATACTGTAGCTGCTTTGCTACTTAAATTTACATTTTTCTAGTTTCAAGGCACTATACACACCTCATGAAAAAGATAATCTTGTTTAGGAACAGCTCAAGAATTCAGAATCAATGCCCTATAATGTGCATGTACATTGCTTTTAACAAAATTAATTGCTTATAGATTGCACTTAGTTATTCTGTAAAAGATGGAAATAACAGCTGACAAGAACATTTTCTTATTCCTTATTATATATCTACACCCCATCTCTTGCTCATTGTTGCCACTCACCATTAGTATTCATAGCAGGTTATCTTCAAAGCAGAGATAATAAAACAATACCACTGTGGTCTTCCCCACAGCAGAGCCCTGAAAGAGATCTGGCTCTCTGAGAGTCCTTAGTGATTTACAGTCAATCTTATTCTATTGCTTTTTTTTTTTCCCCTCTATTTCCTTCAGGGTAACAACACTAAATAAAAAAGATGCTTTGAAATCATAGAATGAAGTTAGAAACATGTCAATAATGGATTCACCTGATGCTTCTAGAAGTCATAACACAGTACCCTTTTCACAAATAAATAAAGTACAGGAGAACTATCTGCCTAGTACACCTAGGAGTACTTGCTATTAAACACTTGAATATTTCCATAATACCTAATTAGTGGCTGTTACTCCTTTTTCAGCCAGGGAACAAAGAAAAAAAACCTTTGCCAAGGAAGAACTGGAACTCATTCCAATTTACTGATGAAGAAATTAAACTTTGGAGACCAGATAGGACTTCCCAAGGTCCTTATGGCAGAAAGGAGGGCAAAGAAACAATTTAACTCTGCATTTTCCCTAAACCTCCACTGCCTTACATGTCACAGTGCAAGGGCTGAGGAAGTCAACAAAGGGTAAGCCTAATTCAAGTTCAAATATAAACAAAAGTGTCTCAGGGGTAGCCTGTAGAGCAGGACAGTGTTCAGATTCTCAATAATAATGGAAGAGCCAAGATAAGTTAGCTCTTCTGATAGGGAGGCCTTCAACATTATTCATAATGTTCCAGCTAGCTTTCCAGCTTTAAGTTCAGGGTCTAGATTAGGTTTCTTGCTGTTGATCTGAAGTAGACATGTAGTGCTCTGAGAAGCCCATCTTCTCCAAGCTTTAAGAAAATCCAGCATGTCCCAGTACTGGTCCTAGAAATCAGTACACAAAAAATGTACAAATTTACCTAATTGCTGAGAATATTTTTAATACTTGTACAAGAAATTGAACTCAGAGAAATTTAAAGTGGTGGAAGAACTTTAATGCCTATTTTGAACATAAGAAGTAGGAAGCTCAACAGAGAGTGTACATATGTGTTACTGTGGTGTTTCAGTGGGAAAATCCCCACTGAGACTACAAATGCTACTTCAGTTACTACATTCATCCCTAAATAACTGCAGTACTTATCTCTGAACGACTGAACAGAGCAGGTCACTCTGTACATTTGCATGAGGATGTCAGGTACATGACAGAGGGATAATAAAAACAATGCAGAAATAGAACAGAAAAAGTTACAGGCTTCAGTTCATGAATCTTGCAAGGAAATTAAAGAAAAAAATCAAACTTGTGTTAAAAGAGGTAGGGGCAAAATCATGTGCAAACTGTAGGAAAGATTTGGGTTGTGAATATCAGTTACAGTGATTGCTGGAATCATTCTAATATTTGCTTCAAAGCTCAGCTTTGAATGGCTGCTCTTTTTCATCCTCTCCCATTAAAAAAACCCCAAACAACAAAGCCAAAATCACCACCAACAAAAGAACACCCAAACCAAAAAAAAACCACCACCAAACCACAAAAAAACCCAAAGCCTAAAAGCAGAATACAAAAACCAAAGCAAAACCCCCAAAAGCCACATATACATATATTTTAGTAGCATTAGCCCATTTGTCAGTTGAGGCCAGTAGCTAAAACAAATAGACAGAACTTGTGTTCTGTTAAATCAGTAAGAAAAATGCTGTATCAAGACAAAGCTTACAAATTTTATTGAAAAATCAGCAGCATGATGGTTTTGATCAAAGAAACAAGAAGTGGTCTTAAAGTAAGCAAAATGCACTGAAAATACTTCATTTTTGCATATATGAACTCTGTTCATATGCTGTTAAATGACAGATTACTTCAACATAAATAGCTTATGCTATTTGTAAATTAAATTTTAAAAAAACAGGGGGTTTTGGGGTATTATTTCAAAACAATTTACCCTAGGCAATTATAAATATCTTTTCAAAGTTAAGAGAGCTACTCGGGCATAACTATCTGTAAATGCCAAATGGTGAATCTTTTGTGTCATTTTTTAAAGCCAAATGATGTTTTTATGTTCAAAAATGACATGGCCATTTTGAACTTTGTCTTGAATACTTGAGGATTTTCATGTTCATTATTTTCAGATGTGACACAGGATTTATTTTTTTTTTTAAGAAACAGATCTTTGTGCATATGTGTTTACCCAAATAATTAGTAAAAGGATAAATGTGCTCTGCAACATTGTTCCTACAGCTTTGTCTGCTACATAAGGGTAAAATAATAATATAGCAATAATTAATCCCCTTCTAAATTCTTTTTTTTTTTTTTGCTGCTGTTTTTCATAACAATTTTTCCTGCTTTATCCTTATTTTCTCTACTGGTTGATATACTAACCTTAACCTGGATAATTCTTGTAATCTGATTTCTTTAGATAGATTTTATGGGTTCTGTTATTGGCTGTAGTCAGGACTGCATGCTACTGAAAGTATATATGACTGGATGCTTTCATCAAACAAGTTCCTTCCTTGCCAGATATGTGCCAAGTATTTATAAAACATAACTAAAAGGAAGCTGAATCACCTACTCATAACACAGATATGATTGAAAGCTTCCAGTCTTTGAGTAAAGGAAGATGTATTAAAGAGGCTTATTAAAGAGATTGAGGCCATTATGTCTAGATTTAATCAGCTGGACTTGGAAGATCTGCAATTTAGAGCAACTCTGTTGCTAATTATGTCTTGGATGATCAAGTCTAACAACAAAAGGAGAGATATGCATCAACCCATTGCCTCTAAGTAGCTCATAGATATCAGAGAAACATGGGCAGAATGGTTATTTTATGAAGTTGCTCCAGCAAGCCAGTCTCCCCATTTGCTTCCAGGCTTTAGATTAATGATATGCTTGAAAGAGAAAACAAGATACTAGAGAAGGACAATTCTTTAAAGAGAGAAAACTGCAGGTGTCTTTTTGAGCCAAATTAAATAAAAACAAACTTAACCCTCTGCAGTTTCATAAGGCAGATCTTCCACTCCTTTTCAGTCTGAGATTTTATGAAAAAGTCATTTAGCTATCTCTGGGTACTTCAGATAATTTCCTTTTTCATCATTCCTAGTGCTTGGATCTTCCTCAAGACAGTGCCTACAGACACCATCACTCTTAGCTTAGGCTTGGGTAAATTCCATATTATGTGACATAAGCTGGGTCAGAGGATTTCTCTGTCTCCCCTCAAGTGTACTAGAGTGGTTAGAGCACCTATAGAATCCACACATGTATTTGGAGAGAGTATTCTGGTAAATTAAAAGAGGACCAATATGGGTCTGAGAGTGTTGAGGACACAAAATGTTTTCTTAGAATATATTCTTATCTGTTGTGGTTATTCAGAGACTAATCCTTTTACATTAAAATGATCTGGAGATTTTGGCTGAATGGGACATGGCTTCTTTCCTTTCTGCATCTTTTTTTTGTAGGATGATAAATAATGGAATGTTGCTCTGGCACCTCATAGCCATAGCACCAAAAATAGGAGGAAAAATATTGGTCTGAAATGAAAGGATAAAACCAGGAGAAATGAAGAACACAATGGTATTGACAATTTTATTCTGAACCAGAGACTTTAATTAGTAGATTTCCACATGCCTAGTAAGTGCAGTAATTATAGGATCTCCCTTTATTCATGAAATAACATAGTCCTGCAAAATGTAGGGCATCATACTAAATGGTTCACATGACCTGATTTTCTCTTCCTTTTGTCAAGCCCAGAGATGTGACAAGCTGCATAACATGTTTCATTATTTCCATGCTAAGAATTCTCAGTATCAATATAAAAAGTATGTCTAGAGTATGTGTCTAGATACTGACAGATTTGCTATGCTGTCTCTCAGTAAGACTTTTGTATGGTTCCATCCATATGAACCTGGCTAAACAATCCATGCAAATGTCACCCTCTACTTTGCATCATTCCAAAAGTCATATTCCTCAAAATAATTAAAATATTTATTTTAGAAATGAAGAACAAATGAAGTTCTATCAGGATTGAATAATAAAACTGGAAAAGAAGGAATGAACAGGGAGTTCTAACATCAAAAAGAAAATCAGAGCTTTATTGAAGATTGATTTTGGTTGGAAAGCATAAGGACATCACATAAAAGCCAGTGACTATTTTACTTATAAAATAAAGCTGGGAAAAAAAGACTAACTCAAAGTGCCACTTGCCTAGTGATTACACTTGTGAGATTACTCTGAAAAATACTGTTATGGCTCTTGGGAGGAGACATAGCTCATTAGCAAATATATATATATAAATGCAAATGAAAAGCTTCTATTGATCTGCATAGAGACAACCTTGTGAATTTAATTTAAACATGTGTGTTTTTCATGTTTTGCTTTTCCTTTTGCTAGAGACTACAGGAAGATACTTCTTCAGCTTTCAGTGTCACACTTCCAGCAAGAAATTTTGTTTAGAAGCTGCAATTAAATAATTCAGAAATAATTAATTCAGAAGACAACCCATTAAATTATAACCCTCCCCACTGGTTAACTTGGTGCCAAAATGTATTGTTTAATTTATCATTCTTAGTATTTTTAGAAGGCCTCAAGGCAGGGAATGAAGCAATAATAAATAGGGAATAGTGGATAATTAGAGAAGGAAATGTGGAACAAAATTACTAAGGGCTTTAGGTGAAGTTCATTATTACTATTTAATAGTGCCCAAGAGCATTTGATCAAATTATGGATCATGTTTAAAAGTGGGCTGAGAGAAATCCTGGTGGAGGAGAGTTTTCTCACCACTACTTTCAGAATTTTATGGTAAGTTTTACAGAATTCTAACAAGCAGGAAAAAAGCAAAAGCATATTGACCAAACTACTTTATCACACAGGGTGTTCTAGTGAGGTTTGAAGAGGACAGAGTTTCTTCATTCTCTCACATACTGCTCAAGCTGAGACTATTACATGATTAAGCAATAGAGCACTTCAAGCATGAGTGATATTCTAAGTGCAGCCCTAAGGGCTTTTAAGCACAAGGTGAAGCTGTTGGCTTTTTTTTAACTCTTCAGGGTTTTTAGTTTTCACTCTCATCTTAAAAATACCCCATTTTTAACATGGATCTGTTAAAATGACCTGAGCTTTCAAAATTTTTTTAATAATTTTCCTTATGAATTTATGCATTTTTTTTTTCTCTCTAAGACTAAAACAAGACCAACCAAAAATCCCTAAAACTAGTTTTTTAACAGAAATACATGTGCAAAAAATATAAAACTCACTTTTTAATCTTGTTAAAAATCAAGATTCTCTGCCTTGTTTTCAATTGGAAGTCTTAAATCCATGGCCCACAGGCATAAAAGCATTTCATTTAGAAAGGAAGAAAGAAAGAAAGAGAGAAGGAGAGAGAGAGAAAAAAAGAAGAATCTTCTGTGTTCCACAATAACAAAATGGAGGAGTAGGAAACAATAGTTTCTGAAAATTTCTCCTCCAGGGAAACAGCTACATTTTCAGATATATAGTCTGACTCAAATAAGGTGATGTCTGGTAAATATGAGGAATTTTTTCATGGGACAGGAATTGCAATTGCTGAACAGTTCTAATCATTAGCAAATGGAGACATCCCTTTTTAGACATTCAATTCTGTAGACAAAAAGAAGAGGACTTTGGGCATTTTGTTCCTTTTTTTCTCATAAACTTTGTGAAATAGCAGAAAAGTCAATTTGCTTTATCTTTGATCTGGGTTTGTATGACTGGCCATGTTGTTTGATGTGTTTCATGTGTTGTTCTGGAAGTTTATAAAACCAAGGGCACAACTTAATAAATAATCCTATTGGTAAGAATGAATCCCTATTCCCAATGTACAAATTACCTTAATTATCACTTGAAGCAAAGAAGCAAGGTGTTTACTAGTTTTGTCAATATGTAAATGATTCAAATGGATCCTGATCTTTATCTGTGGTTTATGTACACAGTTTGAGGTAGCATGAAAAGGCAGTAGAAAACACCAGCAGATTTTCACCCAGATTCACTTGACAGGACAGAAAGCCTTTAGAACTGGGAAGAGTCAGAATGGCAAAAATAGAGAAGGCTAAGTGTCAGCAAGGGAAAAGAAGTTAATTATTTGGATAGATTTTGCACCTAGGTTCTGCAGCAATGATTAGTGAGCACTCTTTGAATTAATCCACAGTATGCAGAGAGGGGATGGAACAGTTTTCCTTGAGACTGTGTCAATGAAGCAGAGAATATCTCACTTACAGATCCCATACAGGCAAGCTACTGTTCAGTCAGCTGTCATAGTCTGTCTTCTGTGACTTGGACCTCCTCTCTCTGCTGTATTCTCTGGTTTCAGAGGCGTTTTCTGAGCTGCCTGTTGTGTTCTGTAATGATATTGGTGTCAATAACCTTGAAAATAAATTATTTACTTTGAAGGTTGGCTGTGTTAGTGTCTGTCTAAATCACTCTACAACACTTTCTACTGTGTATGTGTAGGTACCTGATGTCTGACTCATCACACATGGAAATTGTATCACTTAGAGACTTTTATTTCAAAATCATACCCTTTATAAATAGAAAGTTGAAGAAAACAAAGCAGATATCTCTGAATACTGCAAGGGAAAAATCAGATGATTCAAAAGAACACAAAACATATCAATACACTTCTGGACTGTTTTATTTTGTTCTTTTTTAATGACTTGACAGATTGCTCTGGCAGAAATTTTCCTTATTGTCTTGGGAGAAGCATCAGGCTTCTGTGAGAAGTGTAGCTGGGGTCACCACTGCAATTTAAATATTGCTTTATCAATAGTGCCTATCAATCTTTTTCTACTTCTTAATGTTTTTTTTCTCTGCTATTCTTTCTTCTGTAAATTTGTGCAGAGAAAATGTATTTACCTCACTCTGAGAATGGTGGAGATAATATTTCTGAAGAGATTGATTATTGCTTTTTGATACTGATTTATTCTTCCTGAAAGTTACTCAACTGATGATTTTTCCTGAACTAATGTGGTTTATATTCTCTAATCTTCCTTTTACTTTACTTGTCTTTTTTTTTTTAAACCTTCTTTATTTAGCACTGAATTATTAAATCTTCTTTACTCTTCCACTGTCAAATTCACCTATATGTTCTTCTGAAGTCATTGCAAATGTTCAGCTGGAAATCTAAGCTGCAGAGTCAATGGCTCATTTTTTAAGATTTTAGTGAACTCTAGAACACATTTAAGAAATACTACTACTAGTATTTTACATTTATACCAGTATTGAAATGAAGATTACAAAGGCATCTATGATCAGAAATTAAGCTTCACAATGACCTTGAAAACTTGAAATATAACTGCCTGTTCTTTCACATTTTGCAGCAGAAAGATATTAAACTGAGCAAGTGACAAAAAGAACTATGATTTGCAATGGTTAAGTGAATCTTCTAATATTTTTCTGAAGGAAAAGTCACTGCTACTTTTAAAAAATCAAGATGACTTTAAATATGAATTATTAATCAAAAGCTACAGACAGTCACTTTTAGATATAATTTATATTACACATCTTAGGATATGGAACTGTTACAGTCTGCTTAATAATTAGGTCAATAGAAAGACAGTGCCTTCTAGACAGGTATAGGTTTGGGTCAGCCTGTCAGGCAATTCATCAAACTTGGTATAGTGCCTCCCAGGCAAGTAACTATTCACCTTGGTCTGGAAGAGAAGACAGAACGTTAAGATGTCTCCTAGGCAGAAAATTAAATGGGTCAGCTTTGGAGGCAACCCAGATAGGTAACTGTTCAGCTTTCCTTGAAAATGAACACAGTAAGGTCATTCCTGAGTACATCACTATTGGCTCCTCCTAGTGGGATGACAAACTTATTGTGGTTTATCTTAAAAACAGTTGATGAGCTGCTTAGCCTTTGTAATGCAGTCATGTTTGTGAACATGAACATATGTTTTACCATACAGGCAAAATCATTGACCCTGTTGTCTGTATCTTTCCTAGGGATACTAGAAGAAGTTCACTCTTTGTTGGTATTGTGGAAACCAAGACCTTATGTTAATCTATCAGAAAGATACCAAGTTTCAAACAGGGAGGCTTATATACACATCTGTTTGTATATAAGCCTTTGGCAGCTTTGAAATTCTGAAGAGCATTTGCCTACCTGCAGTACATATGTTCCTGACTTGGAAGAGAATGAAGAATATCAAGAACTTCAGATGTTCAAACTTGACTTTTATTCATGCCCAACTGAAAACTGAAAAAAACCCTATATTATTTAAAGAGAATACACTGGAAAACCACAATTATTAAAGTAGTAAAGTAACCCAAACCCTACAAAATAGAAAACACAGACATAAGAGACTTGACCAAACACAACAGGAAGCCTGGGAGGAGAGATGAAGAGTAGGAGAATAGTACACAAGGAAATCCTTATCCTATTTCCTCTGAGCTGTTCCCTTCCTTTTCTCATAAGCTTTTGCCATTTTTTTCTGTATTGTGGCTGTAAGATTATAAATGGAAGCATGGTATTACTTGAGGACAGTAAGCCAAGTGGAGAATAGAGGGCATCCAATAAATTGGCAATTCTGATAGATCTTGCTGAGTGCCAAATGGCATGTGTGTAACTTAGCAATGCTGAAGCTATTCTGACACTTAGAGAAGAAATTTGGCAGAGATCATTCAGAGAAAGGGCAGTTTTGTATGGGAAAGCCAAGAGGCACTAGGCAGACAATGGAACACTCAATGCTTAGCTGCAGGGTATAGAAGGTGGTTAAAGAAAGTGGAAATTTACTTGTCGGGTTAATTAGGAAGATGCCTACACTTGCTTCCTGTGTAACCCATGCCAAACCAAAGTATTTTATACTGAAAGCAAATGCTCTTTTGTACTGCCAGAATCCAGAGTTTAAAAGGGCTGCTGGAAAAATACAGATGATCAAGAAAGCTTACCACAACCACAAAAAGAAACATGAACATTAAAGGCTATGGTGGGTGAATATATTAAGGCAGATAGCTTACTGTAATGCCTGTTTGGATTTTATACAGTGAAGGTTTAATGTAAATGCTTAAGCTCTACCTGGAACAGACAACAGCTCCCTTTTCAAATGGATGCTTTTATTACAGGTTGATATGATGTTACATACATTTTGTTCTTTGTGTAGTCCCATAAATCTCAAAACCACAAGAGGAATACAGAGCAACTCTATTGCTCCACTTTAACCCTAAGTTTTCATATTGTCAGTGTTATATTACCTGTAATGTGCAAAATGAAGGTTTGGATACCTGATTTCTGATCTCATTTCCTGCCCCAGCATTTCCAGTCTAGGTTGTTTCACCAAAAAGGAAGAATGTGGCACAACCATGATTATAAGTTTTATTGGCAAAAGACTAAATGTAATGATAACAAGTTTCTTTTGGGGGCAAAATTTAGAGTATGGAATGAGCTTTGTTCTACTGGCAGGCAAAATCCATTCTGTGTTTTATTTTCATGTCTTTTCATCTGAATTCTTTCCAGTGTTCCATTTACCATCAGACAGAGATTAAAATATTTCATTTCAAAGAAGTTAATATTATGGAACACCTGATGTGTCTTTTCCTGACAGGGATTAGGTAGTTTTGTTTTTCCCTTAAAGCTTTTGGGTGCAACTGCCCGTGCTTTGACTGTGAGAGAGAAAATGCTTTTTCCAAAAATCTTAGTTTCATCCAGTGAAGATCAGGTAAAAGGTGAATGTTCCATTTTTCTTGAGCAAAATATTTCTACATTCCAAGTATGTTCTGGAGCTGTAACTAGTTTCTGCAAGGTGCTAGCTCTATTAACCCACCCTACCTCTCTTAGCTTTCCAAGTTTGTTGGGTAAAGGCTCAAATGATGATTTTCAGCAGGTAAGGAATGATCTTCACATTTCCTCTCTACTCTTTCAAGTGACACAAAGAATTATTCTTGTTTCAAGCACAACTACTCCCAGAGTTTCTCTGGTGGAGTTTTGTTTCCTGTATTGATTCTGATATATGGTCTTCTGTGAAGATACAGTAAGGAGCACAATACATGGATGGTCTACAGTCTCCTCTGCTCTGTTTTTTTAATTCACATTATCTAATGCCTCCAGGCAATAAAGAAATAGATAAACCTATTAATCAATAGAATTAACTGGGAAAGTAGAGGTTCTGTGGGCACAAATATCCTTACCTCTACTGACAGACTTCCTTGATAAGTAGGCCCTCAGCACAAATCTGTTAGACATAAATACTTTATATTGGCATGTCATTACAATCAGTGTTTAACTCTTTCAATGTTGTGAAATCCACCTCTAGGTTATCCATGTTTCTGCTGTGTTTCCAACGAAATGCTAACATTCCTTTGACAGCTTTGGCACTAAAAAAGAGTACTACTGAGCTCTGCTGAAGCATTAGCAGGAACATGCATGTCAACAAATAAAGTGCTATGTAAAAACCAATAAACCAGCAACAACAGAAAAAATAACTCTTCCAGTCCTAACTGTGTTGGCACTGTCAGAAAAAAACCCTACTACAGATGAAGCTGCTAAGTACTCTGTTCTTACATAAAAGCTTTGAGTTGGATGAAGTTTAAAAAGAACTTCAGGCAGCTGTGTCAAGAAACAGTGTGTCACATATGTAAGTTATTTTATTGAACTATTCCAATCTGAGATGATGAATGCAGAGAAGATCACACCCTGACATTCAGTTTAATGCTCCTCTCCAGGCCTAACATCCTGTATTTGCTCTGCAAGTACAACTTCCATTAATGGAAATTGCCAGGGCTCTGTTGGAATGTCCTATTGTGCCTTCAGTAAAAAAAAAGTTTCCTTTGTCTGCATAAAGAAATAGGGTAAATGAATTCCTTACTTTAATTTTAATATAGATAAAATAGGTTCACATATAAGTGCCTTAGCAGACTTGTCAGCTCTGTCAGGATCCAAATTTACACTCATCTAAACCTGCACTATTCAGCCTCATAGGTATCACTGTGGGCAATAATCTGACCCAAGTGTTGTTAGCCAAGCAGTTTGTAATCTTGAGGTACTTCTGTAACAGTCAATCTAATAGGACATGGCATGGGCCTGAGAACTGGCATGAAGTCATCTACACAGCAAAATTGCTAACAAAATCCCTAGCACATCACCATTAAGAGCAGGTAACCTTCTCCTAGACAAAGCCTAAGCCAAGGACCATTCTCAATAGCACTTTGAACACAGCTGATCTATTTAGGAGGGTAAGAGAGTTTAGCTGTAAAGAAAACTGCTATGCTCTGCCAATTAGCCTGAAGTCCAAAGGGTCCCTGGACTATCTTATTTATTAACAGAGCCAGAATCTTAATGGTGGCATTTGCAGTTGTATTTGTCTGCAGACTCTTTTCAGTGACAGACCTTTCTGTCTTTTTCTCTTCAGAAATAATTAAGATTATTTATAACTTTTATTAAAACTGTTATGAGACAAATCTTACACTTCTCACTGGGCCTTACCTGTTATTTTATTTCAGCAGTATACATGGCTATGCTGGTCTTCTGAGAATTATGTCCTTATTAAGAAATTAGAAACCTAACTTCCCTGTTCTTGTTCTGTATATACAGAACTGATCTCTAATGAAATAAGAGTAACACTAAAGAAATACAGATAAATCTATGACCAGATAACAACAACAACAAAAAAAAGACCTACATGAACAAACTAAAAAACTACAAAAGACAAATCTCTGCTCTGTGACTGGATGAAAATGGTATTGGGAGGCAACCTTATGCATGTAAATAGGTGAGTGTTACTGCAAGGATGCACATACTTTCACTTCAAACCCTCATTGTTCTCCAGTAGCTGTCTCCTGACCTACAGATACTGAGGTAGGTTGTTGGTGAGCTATACACTAATGAAGTTCAGTGTGCCAGTTACTGACTTGTTAATTTCTCTTGTAATGATGAGAAAATGTGTCCCAGGTGAAGACTTTGCATGTTAACACACGACAAACCTAGTCATGTGTTTTGTTACTGAACGTTGTTTCCAGTAAAGTACTTACTCTCCAAATATGCTATTAAATTTTAAATTACCATGAAGCTGGAGTTTCTTATGTTAAAATTGCAGGATGGCTTTGTATTAAAAATATGAAAATATCTCTCTGAGGAAATGTGGATCATTTTCCTAAAGGAACTTTAATTAATTTACTTATATTTCTTATCCACTCTTTTACTCTGGGAATCTCTGACATAACTTAAAATGCAAATATTAAAAATTCCCTTTATTATCACAGAACAGCAGAGTTTTCAAAGTGTGTTACATTTTATAACCCCCAAAGACAACCTATAAAAATCAGAATGGAAACAGTTCTCATTTTTGAGCAGATTACAATCCTCTTCTTTCATCAAACACTGCAAAGATATTTGGAGTTTCAGAATTTCACCCTAAAGACAGTTAAAAGGAACTCTCTATTATGAAGAAGGAGAAGACTAATAATATAGGGAGAAATAATGCCTGAATTTCCTATGGTAGTATCACATGCAGAGATAGGATGTTGTGCTGGTGTCCAACAGCATCCCACTGATGGATCTGAGATGTTCTTAGTCTGCTCTATCCTCCACACTGACAAACAAACATGTAGAATTGCAGCAAGAATAATGTAAGAGAATAATTTAGGTTTTGCACATAAGTTTTTTAAGTGGGGATCACAAATCTTGAATTTCTTTCCTTTGGGTAGAATTCTTTTCAACTGACTTACTGTATCTGAAAATCAGACTTCTAAGCCTGAGACAATCACTTCCTTTTGTAATCAATAAGGAGAAATAGGCACATCTGGAGAGTGATTTACCTACCTTACCTCAAAAATCAATCTTTAAGTGGGAAGGATCAACCCTCAAGATAATTGTTTGCTTGTAGTGAAAAAAAAAAAAGAAAGAAGGTTTCTTTGTTTCTTCAGACTTCATTGTTTAAATTAGATTTAAAGACACCTATGGATTACATCAGTGAACATGATGCCCAAATCCATATAGTCATGGCTTCTGTATGAAAGGTACAAATGTTTTGGACCTTTGCTCATCAGTTCAAAAATAATTTCCCTAAAATATCAAATCAATTCGCTGTGTATAAAAAACCAATTACTTCCTGCTAATCTCAATCTTTTAGATTAAAAGATTTTTTTTACTTTCTAGTTCAAAAAAAATTACATTTCTAGTGAAAAAATATTGCTTTCTTTGGTGCCTTAATTTCCAGATACCTAATTTATTTCTGCATAAGAAGGGTATATGCCTATGAAAGTAGGATCTACTTGTGTGTCTTTTTAAATCTCATACCTTTTTGCCAGTTTCAATTCACTGACCAAAGAGTCTTCAAGAATAACCAGTGGAAGTAACATCAGTGTTTATCCCATCAAGCTTAACAATTGGTTGGAATGGACTGTGGGGATGTGCTTAACAGAGCTCTCCTTATTTATAGAAAAGCTGATATATAGACAAAAGGAATATGCAGCTGTTTCAGAAAAATTAATAGTATGGGAAGATGAATGTGTCTGACAATGTTTATGTTCATAACTTACTATAATATTGGACACCTTTAGAACGTGCAAATATATATAGAGAAGGATTTTGCACTTATACTTTCTGTGGTTTAACAATTTGCATAGTCATTTATGACACAAACTGAAATTATTGGATCAGGTACCAAGTGTAGAGAATCAGACAGATGGCTAATAACCCATACAGTGATCTTCCCAGATCAGGATGGAGTCTCTGTCTCTGGAGATGTTCAGTAACTATGTAGCTGTGGTACTTAGGGACATGCTTTCGTGGCATGGTGGTAGGTTGATGGTTGGACTTGATCATCTTAGAGGTCTTTTCCAACCATAATGATTCTGTGATTCTGTGATCCATACCAGAAGAAGTCAACAGTTTAAAAAAAGGAGTAGCCAGTTTTCATGTGGTTCAAACTCATGCAATCAAATCATCACTAGATGAGTTTAAAAACTGGGATATATTTCATGACCATATGTGTTCCTTTAATAAGAGGTCTTTTTTTTTGGCAACCAGTCACTTTTCAGGGAGCTGGTAACCATGTATCATTTAGAACTCTCCTCTACAAATATGTGACTCTAGGTACTGAACTGTGAAAGCTCCATGTGTTACCATGGCTTGGTACCCATGCTGGTTCAAAACCAACAGCAATATTCATTGTTATTCATAGAGGATGTCTCATGGTACTTGATAATGGGAAATAAAGTAACAGAAGCAAGAAGAAGCTAAACAAATGTTCTGCCAAAAGCCCATTTGAAAGTATTAGATTTCAATCTATCCATAGCAAAAGGCAGAGCCTCAGATTTTTTGATTATGAAAGATTTTGATTCTGGAAGTGTGAGGGTGCATAATCAGGAAGAAAAATTGCTTCCTTGCAATTGACTTTAAAAATGAGAGCTTGAACATTCCCCAGACTCTGTGCTCTGTGGGGGCCAAGCTGGACACTGGGAAATTATGAATTACAGGATATTGAAAAGATACAAGACCCTTAGACAATGCAAATGAAAAGATAAACTGGAAATGCTTCAAGCAATTGCTGTAGACACTCCCATTCTGGAGGACTGTGTAGGTCTTCTTCAGTCTTAGTAAAAAGTTTTGTGAAAGCAATTTGTATTCAGGGAAAAGAACACATTGATTTTCTTAAAAGTTTAGAAAAAGAGAGAAAGACAAAGTTACTCAATATCACTGAGTCTGATGGTTTAAACCTGTGAAAGGAGAGAAGAGTCCAGGACTGTGGAGGGAAGCCTATATTTTGAGGGTATTTAAAGAAAGATTTCAGCTAGAATCAGGTGGAATCAAAGCTGAGTTCCAAGCATATATTTACAGTTTCAGAATTATGCTATCCTAGAAGAAGGAAGAAAGTAAATCCTCCAAATTCACCCTGAAATATAGAACCTGAGTTGTGTAAAGCATATAATTAGGCACAAGTGATATACTTATGGTATGTGATTGGATATTTCAATCAAATTAGAATTTTCAGTAACACTGAATTCTTGGTACCACATTTTTTGCTGTTGCCAGCCATTGCAATTTTACTACAGATGAGGTTGTTTTAGTATATCAGATTACCAGAGGATACATCCCAAATGGCTTTTCTTTTTCTTCAGGTTAGCATGCATAGTCTTCCATTGTGTGATGTGATGAGGTTGTTTGTAACCTGGAAATGGAGTGAGACTTGTTTTGGTAATTCCCAGCTAGAGTGTAAACCCCTGGGGAATCACAGCCAACAGTCATAATTTAGAGCAACACCTAATTGTTCAAATTCATGCAAGTGCAGGAACACTTAGAGTTTTAAATACCAGAATCTGCAATCAGCCTCTTGGTAACTATGTTCCCAACACACATACATACAGAGCCATGAAGAACCTTCTCCTAGTTATTTTAATTTTGTGAAACATAATGATAGCACATTATTTTTCATCACAGAAAATAAACACTGGAGTCCTTAGCTTGAAAGAAGAGCATTTATTTCATGTATTGAGATATAGATAACCTGCACTGGTCTCAGATGTGTTAAAGATATGCCTAATAAGTAAACTTCTAATTGATTAATGAGTTAGTAGCTGCAATTTAGCAAGCAGAACAAAAATCACATTTTAAGAGGTAGCAAAAATGGCATAACAACATAAAGCAAGGTTCCCTTTCTTATTGAGTCTTCTGCATTGTTCAGTGTCTTAAGTTCATGCATCAGTTAGAGGAGTGTCTACTAATTCCCAGTGTGTCTACCTTCCTGTGACCTATTCTCATCCTACAATCCCTCTTCCTCATTCCATTTTGCTGGAATTCTCTCATGCATCATTGTCCCAGTAAAACCCTCGAAAAGCTAGGTCAGGAACAAGCTTAAATTATTTTAATTTCTAATGAAGCAGAGAATAAACAACACTCTAGGGACTAAGAAGCTCTGTAACAAAGAATTGAGGTCAATGAGTTCCTAAATTTCCCTGGACCTGGGCAACAATACTAAGTAAGTGGCAGAGCACTTGTATTGTACAGAGTTGACACAGACAGAATTTCTTCCTCTCTTTTTTTTTCATTAGATGTTTCATAAAGGCAGTAGTAGCTCCTTGTGGGCAGTGAGTAACATCAGAAGATAGAACTCATCCCCATGAAACAATTTCTAGAGACCACAGAGTTGTGTGGGTGAACATACTGTGTACCTAAATGAAGCATGAAACTGAGAAGCCAAATTTCTAGATGGATTTATATATTTGGAATATTACACAGAAAAAAAAACCCACCACACTTCAATGTATTTTAAAAACTTGAGCCACAAAGCCAAGGTTAGGGTCTTTGGGGTGATACTGTTTTTTGGTGAAGTATCTTTCTAATGTTGTTCTGATGGCATAACATACATCACTGATCAAAACTCCAGCTGTGTCACTGCCTCTTGAGTGACAATCTTATGTCTAAATAGGTTACACAGAGTCAGGTGAATAGGTTAAGGAACAAATGAATTTTGAAGAGGTGAATAGTGCTGCATAACAGCAGCCTGTAGAGACAAGTGAGACTATATGAGAGAAACAACTATGCAGACAACAAGGTCAGTGAAGAAGGAGGGGAAGGAGGTGACCTGCAGCCCACAGTGAAAACCATGGTGACTCACGTTGTCTCCCTAGAGCCATGGAGGACCAGACACCAGAGCAGGTGGATGTTCTTGAAGGAAGCTATGACCCAATGGAAAGCCCACACTGGGGCAGGCTCCTGTCAGAAATGCAGCCCATGGGTAAGAGACCACACAAGAGTAGATATTCTAGCAGGACGTGTGACCCAGTGTGGAACTCACATGCCCATGGGAAAGGACCCACACTGAAGAAGTTCATTAATACTATCTCCTGTGTAAGGTACCCTATGCTGGAGCAGGGGAAGAACATGAGCAGGAAGTAACAGTAGAGATAATGCATAATGAACTAACCACAACCCCCATTCCCCATCCCACTGTGCTGTTTGGGGCAGAGGGAGGAGGCAGAGAAAATCAGGAATGAAGATTAGCCTGGAAGGAAGGGATGGGTGGGAAGGTCTTTTAAGATTTGGATTTATTTCCCATCATCCTCCTTTAATTTCATTGGTAATAAATTCATTTCTCCAAGTCAAATGTGTTTTGCCCATGATGGTAACTAGTAAATGATTCCCCTGTCCTTACCTCAACTCATGATATTTTGTTGTATTTTTCTCACCTCTGTTTTCAATAGAAGGGGACTGATAGTGCAGCTTGGTGGGCAGCTGGCAGCCACCCAAGTTCAACCCAACACACCTTGACACTGTGCAAGCACTCCTCAGCAACAGCCAAAACACTAGTGCCTTAGCTGTACTGTTTTAGTCACAGCATCCTATGGGCTGCAGTGAAGAATGCTGACTCCAACCCAGGTAGATCCACTACAAGAATCTGGTGGAAAAGTAATTGTTTGCATTATGAAACTGTTTTTAAGGAAATCATATCCACAGTAAGAAAAAGTTGGCATTTCAAACACAGATGTTCTAATTCCTACATTCTTTCCAAAGGGAAAATGTTTTCCTCCACTGTATCTTTACTGCTTATTAGAGGAGACCAACTCTGCTTGAAATAATCACTTACTCCCTATCTTCTGCTTTTTCTCTGTCCAGAAAAAGACTATAAAAATCAAGTAATACTATCATATTATACATTGGCTGAAGCACCTGATCAGACCACTTTTTACTCAGTGAATGATTTAATGTTTCCAAAGACACAGAGATTATAAGGCAGTATCAGTGACTCCTGAATTTCCCCACAATGACATTGTAACCTTTATGAATGGTTGACTCTTTGTGCTAATGATATAGGAGGTGAACAGATGCAGTTCTCTACTGATGAGAGGTGCTACTTTGGATGGTTGCTCTTTTTATGGTTTGATCCAAAATCCATTAGTGTCAGTGGAACTTCTTTCATACTCAAAGGTCAGCATGCTCCAAAGGGTTTGCAAGACTGGGTTGAATTACTAGGTGAGATATACCTTTCAGGTTAACATGAAGAATTTTGTGAGTTCTCAGTAAAAAAAAAAATCTATAAAGTTTTATCCAAAGCCTTTGCTGACATTGGCAACTATAATCTACCAAAACCCTTCTAAGATTTCTGAATTTTTGCTTCAAAACATTAGTAGAGTGTTGTTAAAGCATGCCTGGGGAAAAGTGACTTAAGAAAGAAATAAAAGAATAGAAGAATATTTTCTAAATTCATAAAAATACAGTCATTTCCCTGTCAAGAAGCAGGAAGATTCTCAATAAAGATGGCAGACATCCTAAACACATCATCCTATATATCTCTTCCCTAAACTGTAATTTATCAATTTCACTTTCTTCTATTTATGGTGTAGATTTGTTTTTATGAACAATAAAACCAGAGCCAGGTTAATGAAGGCAAATAGAAGGAGTGCCAGTTGCTGAAAAACACTTTTTGTCAAGATTTCCCTCTTCCCCAAACCACATATGGGTCACTGCCTTGTTTGGTTATTTATGCATGCACTTACTTATTTATTTAGTAGAAATGTTGAGGCTCTGAGATCCAAATATGCAAACTAGTCTGGACAAATTTCCATTAGAGTGGCAAGGAGCATATGCACTCTCTGTAGTTGCAGATGCCAATAGAGGAATAGGGATACACAGAAGTGTCTAGCCAAATTGCTAATTTTAGTAGCCAGCACTGATTTGGTTTTTTAAAGGCTTTGGTTAGGTTTGATTGGGTACACAAGTCATGTGTTATGTGATTTGATGTTGTATTTCATGACTGCCTAACTGCAGCTATTTATAATTAGGTTTCCAGTGTACACACTTTTTCAAATGATCTTGTCATGGCTATGCTTAATAGTCAATTAAAAATGAATATGTCTAGGAAAGCTCTCACTGGGAACAAGCATCAGAATAATGGGAATTGGGGGTCTTAGTCAAGGGAATAAAATTCTGGGGTTTTACAGTTTTCCATTGAATATTCACACAGTACTTTTAAGATATTTATCTATTACTACTGCGAATGCTTTTTTGTTTTGAGCTGGACAAGCAAGAAAATAAAGCATGATACTGAATATTCATGAAAGCACAAGAAATATACACAATTCATTAGAATTTGTTTAGGACTAGCAAGATTCTCAGACTTTACTGTAACAGTAAAACTTATCAGAAGTGTACAGAAATGAATCTGAAATCCCCTTTGGTTTTGAGAGACTAAATGTGGCCATTTCAGTATTCAAAAGGATCCTTTAAGATTTTCTCATTGCACTTTCTGGCTTAGTACAAATATCTGGAAACTCAAAGTGTTAATAATCTTTCTTAAGTTGCTATAAATACATAAATCAAAGTACAACTGTTGTTCTTGCTTTATGGTGAAATATTTTTCAGCTAAAGCCAATTATATTTGCAGTGGCTTATCACAGCAATTATATGAAGCAGCAGGCCAGATAGTAATGACTTTTTTGTTAGGGGAGTGCTAAGAACACTTCCAGCAGAGCTCTATTACCTGGATTACAATCACAGTTTTAAATTAGGTACCAATGCAAGTAATTTAGTTTTGTTTTTGCACTTAATTGGCCATTAACTTGTTCATGCCAATAATTTTATTTCTGTGCCACTCATTAAATACTCCCTGAAACATCTATTTGGAAACATTCCTTGTTCTGAAAGAAGCAGGAAATCCTTATAAAACATTTCTATGTCTGTCTGCCACCTTTATCTCCTTGTGAACAAATGTGAATGGCAAAACATTTCTTTTTCCACCATAGTAACTTTGCAGTCATTAACATACATCAATAGGAGACTGGTAATTGCTCTTCTTGATCGAGCAGGACTTGTGTGCAGTCCAGCATCTTGCTGCTCTTAGTTACTAGAATCACATGCTCATAATAGAGTCAAACTGAACAACTATGCAATAAATTTCCTGAGAGGGGAATTCTTCTTCTTCCTGATGACTACCTGTTGGTTTATGTCTTGAAATAAGATAAATTTTAACTATTCTTTTAAGAACCTTAATTCCATGCAGATGTAAATGCTTTCATTATCCATATCAATGTTTAATCCTTCTTAAAATTCTGCTAATCTTTAAGGCCTCAGTGATATTTTGGTGGTGATGAGCTCTCTAGGTTAATTATGCATGTGCAACAAAGTGTATCCTTTTATCAGTTTTAAATTTAAATCCTGCCTATTTACTGCTACACACAGGAACTTTATAAATCTAAATTATGCAATGTTCTGCTCTAGGTGTTTTCCTCAAGTGAGTATATGAGTGAATGTAATGGCTGCAGGATGACCTAATAGTCTCTTCCCATCTCTGACTCTTCTTCTCTGTGCATTTCTCCATAAAACTGATTTTTGGATTAGTGAATTTATTTTGGAGCTCTGTCTAAGCTAGAAAGTTAAGTGCAGACTCCTCCAAACAGCTTACCAAAGAAGGTCAAAATGAATGATCTTTCTGGATTAAAAACTAAACAGATTCTTGAAGCCATATTCAGAGCAGCCTGCTCAGACCTGAGAGTAACCAAGGATAAATAGTAAAGGAAAACATTGTGTGAATATGCAGGTAGTGCACAATTAGTGTGGGTTTCTGTCCTTCCATAGTGACAGGACTACAAATCATTATTTTTTAATTTAATCTAGCCTTTGAGCTAGGAAAGCTAGGTCATTTAGTTCAGGCAATAAGGACTCACAGCTTTTTCATCCAGAGGTCCAGCTGCTCCTCCCCAAGAGACATCTACCACATTTGTTAAATTTTAAATACAAGTTCAGTCATATTCAGATATATGCTGTGTCCAGACACCAAGGGGATCTGTGCAAACAGGTTTTATATAAAAGGCACTGTTTTGAAGAATTATTAAACAACTGATTAAAATTAATGTTGTGAGCTCCTCCTGCTGACTTTTTAACATCAGCCAAATGACATTTGGATGATTAAGTAATTCTCTATTCCTGCAGATTTCTCATTGATTTGAGAGTTACTTACATAGAGACTTTGTAAGGTTATTTTCAGTCACAGTAGTTCAAAGGAAAAGATGAGGGAGAAGAAAAAGATGAAGGGAGATTATTAATAAGAATAGAGCAACTAACTCTTGAGATAACAGGAAGATGAAAGTGAGATATTCAGGTACTGGAGTCTAAGGAGGAAGAATAATAGTATAAGAGGTAACAGGCCATTAATAGGTCATGCAAAAACATCTGGCCTAGTTTCTCAGAAGATAGCACCAGTGGTGCATGCCTGGAATCAACCAAACATCTTACTTGGGATCAAGTCCTGAGGAACAAATGAACTCCTACAAAACTGTGGTGGGTTGATCTTGACTGAATGCCTGGTGCCAGCCAAGCCACTCTCTCACTCCCCTTCTCAACAGGGTGGCAGAAGAGAAAATAAGATGGAAAAAACCTCTCATGTGTCAAGATAAAGGCAGTTTAATAAAGCAAAGGCCACATCTGGAAGCAAAATAAAATATTTATTCTCTACTCCCCATCAGCAGGCAGTGTCCAGTCACTGGCCTACCTAGGTGCCTATCTATACTTGTTATGACTCCCTTGTTAATATATTTAAAACAAAACAAAACCAACCCAACAACAACAACAAAACCCCCAAAAATACCAACAAAAACCTGGACAGAGAAAAAAAATGTATTAAAAGGCCACAATAACTTGCATGTTTCCAGCAAGAGAAAAGTCATTCAAAACTGAGCTTCTATCAAGAAAGACTAATAAAGTATTGGATGAATAAGCAGTATGTCACAACTGTTAAAAAAGAGAACTTGAGTTTTAGTCAAGCCAAATTTAATGGGGAATACAACAATGGAGATAAAAATGAGGAAAATAACTAGCCTACAGGACAGTGTTAGAATAAGAATGAAATGGGATGGACTGTCAATTCATACAGTTAGCATGAAAATCAAAATACAATCTTCTGAACAGTAAGAAATTATTATTATTGCTATTATTACACAAAAGAAACCACAGGATCATAGAATGACTCAGGTTGGAAGGGACCTTAAAGATCATCTAGTTCCAACCCCCCTGCCATGGGCAGGGATGCCAATCATTAGACCAGGTTGCCCAGGGCCACATCCAGCCTGGCCTTATTTTGGTTTAAAGATTTGGGAGTTGGATTGTGTGAGGTGATTTCTCCCTAAGAAAGGGTGTAGGTTTAGTGATCTGAGAAATCTTTTGGTTAGAATCCAAGTGGATGAGAAAACAGAAGTGTGAAATGGCCAAGCTGACTATGAACAAAATCAGTAGCTAAAATCCTATTGTCAATCATCTGAAAGGAAATTCATAGTAATGAAGTAAAGGTCAAGAATAAAGAAGTAATTGCTTTTAAGCAGGAAACAGGTAAAATAGTTTTACAAAGTAATTTAGATGATAATTGTGTGCAGGCAATTGACTTCAGTCAATGACTTCATTCCAATTCACCAACTGCACTTGGCTTACTTAATGCCTAGAGGTACTTCAGAGAAGAGTCAGTCACAATAAAGGAAGGGAACTGTGTAAGTAAGGGGGAAAAAAAGAAAAAGAAACAGAAGAAAAGCTTTTTAAGTCATTGATCCAAATATTGCAAGATAGTTTAAAATATATGTGTTGGAGTAGGGATTCAATTTCATCTGGAAAACTCCAGGTATTTGAAGAAAAACATCCAAGATTCATTTTTATAGGTTTTAGTTCTTAAACTTGAGTTAATATTTTGCTATTTTTAACTTGTAGTGCACAGTATCACATGGAAAGGAATGAATTGAAGGAGAGATGTTTCAGTTACAGAGGAAAAATCAAGGAAAGAAAAAACCAAAAACAGAACCAAAACCAAACCAAACGCCACAAAAAAGAAAGAAAACCCCACAAACCAAACACCAAATTCAAGCAACATTGTTCTGGCCTTGGGATTAACTGGAAATAGGAGTTTATATGTGATGGGACATACATATTGAATTTGTTGAATGGATGTTTCTTATTATTCCAGATTAATGGAGGTACTTTTGTCCTGTCATAAGAAGAGACTCCAAGTAAGGAGAGAGCAGATTTTTAGTAGAGAGATATCAAATTGTCTCAGAGGCACACTTCTGGGTACCAGGAACACACCAGGACAGAGATCATTGTGAATAGCTAGTTTCCCTTCACCAGACACATAGAACACTGTATGCTACATGGGTCATGAAATCAATTGTGACAATTGCTGCCCTTGTATTTGTACCATTTATGACTTTACCAAGAAAGAGTTGAAAAGCTATGACAAATAACTGCTAGCCATGTTTTGGTTTGGTTTTTTTTTTAATTGAAAAACTGAATAATAGATGATGTTCTGGGATCTGTTTTTCATAACTAGCAGCAGGCTTACAGGAAAAGTAATGATTTTCAAGCAACATTCAATGCAAAGCTGAACTCTCTGGATATACTTGTATATTTTGGGAATGATACAGTTCATTCATTGATTTTGGAAACTTTCTTAAGCTTTCTGTACTCCTGTAAATACTAAATAGTATTAGTGCCTAATAATCAATGAATAGTGCCCAACTGTCAGAGAAACATGTGAAAAGAGTAGATTTATGGTAAAAGACTCAAGCCAGAGGAATGTGTACTGCCTCAATAGATGAGTTTTGCCACTCTTTTCAACATACACTTGTGATTCCTAGGCTAGGTTTTATACTGCTTTCTGGAATTCATGTTCTGAACTGTCTCTAGGAAGATGACAGGATTTAGATGCTAAGTGTCTAAAGATATTTCTGTTTATGTGAGTAGGCTGCAAGAAGGAAAAAATAGTTCACCCCAGTCTCCTAACACATTGAACCTATTTGCACATGGATAAACAGGAAGAAATTAGCAATATTAAGTTGTTAGGCATTGGCCCAGGCTGCCCAGGGAACTGGTGGAGTCACTGTTCCCGAAGGTGTTTGAAGACCATATAGATGTGGTAGCCAGGGACATGGTTTAGTGGCATGGTGGGGATAGGTTGATGGTTGAACTTGGTGATCTTAGAGGTCTCTTCCAACTTTAATGATTCTGTGCTTTTGTGTGATTATATTTTTTCCTAAATACCTGAACACAATTCTGAAATATAGGGTTTTGCTTTTCTTGGTAGCTCTCACTATATTATTTGTTTGGGAACTCAGCATCACAATTTCAGCTGCTGTGGCTCCACTGAAGCCAGCAGAACTTTTATTGTTGTTTATCATTGTCACTGAAGAACAGCTGAGGCTGTGTAAGACACAGAGTAATTGCCACTTAGGAGTATGTCAGGAGAGAACAGGGACCATGCAGCCAATCTGTCTGCCACAGAGCAATTGAGTAAAGATTAAACTAATTGTTCTACAACCTCTAGTTTGTATTAGCAGAACTCTGCAGCAGAATGAATGTTATATTATATTTGTATGTGTGTGTAAACCAATTATCCAGAACCAAAGTACACCTCAAACTGGTTCTACAGTCTATGTGTAGGATCTCAAAATGAAGAAAATATCTTCATATGAACAATGAAAATTGTTAAATTCAAATCAGAGATTGAGCTGTTGAATATTGTAACACTTTTTAACATTAGTTTAAAGAATATAATGAAAAATGTGTGTTGTAACATCTGGACTATTAAAGAAAACAGTGACTTAGTGTCATTGCTTTTTCTTTTTCTTCATTTTCTATCACTATATGCTATTTTACCTGTCTCTCTCCTCAGTTTCATCTCATCTGGGTTAAGTTTCTGGATGAAATATTCTGTTCTTTACAGAAATATTGCTTGAGAATATTTATCTTTACATTTCCTCACTATGTCTATTATATCTTCCATAGTCTCTATACCCATCATTAGGGTTTTAAAAGCTAACCTTTTTAATAATAAATACAGTATGTCAAGGAAATGACATGCAATTCAACTTAAAGATAATGAAAAATTATGAATTAACCTAATGGTCCCTTAATGTTAATGTCATTCTGCTAATTTAATATGGCAATTAATTTTGCACATGAAACACATGCAGGTGCTTTGAATAATTTTTGAAAATCTCCATTTCCTAACTCTCTTGGTAGTTTTTCAAATTTAGAATTGAGTAGTAATTTTCATCATAATTTCTACTTTAATATGTTGTCACCATAACAACCACTTAACACTTGGAGAACAGCTTCACATTAATACTATTAATGGTTCTATCCATTAATTTTATTTAGGATGATTTCTGTGGGTAAACTTACTCCACTGATGGTCTTAAATGTGTGGAATGATAACAACCCATTTCCTACATAAAGTATATGTCATGATCTGCTGTGCTCATGAGAATATTGACTTTAAGGACCTGGCAAACATCTGGAGGCTCCATCATCAATCAGTATTGTTTTCAGACTGAATGGGAATAGGTAGAGAGAACTTCTTTCTGTGGGAATGGATCCCATGCTGCAATTTCACAAACAGTGTTTCATAAACACTTCTCATTTCAAATGAGGTCAAACAAGATATTCTCCATAGCCAGGATTCATAGCTGTTGTTTACAACACTATCACCCTTTAGACTACTTACAGAAGTGTACCACTCCAAGTTTAATTGAGCTTAGAAAAAGTAATTGCTGCATACATTAGTCAGTGTCTTCTGTTCTTTTAATGAGGGATGGACTAAGCTCTGTATGTGTTTGGTGTGGTGGTCATTGCAGTTTCTAAGTGTGTAGTATTTAGCCAAATAAAGAGTGTCTATTTTCACACTACCAAATGGAATTTAGGTACACCCCAGCTGTACATACCTAGAGTCTTTTGGGGCAATACTGTTGCACAGATGTTAACAAGGAACTTACCTCTCTGCAGAGATGGGATTCTTCTTCAAAGTCTTGGCACCTCAGTCTTTCTGCACTCCATCTTACTTATGTACTATACTTATAGAACATTAGGGAGCTTAAATTAGATTACTATCCAGATTAAGATAGATCACTCGTGGTGGATAGTCTGTCTCTATTTCATTATGTGTATTTTGTAGTTGTTCAGGAGTCATCAAGTTGCTCACCTGGCCTGTGGGTACCTTTTGTCCAAAATCTGTTGTGACTTATTTCATTTGTGCCAATCTTCTAAATGTTTTCTGCATCACCCCAACATAACCTTTCAGTATAGTTGAACTGAGACTAATAAGATTTTTATAGTGCCATAGTAGGGTTATTAAAACAGGAATGGATTTTTCTTTCCATTGTAAAAATAACATCTCCTTTCATTCCCTGCTTTATATCTCATCCTGGCCTTCTTTTTTAGGTGAGAGAGAAAGACTAGCTTCATTTTGTTTTGGTTTTCATCCCAGAAATCACTGAGATTGGATTGTAAAAGTGTTAGGACAAATTATAGACAAACAAGAAAATAGCTGAAGTCTATTTGTTTACTTTAGGAGACTTTAGGAGAAAATTGAGTTCCAAATAGGGAGAAGGAAGGAAGGAAGGAAGGAAAGGAAAGGAAAGGAAATAAAGGAAAGGAAGGAAGGAAATGAAAGGAAAGGAAGTAAAGGAAAGGAAGGAAGGAAAGGAAGGAAGAAAGGAAAAGAAGGAAGGAATGAAGGAAGGAAGGGAAGGAAGGAAGGGAAAGAAGGAAGGAAGGGAAAGGGAACATTGTTTGCAATGAAAGGTTAGCTGTTAGAAGTATAGCCTACTAGACACAAAGAGGAGTTTGGTGTCTATCCTAGACAGGATTATGACCAATGAAAGGCAGCTAATTTGGGTAATGAGACATCTAACTATGGAATTGCTCAGTAACCTTATACATAGCATTTGCTCAGGTCTATTTCAACTCTGTATTGTAATGCTGCTGTTGTTGAGGAAGGATTTCTATACATTACAGTAATATAGTCAAGATACTTTTTTACATATAAAACTTCTAGATTCATATAATATAAATTATAAAGTATTAAATAAAAAAGTATTTATTTATCACTCTTTGACTGAAATGAAATAAGACAATACCTTTCAAGCAGGCTGGAAAATATCTGCAGAACTTTTTTCTTCCAGAATCAGGAATACTATTGTGTTTGCTTTGGTTTTGGTTGTTTTTTTTACTGTGGTTTCTTGGTTTGGGGGTTTTTTTTGGGGGAGGAGAGGGGATGGGACAGTTTTTGTGGATTTTTTTAAATGCCTTTCTCTACTTATTCTGGTCTATCTGATCAAATCACTATTCTCTCTGTACTAACATAACCCCCCTAAGACACACTTGGGTATGAGTGCTCAGTGGAGCACCTGACCTGAGCAATACCTGACCTGAGCAAATACTTTTACACAGGCTAGTAACAGTTTAGCTGTGTACAGCAGAGCTTATTAGCTTGAAAATAGCACTTAGTACTGCTTGTGTACCACAGCCTAGGTAGTCCTGCAGTCAAAGGATGTCAGGTTATCTGTCCTAACTGCAACCATTGCAAATGTTGTTATGGAGTTTAAGCTAGCTATCTTGGATATCTACAGTTGACAGTTTAAAATAATACAGAGAAAGAGGTGATTCATTGTCCCCCACCCTATCAAGGTGTCTGTAACATGTGGCATTATATTTTTCTTTCAAGTACATGCTCTTTATCTTCACTGACTGCAGGGGATGTGCAAGGTTTACTTAGATTACTTTGAAGATCTAAAGCTAGATAAGAAAATTCCAGTCATGTTATTATCTGCCTGGTATGTTGCTTCTATATGACAATTCATAAGATGTTGTCCATGAATATATTTATTGATTTTAATATATTAAAGCTATTTATTATAACATTTATTAAATGTCATAGCATTGATCACAATTTTCTGCTGTAAAGCATCTGGTTATATTTTAGAATTTTTAATAGATAAACTGATCCTAAAGAAAAGCAACATTCTTAGTCATCCTTGTACCTTGAATATCTTTAAAAAGAGATTCCTTAACTGACAGAAAGAAATAGAAGAATTCAATTCTGTTCTACTTTATTTATGATCAACAACTTGATTATAGGTTTATAAGTCACAGGAAGACTTGAATACCATTTTCATATTTATATTTGTGTTTGACTTTGAAATTTATTATGGAAGTCACAGTGAAAGAAGAAATAGGAAGTATCACAGAGGAAGGTTAAAGTCACTCTTCTGACTCTAAAATATTCAAACAACCTAAGGCTATAAACCTATTTTTTTTTCCTTAACCTGAAAGAACAACTACATAACACTGTAACAAAAGGCTTTAACAAAAATGCATTCAAAATTAAGTATCTGAATGGAGTCCTCAAGTGCTAAAATCCTTGTAGACTTGTGACTATCCTAGGTGATTTATCTATTTTTCTTCCTATCACTGGACAGTGTGTTTGTAAAATTTCTTCATTGTTGAGCTTACTTTGTTATGGTAAAATTTTCTCTTAGCATAGACATGAAGAGTCTCATACACATGGAGACATAACAATTTCCCATAGCATGGAGACTATCATTTAACTTACTGAATGGAAGGTAAGTGGCTTTAGAAACAATAAAATCCAACAGTTTAAAGATTGCTTCATAAAGTTGCAGCCCGTGTGCTCACATCATTGTCTTTAACACTGAGACATAGAGATATTATCTGGATAAGATGTGATGCCACCCTTCTACCTTTGTATTTATCTATAAAAGGTAAAGGAGATGAAAAGTGGAAAAAGGAAAGGAAGGCCACATCTCTGGACATGGAGCAGTATTCTTTCCCCATGCTATATGTAAACAATGAAGAGGTAACTACAGTAAATGAACAGAAAATAGCTGGAAGACCTCCATCCTACACCAGAGCTTGATTTTAATATGGGTTTACTGTTTTCTTCATGAAAAAAAATAATTAAGAGATTTGGTGTTTATTTGCACAAAGGATTCCAGACCTTTTTGTAAGGAAAAAAGAAATGGAGGGAGAGGAAGAAATGTGGTGGGACATGTTCTAAAAATTGACTTAATCAAAGGTTAGATTTTTTTACACTAGCAATGCTATTCTTCTTATATGGGGAGTGTCTCAAGCCATGTCTACTGCTACATGGTGGAGAGTCCCTCTGGAAGACATACTCAGGAATGAGAAGTACTCATAATGACACTGATTTGCTGTTAATAAAGACAGTTTACATAGGAGATAGGTATCTTTTGGTAGCTTTCATTCCAATTCACTCAGATATCTGAAGCTAATGTCTGAACTGCTGTTAATAAAATTCCCCTTATATTAGTGGAAAGAAATAGACACTTCAGAGGTTGCAACATCTCATTTTAAGAGAGACATTTATGATAACATAAGTCAGCTTCAGATAGTGCTTGTATTAGTAGTTTAATCAAAAATGAGTGTTGTAGGCTGGATAATTATCTTTTGGTTCTCTATAGCTGATTGAGGTAAAACCTGTATAAGCTGTTTAGTCATCTGAACAAGTGTTCTAGTGTTTGTCTTGCTGTTTATCTCTGCATCAATAACTACTTCACTGGTTTTGATGATGCAAGAACAGATTCAGAGAAATCTGTTCAGCAGAAAAGAGCAGTTCAGAACATATCTTCTACTGCCTTCTTGCATGCACCTTAAAACATTTTGGAGAAAATAGGTGGTTTGGGTCTTCTGCAGATGGCAACCAGCTGTCACCTCGATGCATCATTAAGAGAAAACCTGAACTTGGAAATCTATGTAACATAGCAAACCTGAGTGGGTTTTTTTTTTAGTTTCCCAGAAAACTTTAAGCAAGTGATTCTCTTTTGTGTCTGCAGGTTCTAGGTGAATAGATTGTAAACTATTATAAACTATTTTGGGGCAAAATAATCCCCGCTATCAATACAGGCTGGGGGACGAGGAGCTGGAGAGCAGCCCTGCAGAAAAGGACTTAGGGGTGTTGGTTGATGAGAAGCTGGACATGAGCAAGCAGTGTGTGCTGGCAGCCCAGAAGGCAAATCGCATCCTGGGCTGCATCAAGAGAAGTGTGACCAGCAGATAGAGAGAGGTGATTCTACTACTGTACTCTGCTCTGGTAAGACCTCATCTGGAGTACTGTGTTCAGCTCTGGAGCCCTCAACACAGGAAGGACATAGACCTGCTGGAGCGGGTCCAAAGGAAGGCTACTAAAATGATCAAGGGTCTGGAACACCTCCCCTATGAGGATAGGCTGAGGGAGGTGGGATTGTTCAGTCTGGAGAAGACAAGGCTTCGGTGGGACCTAATAGTCACCTTCCAGTACCTAAAGGGGTCATATAGAAAGTCTGGGGAGGGCCTGTTTACAAAGGCTTGTAGTGATAGGACAAGGGGTAATGGGTTTAAATTAGGGAAGAGCAGGTTTAGATTGGATATTAGGAAAAAGTTCCTTACCATGAGGGTGGTGGAACATTGGAACAGGTTGCCCAGGCAGGTGGTTGAGGCCCCGTCCCTGGAGGTGTTCAAGGCAAGGCTGGACAGGGTGCTTGGCAACCTGGTTTAGTTGGAGATTGCCTACTCACTGTAGGGGGTTGGACTAGATGACCTCTAAGGTCCCCTCCAATCCTGATAATTCTATGATTCTATGATTCTATTATGGGCAGAGGCTGTAGGATCTTAGTGTGGTTGAGCTACATACANCCCCTCCAATCCTGATAATTCTATGATTCTGTGATTCTATGATTCTATTATGGGCAGAGGCTGTAGGACCTTAGTGTGGTTGAGCTACATAGGAGGGCTGTGGCTGCTGTCAGAGAGTAAACCCTTAGTTCTAATGCAACACAACACTTAGTTGTTTCTATTTGTTCCAATTTCCTTTCTGATTTGACAGTTAATGGGAGAAAGGAGTAGAGAAACAGATGATGTCACATTCAACATCACATTTCAAATACAGAAAGTGGCAGCAACTAGAGCTCTTGTCTGAGTTCAGAGGATGTTCTTGGACTAAATTTTTCCTACGTGTTCATGCTGTTATTTTGCTATAATTTTAATGGTAATGTTTTAGCCAAGAATAATACAATACAACAGCAGAAGAAACCTTTTTATTTTTCCTTAAATGTTATTTCTTGCAACAATGCAAAACATTGCTTGACATAGAATGCTATTGGGTACTGGGGCTAGTTTTGGCAAACTAGGTAAAACTTGGAAATAGCAGACATGTCACTCTTAAATGGAAGGCTGGTATCAGATATAAATGATAATTTGCTTATGGGTTTGGTTTTTTTCCCAGAAAGCCATTCCTGCCTTATGTTTTACTTAATGTTCATTTCTATTGTTTTATTTTTATTTCTAGAATACTAAAAGTGGAAAAATTAAAATCAGAAATGTGAAATATTTATTGATGTAATCAAAGCAATTTCAGGGGGCAAATCAAGCCAGTAGAACAACAGTAGACTTTTGAGTGTGTTTTGAACCTTCAGTTTTGTTTAGTGCTTCCAAATCACATGATTTTTAGACAGAAGACTATTCCTTTGTTCAGTTGTTTTCAGCTGAACATGAAATATTTTTCTAACACAGACATAAGCAAAAGGTTTTATCTGGTTATGAAGTTACATGCCCTGATTTACCTATGTCACACTTGGAAGGACTATTTTTTGAAGATTTACAGTGGTTCTTCCTACCAGCCTTACTTTTCCTATGCTGTGAAATCCATAAATTGTAAGGTTTAAACACTTTTTTTATACTGAAATACATTCAACAGATAATTAGATAGTATTTGGCAAGAATTTCTGCTCTGAAGCTATGCTATTAGGAGTCCAAGCTTTCATTTGGTTTAACTTCATCACTGCTTCTATAAAAGGTCAGAGCAGAGCAAAACATCTCTTCTATTGCTCCACATTCCTGACACATCATTCCATTAAAAAGCTGACGTGCAGGAGAATGCTGTTTTGCCATTACAGAGCAGACTTGTTAAATGACACAGATTACAGTAGTTCCCCCAGTATGTCTTGCTATCAGTGAACTACTTCTCCTTAAAGTATAAATTAGTAAAGTACTGAAAGAGTTAAGGGTCTTCATGAAGGGTACTTTTTTTTCTTTTATTTTTTTTTTTCCTGTGATATAACAGCAGCTATTATCTAGATATATGCTGTTTGGATTGTATTTTCAAACCTCATTAAAAATAAAAACCTCAATTTTCATCATTTACTCATATCAAACATATATTTAATAGCTGTTGTGAAAAGCACAACAAAATGAAAGTACTATCAAACCATAAGAAAAACAATGCCTACAGTGAAAGCTTTTCCCTTCAAGACAATATTATATCTAGTATTTTAGCATTAATTTTCTTTTACTGTCCACAAGGATGCTTCACATTTTACAGCTTAAAAGTATGTAGACAGAGACAGTAGCTCTCCAAGATGTTTGTGACCTGTTAGAACCTTCCATGACATCTCTTTCTTTCCCAGCATCTGTCTTAGAATAACTTAATGAAAAGCTTACAGAAGATACAGCCCCAGCCAATTTATCAAACTGCATTCAGAATCAGGTCAAGATATCCTGGAATACTAAACTAACCATATTTTTAAGGTTATATATGTATCTATATATATAGATATATCTCCACCTTTTATCTAGCATATGGTTTGATTGTCATATGCCTGATGACATCAAAGACTTTTGCATGGAGATGCCTAATACAACAGCATGTAAATGAGTCACACCCTTCTGGAGCCATAGCTGGAGGCAGGTCAGGAGAACCTGCAACACTGGAAATCTGGTTTTGCATCTCAGAGTCATCCCTTGTGCCTCCTCCAGTTCTCTGAGTTGGACCTTTTGTCTTTTGTAGAAGAACATTATTCCATTCAAACATCTTTATTTTGGATGAGACATTGACTGTATTTGCAAACACTTCACCCACTTAGTGGTATGTGTTTCTCTAACCTGTTTCTCAAAACCCAGAGGAAAGAAATCATTTACAGACACATTCTGGAAGTGTAGTAAAAGGAAGAGACCAGGATTGTTGGTGGGCAAGGACTGCCCTACAGAAAGAGGTTTTGGTTTCAGAGGTATGTTTCCATAAGGAGAAGGCTTGAGTTATCTTGGAAATCCCTGTAACCTCAGTTGATATGGATAAGGTTATATGGTTTAAGTTTATCAGGAATGTTACTTGTTCTTCTCTCAGTAGATTTTGGAATATGCTGGACATTTATGCCTGGTTTGATTGTGTTTTAACTCTGGAGGCAGTGGCTTCTTTGTACATTTTTAACTTCAGTTTCTGGTTAGTATAAAAACATCAGAGAAGACATCTGATGATTTATTTACATAAAGCTACTTTCACTTGAGTAGCTAGAATTTACAGATTAATTTGAAATACAATTTTAATAAAGAATTTTTATTGCTTTTTCCTTTGCCCAATGGCAGTAGCTGAATGAAATATATATATCTCACATGAAATACATGTTAAAGAAGTTTATTCACCATAGGTTTCCTGTAGCAGTGTCTCAGGCATTTAATCTTAGAAAAATAATCTATTCAGATGGTGCAGCAGAAAAAAACCAGCTCAATCTAGGTGCCTCCAGAGAGGGGCACAGAACAAAGAAATCTCTAGGTATATAGAATAAAATCTCTGGGTATAGAATCTCTCCATATATACCTTTATAATTTAAGTTCCTCTCACCTGACAGTTCTTTCCAATAGTAATTTTTGGATCTGGGGTCTTCTTGTTCCTCATTGGATCCTTTGTCTCCAGGTGGGCTTTTCCTTCTCTTATCTCAAGGGTGCAACTTTTGCTAATGGATGTGGCTACCTACTGTTTTGCACCAGTTTCATGCAACTAAGTAAAAGTTTAGTGTAAGTTCAGCAGTATCTAGGTGAAAGTTCACAGCTTGTGGCCTTCAGTATGTGTAGCTACTCATACTAAGTTATGTTAAACAAACAATGTAACAAATGACACAGAGAATTGAATTCTATTTAAAACTTACTTATTTAAGCTAAATAAATAGTATTCCTTGACACACACTTCTCATTCATATTAGACTCTCAGCTACCTCGTGATTTGAAGAGCAAATCCCAGCACATCTTTGCTTCATTGAAGGAAAACCATATTTTCCTTTGGATATTTTAACAACCATATTGAAAATATACACCTTACACCTTAGGCATCAATCATTCTTTGTGTTACAGTGAAGATAAGAAAGGAGGAGTTTAAAAGTAGTTAAAGAATTAAGGTAAAGCTGATATCTTGCCTTGCATAAATGTTTTGGGAGACACAGCAGTGTTGGGTTAATGGTTGGAGTTGATGATCTTAAAGGTCTCTTCTAAACAAAATGATTCTATGAATACAATACTGTAGTTTTGTACTTTGTCACAATCAGAGCACTATGGGTCTAATTGTTCATAATGACTCTTTCATATATTATTAAAAGTAGTATTAATATATTCTCAATAAATTGATCTCAAGTATTGTTCAGTATTGTATACCCTTCCTTCATTTTTCTGAATGAATTTGCACCAAGAGCTGCTTTAACAATTCCTTATGAAACAAAATTTACAATTTTTGTTTGCATTGAAGATGTCTAATGAACACATTAAAAAGTGACAGCAACAGTGATGAAGGTGATCACATCAGCTGGTTTCAATTATATAATATTTGAAAATTGAACTTCTATATTCCTATTCCTATTTCAAGTGTTGTTTTAAAGATTATTTTGACCAAAGATATTCTTGACTTCATATTGTTATAAAACAAATGCATATGTACTATAAAAATATAAATCCCACATGTGACAGGTTTTGAGGTGAAGATTAATTCAATTTTAATAAAAAAGGTGTAGTGCAATGTTTTGAAACTCATCTAGCCATGACTAGACACTGAAACACAGTTTTGATTTCCAAAACACTGAATTCCCTAAAGCAAACTGTGAGAACTTAGTGAAGTTATACAAATGTTAGTACTGTTTAGAGCACATACTTGATAGAGCCAAGACAGAAAAGGTTTGTTTTGTGCATAAAAGAAGAATTTGAGTTAATTCTTATTTAAATACCAGGTTTTCTTGTTATGCCTTAAGGCTATGTTCAATTCTACACCCTTTATTAAGAAGTTAGTTATCCTTCAAGTAGGCATCTTGCTTTTGAATATTCCTTCATCTTTTTAAGTATTCTTACTCTTTCAAAGTTGGAAAATCCCAAGTATGCTATTATAATAGGAAAATCCTTCCTTTTTTTTTGGCTGTTAATGTCTTGGCAGGAATTAACATCCTTGCTTTCCAAAGGAGAGGTGTCAGCTCTAAGCTGATGTCCTAGACATCTAAAGCAACTTGGCAAAGTTTTTCCATTCAGCAGATGATCGAAGAAGTAGGAAGCTATGTCACCTCCTTCACACTAGGTAAGATCAATGATGCTGTACAATGCCAGCCAAGCATTTTCACTGAGTGACAGGTGACAACAGCTGAATAACAATGAACATTCTGGCAAATACACAGTAATGAAATACATGGCAAAACTCTCAATTCCTGCCTTTCTATTCAGTGGGTTTAGTTAGGTATGTACTGTGAGTACTTTCTGTCAGGATGGTGTGCCTAAGTGATAATTAAAAGATTAAATTGTGGCTCAATTGACTTTGCTGAGTGATAAGCAATTAAGCAGGTTGTCAATAAATATCCTGACCCTATTTGGCTTATGATATGGCAAGTAATGTGAATAACACCAGATTTGCCACTGAAAAGTCAACCTTCTTCAAGAACAGATATCTAAAAGAATACATTATTTTAATTCAGCTTGGCAAATGCCAGAATTGAGGGGTTATTTAGCCTACATTTTCCTACATATGGCTGTTGAGTAGTGTTTGGAAGGTTGTTTTGCTTGGTAGTTCCAGCACACTTTACTGAGGCAGACAAGCACAATCACATTTGTGCAACATTATCTGACTGAAGGCACCAGATATATTGCAATGAGACTCCCACTATAAAGTACAGGGGCAAATTGCCTCATGTTCAAAAGAGAACATTTGAAATTACATAGCTTCTAACTTCTAAACAAAAAGTACTCAGAATAAGAATAGCAAAAATACCCAATGAACCAAAACAGACATTGTTTGGGGGAACAACAATTTCTAGTAAATTTAGTTAGAACAGTGATAAACACTATATATATGAAGACATATAGATCATATCTATGGTCTTCTATGAATTAATAATCCAGTCAGTTTACCTCAAGGTGTTGACTTTTCCTCTTTAAATTTCTATTTTATTTTATTTTAGAAAAAGGGAGATGAAATACAGAAAGCAGTGTTCATTTTTTAAATATTGAATGTTTTCTTGGCTTTAGCCAAGAAAATGTCACAAGATTAGCTGTCCTATTCCATCATCCAAAAGAATTTGACTTATACTTTTGTACCTTTATTTATGTCTTGGATGAGTTATAAATGATACCTGAGTGCCCTTTTGAGGGGAAAAAAAGAATTAATCCACCATAGTTTCTCTACTGTGCAGATATTTTGTCTCCCAAGTTTCTCTCCTACTGAAGGAAAGAAGAAGAAATTTGAATGTGAGAGGGAAGTACAGGAAATGTCCTTCTATAAGTCCTATAAGTACAGGAAATGTCCTTTTTTATTCTTCTCAAATGAACTAAAACATGGAGGAGAAATACTTGCTGTTATCATAAACTGTAATTTTTTCTGTTTATCTGGAGACAAGTGTTCAGGTAAAACAATGTGCAAAGTCTAAACCATATTTCAAAACCTTTATTTTTAACAGCCTGCTGTATAATCCAGAACATCTTGGTGCTGCTGTGGATTTCAGAATTTCTTCCCTGCTTTGGGACTGAGAAAGTTTGTAGAAAAGTTTTGCAGTATAACATTAAGTCAGTCTGTTAATGTCATTAAAACTATATGACATTAGACAAAAGACCTACCTGGTGTCTGACATGCAGAAACCACCAGTGGAGAATCCCAGAGAATACACTAGAAGAACATAACAAACATCATCTTAGAGCTTATAATGGTTTATGATCCAGAGATTTACTTGCTGAAATCCTTGGAATTATTTAAATTAAACCCCATCTCACCATTTAATAAACACAAGTTGAAAGAAGATAAGGTAGTGTATCTGTATGGTGTGAGTAGAGTTTTTCTGTCTGTATCTATCTAAAAGAAAGAAATTTTGTGTTTTGAACTACCACAGAAGGAGAAAAGACTGAAAATGTAAAATCAATGCCCATTTGATCACACCTTTTTTTCAGCAACTCAACATAATGGACAAGTATGAATCATGTAGTTCACTACCCAGCATATTCACAAATAAGTTTAAGTTTAAAGAACAGTGTTTCAGGGAAGTATGGAAAGAAAGAGGTTTCTGCAAGCAGTTAGAAGAAAGTCAGCAAGGCAAAACCAAGAGAGCAGTTCACAGCTCTTCTTCTTACATCTCAGAGGAACATCATTGAAGCCCTGCACAAGTAACTTCACAAAACCTGAGAATTCAGTATTCATCTCATTCTTCAGTGTTAAAGAAGCTATTGAGATGAAAGGCTATTATCTTGTATAGTATGCATGCCTTACCTATATACTAAATTTCTGTGGGTCTTGTTGTTTCTGTTTTGTTTTGTTTTTTTTTCTTTATTCATTTTTCTAAACAATTACTTTAACAGAAATATTTACAATTCAAATTTCTCTTTTCATCATTTTTTCACTTTAGGGTGAATTTTATCAACATGCAAATCAATAATTCAGAACTTGCTACAGACTGAAATACAGATTTGATAAACAAGAAAAAATAAGGTATCTTTTGGGTACAGGCAGCTTTTTCTCAGCTCCTGGCTCCCATGAATATCATAATAACTCAAAATAGCACTTTAAAAGTTGCATTGCATATGCTACTACTTTTACACCTTACATTATGGGTTTTTTCTATGAACCTAAATTTATTTTGGAAATCTCTCTGTTTAGGACACTGTTTTTATCCTAACTAAGACTATTAAAAATAGAATCAAATAGCTGTTTTTCCAGATATTTCAAAGGGAATGGATGATTGCAGAAGAAGACAAACATGTCATGAACTTTCCCAAAGGGTCTGTCCACTTAGCCATCAATGGAATGGATGAGAGATGCTCAAAAATCAGCCTGCAGCTGGACTAATCACTTCTAATTCTGACCTCCTAAAGGGAGGCTGTTGGTAGCCACTGATGAAACACAAGTGTCTAGCATTGGTGGGATGATTTACCATTGTGAAAGGGCTTTTATTATGGAATGAGAAACTCCAAAATCTGTCTTTCCTGTACTCTTTATTCTGCTTGATTATCTAACCATGGTGGACTTCAGTTTCCTAAATATAACTGTCAGGTGCTACCTCAAATCTGCTGGACTATCCAAACTGTTCATAGAGGGACAGAAGGAGACCTTTGAGAGATACCTTTCTGAAGAGGCAGCTGGAAGCCAGCTGAAATACATTACATCAACTCAAATGACTCTAGGCACTTTCACATGTGCATTTAATATCATTTGAAATACCTAATGGCATCCTGACTGTTGTCTAGATGTATGAATGTTTCATGTGTCATCTCCAAACCTTTCTGGGTATCTTAGATATAGCAGCACTATTGAAATGGCACCAGAAGTCTGAGTTCAGTCAGTTGAGTAGAGTCTTTCATAATAAACAACAATCTAAGATACCTTTGAACATGACCTTAGACTTAACTATATGTTAAGTCTACTAATAGGCGGGTGTTGATCATTAAAAGATTCCCATAGCTTCAACTGAAGCAACTTACTGTTCATTGGTTTTGAAAGCTGGAAAAAACTAACACATTGTACAATGATGAGGATAAATTCTGTCAATATTTTTTCTTGTAAACCAGCCATACTTTGGCAGTATATAAAGAAGATTTTAATTTCCCAAGAGCAAATCTGAAAACTTTTTTCATGACTAACCCTTGAAAATTCCTCTTTTTCTCAATACTTTTCTCTCTGAATGTTGGCTTTTCTTTAGGAAAAGAATCCTGCTAGCTGCAGGATTTTTCTCTGAATCTCAAGGCAAACAGATTCCAGGTGGTTCCCAGACTGGGTAACTGGAATTAGTAGTTCCCAGGCTGGGTAACTAGAATTAGCAGGTTTAGAGAATGATATAGAAAGCCATAGTGTCAGCAGTAGGAGGCTCAGAACATTTAATTTAGAGGTGGCAGAGACCTCAATGGTTATGATCATTTGTTCCAGTAATAATCTCTCTTTGACACAGTTACTTCTACAGTTTTAGTCTGACCCAAACTTCCACCCCTGCATAACTGCTTGCCTTTGTACATATATATAATCAGTTTTGAGATATCCATTCTCAGCTATGAAAACTGAATATCCTGCTTTTTTTTCTTTTCTGTTTGCAAAATGGTTTTTCAATAGATCACTCCAGTGCAGTGATTGTAAGCTTTTCTTTTAAAAACCCTCCACATTATTTAACACAAGTTTATTTCTGCCCCATTAACAGTTTAAGAAACCTTATGCACTGATGAGATTATCATGCAAAATGAATTATTTGAAAAATGACACAACATTGTAACTGTTTTGTCCAAAAACACCCCAAAACCAAACCCAAATGAAATTACATTCACAAGTCCTTTCTCCTGAAGAGTTATTCCACAGAACATGGAAACCTGCAGAGAGGTACATTATTCTTTATCATCTCCATGCAAGACAGTGGGTTAGCAAGAAGGTTTTTTTCCATATTAATGTCATGTGGCTGAGTTGTAGGCCTCAGGACTTTTCCCTCTGACATTAGCTGAATAGCTGAGAGGAATAAACTTGTTCAAGTGAAAAAGGCAAAAACCATTAAGACTTCTCTTTTGTTCTCTCAGTCTTTCACAGTGTTTTGACCGAAGACAAAGTGTGAAGAACAGAGACAATGAACATCTGAAGGAGGAGCAATGCCAAAAGAAAGAATTATAAAGGATTTTTGAGTCATATTTCATTTCAATATAACTTTGTTCTCTCTATGTTCTGGCTTTTCATCTGTATCAAAAATAAGAACAGAGTTCAGCCACTCCAAAGGGAAAACAAAACAAAAAAAAAACCCCAATAAACCAAAAAACTTCTCAAAAGCTGTCTGTAAAAATAACCTCTGTTATCCAAACTTCTGGTTGGTCCTCCTGTAAAGTACATTATGCAGCATATATCAAGCATGCACAGTTCTAGAAAAGACCCTGTCAGTTTTAAAGTATCCTTTAATGTTTCATACAGATTTTAAGAGAACACCTATCAGATGGGGTACTTTCCTGAAAACAGTTGTATTCTCAATATTTCCATTTGATTTTCTTATAGGGGACACTCCATAGGTGTAAAAGATTGTGTTGAAGGAATTGTTTCATATAATGTGGAAAGAAAAAGGACAGGATTGTTGTGCAAAGAGCCACATCCAGTAAACCACTGAACAGTAGTGCACATATATCAGAGAATATAGGTTTCACCACTGTGAAATCCTATTCATATTTAAAAACAAGGGAAGTGTTATTTATAAATCTAAACATACAATATATTTGTTTATTTAGCACCTATGAAAGACTAATTTCATTAGCATAGATTCCAAATAACCTCATCAAGCATTCTAAATTTTGTCTCAAGACAAATCCTTCATATGGTGTTGTGTATGTATATTAAAGTGGATAAACTGACACAGTGGGTGTTATGAATCAAATGTTAAAACAATCTTAAGACTACTGTCTAAGCTAAAAATGTGTAAATTTTATTTTCTTGTTTTTATTCTCATCTACTCTATTGCCTCTTCTCCTCACTGTAAGGAGCTAACACCACTGATTTCATAATTACTTCTAAATTGACATAGACATGATTCCAGTTCTGAATATCTGACCCAGATATAAAGTGGCTATGCAACATTTCCAAGAATCAGACCAAATATTTATCAAATGTGTACACCCACAGAATCAGAGAATGACAGATTGGTTAGGGTTGGAAGGCATCACTAGAGGTCATCTAGTCCAAACTCCCAGCTCTAGCAGGGTCTCCTACAGCATGTTACTCAGGATTGTGTGTCCAGATGGTTTTTGGATATCTCCAAAGAAGGACACTCCAGAACCTCTCTGGGCAACCTGTTCCAGTCCTCAGTCACTCTCATAGTAATGAAGTTCTTGCACATATTCAGATGGAACTTCCCATGTTCCAGTTTGTGCCCATTTCCTTGCATCCTATTGCTTGGCACCATTGAGAAAAGCATGGGTCCATCCTCTTGACAGCCTTCTTTCAAATATTATATACATTGATAAGATCTCTCTTCAGCCTCCTCTTCTCCAGGCTAAGCCCAGCTCTCTTAGACTTTCCTCTGAAGGGAGATGCTCCAGCATCCTAAGCATCTTTTTAGATCTCCACTGGACTCTCTCAGGGAGCTCCATATCTCTCTTGTACAGAGGACTCCAGAATGTAACACAATACTCCAGCTGGGTCTCCACCAAGGCTGAGTAGAGGAGGAGGATCACCATGCCTGACCTGCTGGCAGTGCTCTTGCCAATGCAACCCAGGGTACTATTGGCCTTCTTGGACATAAGGGCACATTAGTGACTCAAGGGGAACTTCCTGTCCACCAGCACTCTCACTCCTTGCAAAGGATGAAAAATTAGAAGGTACCTTCTGAAATTGTTGTCTGCATGAGTCAGATATATTTAGCTTTAAGCTGATGATAATTATAAAATAGACTAAAATTAACTCTAATAATATTATGCATAACAGTGGAATTAAAAACTGAGCCTTTGATGCACCAACCAGAGTTGCTATTTGTGCCACAGAAGAGTTCACAGGCTGAGAAACATTTATTTTAACAACAATTAGAACTTAAAATGTCTGTAAATGACAAAGGGCTTGTTCTCAATTTTGGAATTTAGTTTACACTGAGGTATAATTTACTACTGTATTGCTTTTGTCCAGAGATGGAGGAAATTAATACAGATTTGAAAGGGATTTTGAAAAGGCTGAGAGTATGTTTCCCAAAGCAATGAAAGGAACTGCAGACATTTGGCTGATGTGATTACCTTACTGGTGTTTGGGTTTTATTGTAGGTATTTACCATGCATAATATGTTAGTGCAGCTATAGTCATTGCTATGTGTCATCTCATTATTTAAAATGGAAGTAAAAAAAAATATACATAAATAAAAGAATGGATCCTTTCCAATTAGAAATGCATTGTTTACTAAAAGTAAGAGATTAACTGAATTTAAATATGCCATGGAAGATGAAAGCTGGTTAAAGGACTCTAGATGCAACCCCTTGTTGGAGGAAGTTCTGTTGCTAAGCAACAAACCCCACAAAGTGTTAGGTTTATAAAATGCTGATTAATTAATATACTTAGCAGATAGTGAAGAAAGCTGTAAATTGTACTTGAAAGGTCATATTAAAGAGGCAGGTGAAATGTTTCAGGTAGCAGCTTCAACAGTCTTTCAAAATTGGAACCCATGACCAAACTTTCTTCCAGTGGGGAGCTTAAAGCTGGACACTGCTACAGATTTCACTCTGAAAGTATCTATGTTGAATAGCCATACTGGGAATGCTTATGATCTTACTGTGAAAGATGTGTTATGAGAAGGGAATGGTCACAAGAATTGCTATGAACCTAATTAGAAACAGGTTAGCTGATTTCTGATTATAAATCAAATAAGAGAACTAAACAAAGTTTGTGGGTTTACATTATCTGTTTCATGTTCTGGAGCTGAACAAAGCTAAGACTGCTGGAGAATAGGACATGAATGACTTATTGTAGTTTAATTGACTAATTACAGAAACATCATAAAAGCTTCAACCATGTAGGTGAAACTTAATTGAGAGATATTGAAAGATCAAAAAAAAATTAAATAGACTCTGGAAAAGAGAGACTTTACAGTATCAAAAGGCACATAAGATCATGCAAAATTAATCAAGGAATCCTTATTATAAATCCTGCACAGAAGTGTGATTCTTCTAAACCTTTGCAGCATTGCAAGGCTCATAATGTCAGAAGGAAGAGCAAACAAAAGAACCCATAACAAATGTAATTTTTAGTCATCAGAATAATTACAAAACCCCAATATTTGAGTAGCCCAGGGTGTTAGGAACATGAAAATAACAATGGACACCAAGAAACTTTTCTTTGATTAAGATATGACTGCCTCTGGTATCTGTATATGGAAAAAAATAATCCCAAACCAAACCAATCCAAAACAACAAACCCATGCAGAAGACATTGTTCTTGCTGCAGGTAGATACAATGAGCTTTTTGGAAAGGACTCAGGTAACTAACACAGGAAAAAACCCAACTTGGTATCTTTTACACAGACTTTTCCTGTAGAAGACATAAAGATCTGTTTTGGATAAGAGATCTAGAACTAGCTTTTGTGATTGATCACCAAAATGCTATGAAATATGCACAGCTCCTCATTACAAAACCAATGTAGAAAGTACATTATTGGTCTTTGTAGTCTGTGCTGTGCAAGGTTGGGAACAACTCTTGGGGAATTTCAGAAACTGAAAGAAACCCTTGTTGAGCTAAGCAGTTTGAATTCTGATGTTTTGGGGAAAAAAGTTAGACTCTGGATGGTATTAGACAGTTATCCTCTGATCTGAGATCAAAGAAAGAAGCATAAGATGTGCTTAAACCTTTTCAGAGAGCTAGAGAATAATTCAGATAGATGGTGATAATAATAATTTGTATAGCTTTCTATATGCCAATATATAATTTATCTTCACAGCATCTACTGCATCTTCTCATTGATTTCAGTAGGCATTAGTTTAGACATGTTTTTACTTATGCTGTCTTCTTCAAACAATACAGAATTAAAATGAGCTTATGACTGCATATGTCTATGAGGAAAGAATTTACTATATTTGTTATTTTATATTTCAAACTAATTTTGCCATTTATATTTTTAATGTAAGTGTAAAGGCTCTTCTGATGAATGAAACATTTATTACCTGTATTTTTAGCAAATAACTGTAGCAAAGCAACCTGAAATTCACCTGAAAATCATGGACTGTGTGTGAAATACAGTTTGGGTTAATTAGCCACTTAATAAAACAATGTTTCTATCATTCAGTTCTTTTTCTGGATGCTGAGATGTTCTTGATGTTGCAGTTCTGGACATCAGGATATGGATTTGTGTGAGGCTGACAGAGAGCAATGCTCTGGGGAGGGGGGAAGCCATACAGTTCTACTACAGAAGTACTCCTCCTTTACTGGAACACCTTTAGATTTTTATGATCAGAAAAATAATCCACTAGTATTGCTGTATTGTACCTGATATCTGAATATCATGCTACTTCCTCACCTTTGGCTGTTTCTGTTGCAGATTATGTTTTCTATTAGAGATATTTCTTTATTGGAGGAACCATTCTCAGCAATTTTCTGGTTTACATAATGGCCTTTAACATTCATGGAAGAGGGCCAGTTTTATCTTTGTGTCAAATGTATATGAATAGATTCTTTTAGGTGTTTGATAACTATTAGAATTAAATACCTAATTCTACTCAGCTTTGAAAGGGAGCTAGAAGACTGACAAATCTTTCTGAAAATCAAATCCTATATATATCAATAATATGGCAGAGTTGTTTTAATTCTTTATAAAGGTTTTCCACTTGTTTTTCTAAATTAACAACTCAAATGGAGACTGTCACAGTAAAATTGTCTTAAGAGAGCAAAGCAGAACCTCTGGAGCCACCTGAGGTTGTACTTTTCCCACTCTGTCAAAATATCCTGCATAAGATGCATCAACTTAAAAACCAACTACAGCTAAAGCATCAGCTGCATTGGCTGTTTCTACCTCACCAGAATTCTGTTTATTATGTGCTTGAGAGACTTGGGAGCTGAAGGGCAGTGAGGGCAGGTAGTGGGGATAGCTGTACATGAAAAGCAAATGTGAGATAAGCAAAGCTTGTATTCCCTTCCACTGGAATCTGTGCCTAGTTACTATGCCCTTTTGAAATAACCTCACACTGCTCAGTTCCACAACCCTTACTCCTACTGAGTAACACTTAATCATGAGTGAAATCTCCTGGGTATCAATGAGACTACTCAGAAGAGACTGCTCAGGCTGGGTAAGGGCTGCAGAATCAAACCCACAAGTGCTGAAAGATGTGCTGTTAAAGCAATTAGAGCTGTAAGCAGGATATATTCCTTCTGGGATTTCAGTGTGAAACTGAAGGTCTAATAAGATTCATTTTCATCATGTTGACTTGATTAGCTGGTCACAAGGAAGGTAGGCAAGATGTGATTGAGAAAAAAAAGAAAAACAAAAAGGAAGACTAATGGTAAGGCTAGAAGAACACAATGGCATTTATTGCCCTGAAGCTTCTGGGAGGAAGGACACTAGCAACTGAATCAAACAGTGTGCTTTCACTACAGTTTTAATAAACAAAATAGTATTGTTTTGTAAGCATCATTCATGAGATGAAAAATAAACTGTGGGTGGGTTGATTCATCCTTTCTAGGGTATATCTCCTTAGTGCTTCTCTGTGATTTTATTAAGATATCTGATAATCCACAGTGTATATTGATGAGCATAACACAGCAATTAAATACTTATTAAATAATTACTTATTCTTTCTGTGTCTTTAAACAATGTTGACCTCACTTTTTATTAGTTACTTTAATATACTGTGTTGTGTTGCATATTTATTACTATTCCAGAAACAGAAAGAAGATTGAAAAACCCAGAAGATTCACAGGGTTTCAAGCCAGGAATATATGTGGTAAAAAGAACCTGTTTCAAAGTTTGGTACCAGAAGGTTTAAACTTCTAATTCTGCAATGGAAGCAACAGAAAGAGTCCAAAATATTAGTTCATGGTAGCAAAGTCCATAAAAGCTAATGATAATAATAATAATGATTTTGAGACATACATTCCCAATATATCAGCCCTTGATTTCTGTGAGAATCTATATCTTGGCAGCATTTTTTTATCAACCTTTAAGTTCTTTCAGTAAATCAATGAGTTCCTGGTGGAGATTTTGTTATGTGAACCAAGCAAAATATTAGAAGGGCAGAACAATATCTTAACAGAAATTTATTCTGAAAAAGGAATACTTTGATACTAGAGACAAGCAGCACAGCAGGGGCTTAAACAAATGAAAACAACCTTGGTGTTTGCTATTCTTCTCTGGTGACAGCTTTGTGGAGGGCATTTAGCTGTTAGAGAACAATTTAAGAGAAGGATCTGGCAGCATGGTGCATTGTGGCATCACAACAAAGGAAGAAAACAAGATCTTGTTGTTTTTTTCTTTCCATGAAATTCATACACATAATCTCCTTTTTCTATGATGAATATGTGAAAGTGTGTGTGATGGTGTAGGGGAATGTTTCTGCAGTAGTATGCATTAAAGTTAAGACTCAAGAGATCTTTGTATTGGTTTGGTTTTCCCAGAGTCACTCAGTAAAGAATTTGTGGTTGGAAAGATTGAAAAAGAGAGAAGCATTCTCCAGTGAGGCAAAGTAGCTTCAAAGGCAAAGACATGGTGTTCCTTCTTTTTCCCCTCAGGCAAGAAACAGCAGATGACTCAGGGGAAATGGTGAAAACATGGACATACTTCTTACTGGAACACTAATAACATTCTCCCATTTTGCATCACTCATTTGCTTGATGACAATTGCTGTTTCTCCTCATGTGTTGCCAATCTTCCCTCTGCACAGGGGACATAGTGTAATTCCCTGCAAGAAGTAGCTCTCTTTATGAAACAGTAAGGCTGAAATTTCTTCTCACTTCACAGTTTTTCATATGGTACTTTTCCAAGGTCTTTGCCACCAGGGACCTCTAACATAATGCAGCTCAGCAATGACTTTCTTCCCTCTGTTTCCCTCTCAAATCATGTTACAGGTATGCTGATTTGCTGTCAACTTTCACCTTCTCTTCTTTTCTTTTTCCTTTTCTTTTCTTTTTCCTTTTCTTTTCTTTTCTTTTCTTTTCTTTTCTTTTCTTTTCTTTTCTTTTCTTTTCTTTTCTTTTCTTTTCTTTTCTTTTCTCTTTTCTCTCTTCCCAGACTGCTAGCAGCCAGGGCCACTTTGCCTGAAGAATTATTAATCCTGGCCAAATACAACTTTCCTTTAATAACAGGTAACCCTTTCCCATCTCTATGTTATGGTTAGGAAAAGTCATTTGCAATAAGCAAGATGCTACTTTTGTAAAAAGAAGAAAAAATAAAATGTTTTAAACAATTCTTTGTAAGAAAACAAAACACACAAACAATATCTTCAGTGTTGCTGAAGCTATCAGTCCCAGTAATGATCCTACATGTATGAGAAAGTCCTTGAGTTTGTTACAGGTATTTATTACATAACGGAGTCTTATAATTGCTTTTCATATATCCTTTAATCAAGAGTTATTATGCACTGCTGTTTCTTTGCCTTAATTGTGTTAACCCTGAAAAAATTACAATAAAAAGACCCCAACTCTATGGACCAACTCCAAAATGAATGGAAGACATTTAGACTTCCCTTCTTCTCAGTGAGGCTGGGTGAGGTTTTTACAGTTACCTGTAAAAAGCAGGAGATTTTAGAAAGAAAGGAAGCAACAAGACACATGCAACTTAAATGTCAAAAGTCTTTCTCAAAAAATAAAATGTTTTTCTTTTCCATCAAAGTTCAAGGGACACAAAAATATGAGAGAAGGAGGGAGGAGTAGAGGGAGAGACACAACACACACTGTGTTATTTCCTCCAAAATGGGCAGCAGCATAAAGGTAGAAGTAGCATGTTTAAATTTTGGCTCTGGGGAGAAGGAAAGGTAAGAGAAGGTCTTAGTGCAAACAGGGATATGACTGTAAATGTCATGGAATGGAACATTGCATCTTAGGCATTGCCACTTTCTTATTCCCTGGCCTCCAAACATTTTTACATCAGTGCAGTTTTCAGTGGAATAGCTTCTGGTCTGCTGAGAACACTGATATCCTCTCTTTTACTACAGAATACTATAGAGTAATGTCTTTAAAAAATACTATTTACTATAGATTACCACATAATGTATGCTATAAAAAATACTATTTACTATATAATAATGTCTTTTAAAAAATGACATGATATAGCTTTGATTGTATTATGATTTTTCTCATATCTCAGTGTGACTAATAGCAGCAAAAATTACCTGACTTTTGGTCTGTGTTGGGTGTTGGGATTTCAGTACATGACAAACAAGCCTGTACATTATTTAGGTACATTCCAGTATGCTTTATATGCTTAGATCAACGTGGTTTAGATCAATGGTTTATATTTTATACATGCATGTCTCTATGTATAAAAATAATAGTGATAAATACAAAACTTATGATTTCATTGCTCTGTAAACCAGCTGTCAGTATTCTACTGAAATCTCAGCAAGGAAGAGAAAGTAGAAGAGTCAGAAACAAGAAAGCATGTCTACCTGCATTTGCTCTTTTTTGGTCAGATCCAGTGTTTTTATTCAGTGAAGCAGGAACAGGATAAAGATGCCCATGGGAAACCATTTGACTGCTGGGAATAACAAAAAAAACCAATTTAAAGATTCCTAGCTGTCTCTATTGTTATACTTTACACTCCAGATGAATCCAAAAAGCATGTCAGGTCTGAGGCATAAAACCACAAACATATGCCAGTTCATGTCTTGTAAAAGCAATGGGTTTGTAACTTTAAATCCATTAATTTTACTTTATTTTTAATTGACTTTTTAATTAACATTAATAGACTAAGGAGTAGAGGCACTTCTGAGGTCATATTTCAAAATAAATAAAATATTGAGAAAAAAAACTCAAGTGGCATATTGTAAAATGTCATTAGAAAATGAATAACACAAAGGAATAGGATATGGCTCTTGGAAATCTATTCTTTTATTTATTTGGTCCTGTCCTGCTGCTATTTTTGCTAGTCAGGAAAAGGTTTCCAGCCCATATCATCTTCCATTTAGAAGCCTTTCTGTTATGGGTTATAGTCAATGATTTAGCTAGTTTGTTGTAATGCTTGGCAGAGCATCCTCAGGCTTATTTTCACAGCTAAGCAAGATTTTGCTAGATGGTCTCTGAATTCAGAGTCTTTTTCAGACAACTCAAGAGAGAAAATTGCTGATCCTTTGGAAAATGCTTCATTGTATTTATTGAGTTAAAAAAGCAATCTTCACTTAGGATGATGTGGACAATTCATGTACCTCAACACACCTAACATTTTTAAAGAAAACAGTACATTTCTTTTTAACCCTTACAGCATGACTGCAAAAGGCTATAAATAACTTTCTAACTCCTCTGACACAGCATTGGCAATTATAAACCAAGGTTAATGTTCAAGCATTAATCACCTCTGATGCAGCTTTCAAAGCAAATTCAATAAGGCTCAGACTCCTAACAGATTTGCAAAGCAGACAGACTCCAAGTATTATATTTAATTCCAAGTCACATTTTCTGTTAGTTCTGTTCCTGGGAAGGTTCCTGAAAAGGATTCCTTCTTTAGATAAAGACAACCTTATTGTGTTTGAATCCATGACTCAGGAACTGGTTTTAAGCTAACTAAAAATCATCTCTGGAAAAGATTCATTCAAATAAATGATCACATTGTTAAGCCACATAATATATTTTGTTCTTTACCTGCTCTCCCACATCCTGAGTGCTCCAACCATTGTGCTATAACACAAAAGAAAGGCATCATCCTGTGAAACAGTAAATGGACAAAGAAAAAATGAGATACAGTATGAAAAAATAGAGAAGGCAATGGAGCAAAAGGTCCCTTATGAAGTAACAGGAAAACTATAGCAAGAAACCTCTGTAGTCTGTACAGTAATCCACTCATTCTGAGTTAGATTAACATTACTCTTTATGGAAAGAATCATTCATCAGGGATAACATTTCTTCACAAAGCTTCAGAACTAAATTTTGGGGGAAATTAAGCAAAAATATAATGCTTTGTGGGCTTTTTTTGTTTATCTTTGATTTTATTTTGGTTAGTTTTTTGTTTGTTTTGTTGTTGTTTTGTTTTACAATCATCCGTTTAAACTATTTCTGCAACCAGTAGTGGCTTAATCCAGTATTTCTTCAAAGACTATGGTTTTTTTGCAGGTTTAAAAAAATCAAAATCAGGTTATTTTTAAGGGGTTTTTTTTTAGGAAGGGTCATCTTGATTCTTATACCATCTCCATCATTCTGCTAAATGTTGCATTTGATTCAGTTTATATTGGTTCAGAAAAGTTCTAAAACAATCTTCATATGCCAGAACAGTTACCTGTATGTAAGACAGTCTCCAAGCCTCTCATTCATCAGATGTATGTGAGGCAGAAAACATATCTTCAGGACTGTTTGTCAGTGTTGCAGATATATCAGGGCTTCTGTAGACTGTCCATGAGGCAATCTTGTTTCAAACATCTTGATATCTGTGGGTCTGATTCCAGTGGAAACCTTTTAGGCTAACTATTGCAGCAGCCATTGAATGGAGAGTATTAGAAGTTTGAGAAGGCATCTGAAAATGACCAACCAACCAAGCAGAAAATAGATTTGCATGCTCAATTGCAGAAAACAGCAAATGTGGAAGAAGAATGTATAGGTCATCTCCTTATTAGTATTAATATTAGTATTAGTATTATAACAGATCTATCCCAGGATTGTTTGAAAGCTTCTTCTAGAAAGGATCTGCAGCTAGGAATCTGTCTAAAAGAAAGTCTCCTTAGGATATTTTTACATTCAGTGCAGAGACATTGGTATTATTGAAGAGTAATACATCTCCTTCTTACACAATTATATGGGTTTTACTTCAAAAATATTTTGTGGACTATGTAGCCCAGAATATCTAATTAGACCCATACAAAATATCTAAATAGACCACAAAGGGTTGAGGTTGTTGTTTCTTTAATAAACTCAAATTCAACTACTATATCTTTCTCATGTTTGGGTATTTTGTAAATTCACTTGTGGTGACCCTTTACCAACATAAGCTTTCTTTTAAGACAGGCTTTTATTAGTCTAATTTACTTAGACAGTTTTCCTATTTAGCTACAATGGTCTAAATTCCTCTTCAAGCCTTCAGAGTCAATTGTGTCATGTCAGGTCTAATCCTTGACCAGTTCCTCAGTTATTGAAGGTATCAGTTCTATTCACAGTCAATGTGCCTGCACAATGTGACAATGTCTTTTTAATTCCAGGGGTGTTGACAGAAGAATAAGATCAAGTTTCAGGTCATCATTTAACAGTAATTTTCCTCCCATTCCTGTTACTTCCTTTTTTATTGTTTTACTTTTATGTTGCAGGCAGTGAATGTCCTTAAGGGAATTTATGAGCTACCTTGGTTTTGCATTCATCTATCATGCTTTCCATTACAAAGTAGGGGTTAAACTGCATTGTTGCAAGACTATTGCCAACTCTCTTATGTCATGATTTAAACAAAGCCAGGACACCATATCAGAAATAATTCTAAAGATAGTAATCAATGTCAAGGTGAAAATAACATTTCCAATGATTAATAGAAATATATATACACAATTATGGTTAATAGCTCAGAAACAAAAAATAACTTGAAATTCTTTGTGCCTTGTTCCTCATCCTTCCTTTTGATGTCTGACTTCCTAGAGCCTCCAAACTTATCCCAAAATTCTTTATTCAGGAAATCTTTTTCTTTAATCTCTTTAAACAGTTTCTTTAGGATTTTTTTGTTTGTTTGCTTGATTTAGGTAGGGTTTTTTTTTTTTGGTTGATTGGTTTTGGTTTGTTTGGTTGGTTTGGTTTTTGTTTTGCTTTGTTTTTTTTAATAATGTGCCATTCATTTAATTGCAAAAGGCAAATTTTCATATATTACCAACTCTATTTAATCAAGTTTATATTTTAGAGAAAAAGAAAGTTAAGAGTAAAGATCACCATAAGGAGTAGAAAACTGAAAAATATATTGATCTTGCATATTAATGTTGTACAGTGGTTAACATCAGGTGACATATAACTAAAATATATTGTACCTGTACTAAATTATAGACAGTAAGCCTTTTAGGGGCCTGCTTCCCATTGATTTTGATGAGAAAATTTTTTCTAAATGCATTTGTGGCTATAGACTTCAATTTTTAAATGAGAATAAATTGTGTTTTTATTTTATTAGGCAAAGCTGAAAATATCACTGAATACTTGGTGCAGTCTATGCAGCCTGCCCTACTTCTGTGATGCAGAAAGTTGCATGTAGTTATAAATATTTTAGGAGAAATATTTATTGTTATATTATTTTTTAATGAGTTGCAGTATTTTTTTTTTATTGCTAGACTATAACAGCATGTTGAGATATTTATTACAATGGGATAAATATTTTATTTTTAACATGTGCCTCTTAACTCTGCAGATTTAACTATGATGATAGGAATTCACTAGGCAGACAGGAAAAGTAAATGGTTGTGGATAGCTCATGGAGATATAGAGAAGGTATCATGTTATAAAGGATATACTTAGGGAAAGGAATAGGATTATAATAACATACAGTTAAGAGGGAGAGGTCCAAAGACCAGAGAAATATTCATAAATATTTAGCATTTCACCACTGTGATTATTTGAAATGAGTATTCTTTCAGAATTAGCCATTTCCTACAAGGATCTGAACTTAATTCTTTCAGCAAATATTTTCTGTTCAAAATCTGTGGGGTTTTGGTCAAAGTTAGATTATTCCAATGTTCTGCCAGTCTTAAAAACATAGTTATTTTTGCACTCCCTATTATAGACATTTTCCTGACTAATATGAAGTGCACTTCTTGTTGGCTTGTGGAAAATAGAAGCTCATTTGTTTATCCTGTGGGTGGAACTGGAGAATTGAGAGTTCATGACATTGTTGCCCTGTTTGGCTCCAGAACATTGCTCTCTATACTTCATGGAAAATAACATCATCAAATCAAAATTTCTTCCTATGAGATAGATTTCCTACCTACTCCTTAAAACTGTCAAACTTTCTTCATATAGAGTTTCTACAAATTTCACTTGATATGGTGAGAGGCTGAGAGAGCTGGGGCTGGTTAGCCTGGAGAAGAGCAGACTGAGGAGGGAGCTTCTCAATGCTTACTAATACTTCATGAATGGGGGTCAGGAGGATGGAGCCAGGCTTTTCTCAGTGGTGCCCAGGGACTGGACAAGAGGTAATGGGCACAAACTGGAACAGAGGAAGTTCCATTTAAGCATAAGGAGGAACTTCTTTACTTTGAGAGTGGTGGAGCACTGGAACAGGCTGCCCAGGGAAGTGGTGGAGTCTGCATTCCTGGAGACATTCAAAACCTGCTTTCTATATCCCAGTTTTTGCCCACACTGTTAAGTTATTGTCTTCCAGAACCAACAGACCTACTCACTGATCACTGTCACAAAATATATTAGGTATCAGAGTTTTCTCATTAAATGATATCCCCAAATAAGCATGAATCTTGAATTATTGTAGTATGCTTTGAAGAATTAAAAGGTGTCATTAGAACTGTCTAGCTTGTGATAAAACTAAAGAGAAAAATACCTTAAAGCCTTTATATTCCATTTAAGACTACTTCTTTCTTTTGCTAATTGCTTTTCTTTTATTTTGAAACAGGAATTCTTCAGCACTTGCCTCCTGTTGTGACTTCATTGGTATTTATACTGTGCTTTTAAAATGAATGCTTCACAAAACATTTTGGATTAGCAATGAATTATAGAGACACCATATGTCAAATGCTGATTTTATTGGACAGTCAGCAAGAACATCCTGTGTATATTCTGAATATTTGCTTTAGTGGTTGGTCTCTATTAATAGTTGGTTGCTGATGATAACAGAAAAACTCTTCCAAAAAAATGCTTTAGATCAGGTCCTGTAAGAAAATGTTGACATCTTGGAGCTGGCTGGCATTAGATCTATCAGACATAAGGGAAGTTTCTCAGAGAACACATTCCTGTAGCCCCCTGGTACCAAACCTTGCCATGCAAACATGGATGTTTAAATAAATAGGATTTAAACAAAAAAAAAAAATTAACAAAACCAAAAACAACAGCAAAAAAAATCACCCTCAAAAAACCCCTCAAATCAAACCCATAAGAATCTTTAACCTGCCAATTAACTGACTCTCTCATTCTTACTTTCATCTTCAGCATGTCTACCTGTAAATACTAAGAAAAGAAAAGATATTGAAAACGAGAAAAAGAACAGGTAAAATAGATGACATTGTGATTGCCACTCTAAATAATTCCATAGCAGACCTATGGATAAAATATACAACTCAGCAACAACCAGACAGCCCTGGGAGCAAAGATCCTTCTTAACAAAATGTTGGTAGTGTTATGTCTTGTTTTAAACAAAGCATCATATTCTAAAGAAGCAAAAACTTGTCAGCTATTTTCTAACTACATCTAGTTAGCATATGAAAAAGGACCCAAACAATGTGTTTGTACATGAGAGAGATGCCCACAAAGAAAATGTCTCTATTTAAATATTTTCTTCCCTGTAAAAGGTGGGAGGAGGACAACAAAACAAAAACAAATGCCCTTTTCCTTTGGTTGAAACACATGAGCCACATCTTTGGGGTTTTTTTTTTTATCCTTCAGAAACAGATGACATGAGAAGATGGACAGGTGACTAGGCAGCAAGGAGAACAGATACCCATTTACCTGGAATAAACAACATTTCCTCAGAGGCACACTGACCCTTTGAATTTTTTTTCTTTCTCTGCCATACCTTGTTTGATAGCCATAAATGACAGCAGATATCCTGTCACATCCTCCAATGGCAGAATGTACAAATCAAAATGTCACTTAACATTGTTGTGAGATTGGCTTAGAAGATGCTATTTATAGAGTCTGTAACACATGCTTCCTGCAGCACCTGAAGTCTCCTCAGAGGTCTGATATCTGAGTGTTGACCAGACCCAAGCTTCCTTTCCTAATCAAATTTGACAAGGTTACAGCTATAAGTGAAATATCTTCACTTGGGTATCATTTTGCTCAGTAAAAATTAAATGCACCAAAAAACCCATGCAAGGTTGGCACATCAACTAAGTCTTGCTGTTGTTCTTTCCTATTAAAATTATGTTATTGTCTCTCTGTATATATTTGGAAGGAAAAGTTATAAAGAAGTAGGTACTGGATGTTAAAAAGGGTACAGTGCTTTTTTGAGTTATTTCAAAGGCAAAGTTTTTATGTAGCTTTAATTATATGATTGCAGTTTAATTATATTGTAATTATGACTGCAATTACTGTTTTGTATGTTTCATTAAAACTGAATACATTAATTGTACTAAACTTCTGTTGATGAGCTTAACTAATATAAGCAGATGTTTACAGCAGAAGAGCCTGGTTACCTTCTATTGTAATGTTTCTCTTGCAAGGTGACTATCTCAAGAAAGCAGGTAGCAACTGAATAAGTTACTGGAAACTTGAGTTCCTCTTCTGTTCTGTTTGCAATTTGACACTATATACACATATATATTTATATAAAAAAAGCACACACACACATATGTACATATACAAACATCTTAAACTTAATTCTCAGCCTTTGGAATTGCAATAAGGATGAAACTGGTTCAATTGTTTGCATCAATATATGAAATGGAGACAACAATTACAACATTTCTTTGAATTAGAAGAGGTGCAAGAAATAATTTTTACTACCAAGTAATCCAAGGGGGAAAATTTTAAGGAGGTCAGACTTTGCCTTAGTTGTTATATTTCCAATAAATTAAATTAATAGAAACTGTATCTCCTAACCCATAGCTGTAATTCAGCAGTGTTTTGTTAAACAATTAGGTCCCATTTATATTCATCTATGGGGAAAAAAAATATTCTCTATGCTGTTCACAAGACTAAAGAATTCTGAGCCCATCTAGGGGATAGGTACATTTTAATAGATGGGCATTATCAGTAGTAAAAATGTCACTCTTGTATATTGCCAGAGTTGAATTATTGAATTGATAGAGTAGTTCTGTCCTAAAAGCATTGAATTTAATGTATTTTTAAATGAATGTAAAAACTAAGTAAGCAAATCAAACTGTTAACCTACTCACTTGCAGTGAGGTTGGACTACATGAACTTTAAAGGTCTCTTCCAACCCAAAACAGCCTATGATTCTGTATTCCTGGTATATGTTCCTGTTCATACTTCAGCTTGCTGACAGAGTACACTTTAATAACTGTATTTTCATTGGACATTTTTGTTGACCTAATCTGATCACAATTCATAATGTGCAACCACTACTCATCATGGTATACATTTGCTTATTATATTGACTCTGGCTGAGAGAATTTAAATGAGCAAAGGTGAACATGCTGTTTTGTTATTTCTTTTTATTATAAGACTTGAGAGTGACTGTCATGATTTTCCCTGTGTATTGATGGAAATGCAAATGGAAGATGTCTCACAGTACTTACTCTGCTTGCTCATGAGCTGTTGTTGAGGATGAGCAGGTGATGAGGGTCTGCTCATTTCAGAATTTTGTGTCTGAACAACACCTATTTTGAACAGAATTTGTTCATTTTGTACAACATCTAAAGATTTCTGGCAATATCTGTGAGGGCAACAACATTCTAATGTTATCAGGAATCCTACTGACCATAAGAGGAACTCACAGCCAATGTCCCAAACCATTTCTCTAGCTCCTCAAAGCTGTGAAACACAGAGCTCACCCAATTTCTCCTCCTTCCTCTCAAGGACATCCCTGGTCACCTGCTCCTCCATCCATGGGCACAGCAGGTACCAATGAAAAGTAGATTGGGGTGGTATTAAAATAACCCACAAAACTTGGGGTGAATGCAGGAGGGAGAAGAGCTTTGAAGAATGTCAGGCAATGGGAAAATCCATTAGATGTGTGAGTAGTTCTGTGTGTGGGTTGGGCAAGAGAGAAGGCAAAGCATGGGAGAAAAGCTGAGAGAATGTGTTTCAGTTATAGAATAGGGAGAAATGAACAGTTAAAAGAGAAATGAAAAGAGGGATTTTAAATTTCAGTAATGCAGGCTGCTGTTGGTATAATTTTTTGTACTGAGCAGAGATTTAAGCACATTATATAGAACAGCCTGAATGTAGGAGGAGAATAGAACTGCCAGATACACTAGCATGCATTCATCCTGCTGAAAACCCCCATATGCTTGTTTAAATGTGTTTGTACATATACTCTATATTTATATTTATTAAACCAGCAACATTAAATGAACACAAGGAATTTTGGAGTTAGCAAAACTGACAGAAAATAAACCCCAAGCTCTAAAACTGAAACACTGCAATAACAAGGTGTAGACTATGTGACCTAGAAGGATATTTTCCATTTTTTCATTCATTCTGTAATAAACTTATAATATATTCTAACAGATATTAGCCCAGAAGATTTTATGTCAAATTTGTATCATGTGCCCTTTCTTAAAATAAGTAATAATAAAAATAAATGCACATATTTCAGCTTTAGCATGGCTAATTCTGAATTTATGTGTTGACTTACAAGTACTTACTTCACTTTAGCAAAATATTTTCTTTACTGTACTTTTCAGTAGTCTGTGCTGAAAATCTGGAAGGTGATCATTTATGGTATGGTCTAGCACTCTCTTTTGACTGGATGTCCAGGCTGAAGGAGAGAAGGGGCTTTTTTTGGTCTTGTATTTTGTGTAGATGACTAGCTTAGAAAAAAACCACAGAACCAAGTTTTCCTACCACAGTGCAGCTTTTAAATAGTGTCATGGTGTAAAGATAGGAATGAAAAGGGTTGGAAAGAATTGACCAAGTTCCTATTAAGTTTCAGTCATCATTAATTAAGGGCTAGGGCAATGATTTCTTTAGTTCACCTAAAAAATAAACTTAATGTATTCATCCAGTCTTATTTGATTGGCAATGAAGTTTAAGAGTTACCTCTATTACACTACCTCTGTTTTGAACATAGATGTTTAAGCCAGATGGGATAAATGACTTTCTCCTGCTTTCTGGAAGTACTGATGTGTCTTTGTTGCCTAGTGTTGTCAACAAGCAAGATGAAAAGCTTAAATTACAGGCTTAGCTTTTAGCTGATGTGAAATGACTACATAATGATTAGGTATCAATAACATAAGATTCATTTTCTATGTCATATAATTTCATGGCTCAGTTTATTTCCAGACTCATATTCCAGCTGTATGCTAAGGGTGACTCAGGCTCTGTTTTATAGGGAATAATCCAGTGTCCTCTGAGATGATAAGAAAGTCTAGTTCCAGTGGTTCTAGGAACTGTTCCTCCTGGTGTTATGGGTAGGGTTGAACTGCCTCCACCTTGTGTAGTCCTTTCACACTCAAACACCTCACTGTTGTGTGGTTTCCCAGAGCAACCCACTACCTACCTCTTTGGCACTATGTTGTAAACAAATTGGTTTCAACACTGATGTACTATATGAACCATTTGAGACATTTTCACTGAATATAGTACTAATTATTGTGCATTAGGGTTACGAGGCAACACAGGGAATATAGAAGAGATCTGGACCAATTGTTTGGTTTCTTTCAGTTCATAGGCTTTTTGACCATAATGCTACCTGAAAGAAGCCGAGCTTTGAGATCTGGTGAATGTCAGCATTTTTAATGCCTTCTGAATGAAACTGTAAAGCCTTTTAAAGATGAACTCCTCAATAAAGAAGTGAACTTCCATCACACAGTACACATGAAATATAAATAGCAACCATTTTTTCTTTTCTTTAGTTGTAATTATGTATTGCATGCTGCCTGTACACATCTGTCTGATTCCAGAGAGAGTCTTGGAATTCAAACAACTGTTGGACATGGGTGAAATATTTTGTCAGCTGGATCTCAGAATACAGCTGTATATTTCAGGCAAGTTTATTATGCTCACAGAATCACAGAATATCCTAAATTGGAAGGGACACACAAGGATCATCAAGTCCAATTCCTATTTAGGCACAGGACAACCCCAAGTCACCCCATGTGCCTAAGTGCATTGTCCAAGTACTTCTTATACTTCATGAGAATTGGTGCCATAACAGCCTCCCTGGGGAGCCTGTTCCAGTGCTCCACCACTCTCTGGGTAATAAAGCTCTTCCTAAAATTCAAGCTGAATTTCCCTGGCACAGCTTCATGACATTCCCCTGGGTCCTGTCACTGGTCACCAGAGAGAGGTCAGCACCCACCCCTCCCTCTCTGGTGGCCAAGTTATAAACTTCAGTGAGATCTCCCCTCAACCTTCTATTCCCCAGGCTGAACAGACCAGATGATTTCAGCCTTTCCACATAAGTCTTCCCCTCCATAACCTTCACCATCTTTGTGGCCCTCCTCTGGATGCTCTCCAACAATTTCATGTCCCTCTTGTATTATGGTGCCCAAAACTAACTCAAAGTGCTGTAGATAGATAGACAGCCATAATTTTATATGTACTTTCTCCTCCTGTCCCACATATCTGTTGTTGTAATGAGCTTACATATTCCAGTATTCTACCTGAAGTCTGCACTGAGTATTTTCAAAGGCTAAGTGAAAATGTGGATAAATTTAGTCTTTTGATACCCATCCAAAAACTTGTATAATTTACTCAAGAGACAATGAGGCATATCTTATTATTACCTCCATACCATCTATTGCAGTCATCAAGTGAAACTGAGAAAAAGAATTTCTTATCTTTATTACCTCAGAGAAGTAGACTTTTTTGTAAGAAATTATTTTTGCTAAAGGACCTGCCTTTTCTTGTGGTGAATATTTCAGTACTCTAGGAAATCTTACTGAAAAGTTGTGTTCACTTAAATGCAACTTTGTGTAAAAACAATTTACTCTTATTTTGCACCACAAAGTCCTGTGAAAATTCACCAAAAGGAGATACAGGGTGGTGATACAATGGAACAAATCAGATCATAGTGGGCTTGATTGCAGACTGGTAACTTCCTAATGTCCTCTTTTAAGAATGAACAATATTAAGAAAAATAATTTGCTTGCCTTTATTATCTAGCATGACTAATATGAATCAGCTTACTGTGCAGCAGCTTTAATCAAGCTGCTTGTGTAAAATAGCTGTGAAGAAACTGAAGCATGAACACAGCAGGTCAGCAGCCAGAAAGTGTTCCTCTAGCTGCTAACCCATGTTCTAGACTGAGTTATTCTTCACAAATCCTGTTTCTCTGCTTCCCTGTCTTACACATTTAAAGATGGCTCTGTGGATGTTTCCTTGTGCTGCAAAGACAAATTCATTCATCTGGATGGAGAGATTTTGAGAATATAAGGCAATCATTTAAGTAGAAAGCATGACTTTGAGGCCACAAGTGTCCCCAAGGTTTTGTGCCTGTATCTCTTATGTTGCCAGCAAGAAGGCAGTTATAAGGATATTCCTTTTCATTCCATGTCTACACTACCCCCTCAACAAAAAAATACACTCTTAAAAAAACCACAAAACCCAACACTGTTTCATATGAAGGTTATGAAATCACCCTGTTTTGTCTGTGTTTCCTCTGACAGATCATCTTTATTCTCCAGCACCAGCTGAATCTTTTGGTCAGTTGGAAAACATGAAAAAACAGATTTCACAGGAGGAAAGCATGAGGAATTATTTTACTGCAAACATGCACAGAATAGAAAGAGATTGTTACTTGCATTGAAGTATGGTTGCAATCTGAGTTGAATCATGTTTTTAGGTGCCTGAGAATCCTACAGGAGAGAGCCTTAGGAAATTAATAGGAAAACATCCCATGGCAACAAAGTTATTTATTTGTTGTTTCCTACTCATTGGCAAACAGTTGTGCTTGGCTTTAGGGAGGCACTTTTCATTTGCATTTAGCAGTCCTTGAACAGATACTGTATTTGGTGGCCCTTCCTCCATTGGAAAGCTCCTATCCTTCCAAGCTAACCGCTATGCTCTCATCTGCACTGTTTATTATGAGTTCCATTTCACTGCTCTTACCACAATGGCTATTTAGGATTGTTATTGTGATTCATATTGCATTATGAGCATCATATCTGATTAATTCTCTGTGGCAATTCCCCTTCTTTGCAAACAGAGTTGAAATAAGCCATAGGGTTATTTGATGAATAGATTTTCTAAGTCAAGTACGTGCTGCATTTTGGGGTAGATATTTCTGAATTGAATAAGAAGACCTACAACTATGATTTTAATGAAGTGACATTCAGATTTTTTTTTCTTTCCTCTCACTCTTTGTGTCCCAGCCAATACAGACACAATATGAATCTAATTGCAGCAGAAATACAGGTATCAGTTACATGCAGTTTCCACATGTCATCAGAAGGTTAGAGTAAACTTTCACTTTCCTGAGATTCCCTTTGTTTCAACAGTACACACATTAATGTTAAAGGAACATAGATTAATGAAGATCTGTTGGCCCTTAATTCAATGTCTCTGGATAATTATGACTAAGTACATAATAGATAGGCTGTTCTAAACATTTACTTCACAGTTTTCTTCATAACCCCAGACCCCAAGATTATCTTCTGTTCCTCTGGAAATAAAAGTAAGAGCAATAACAATGATAATAACAAATTGCAATGTGTCACAGCAAAATCAGGAGAGATCCAGGGTATGTCCTTCAATAGCAGGGGATTTGTTAGATGAAAATGTGTGGATGATTGTGGGAAATAGGTCAAAGCCCACAGAACAGAGAATACTAAAATGCTCTCAACTGCCTTTATAGATTTCCCTTGGGGAAAACTCCTGACTCTCAGATGTTAGACTAAATAAGCCTTGAACATGCAAATTTATTAGAACAATAATTAAGAATTTTGAGGACATATATTCTGTGAGAAGCAAGTCTAAAGAAAAAGAAATTTGGCAGTTTAATCAAGAAACTGTATTAAAAGCATAATCACAGACTATGCAAATACTGGAAGGATAGAAAGTGTAGAAAAAGAACCAGCTTTGGTGAAGTATTGACTCTTCAGTGATTTCAATTTCATGAAGGGAGTATAGAGAACATAGAAAAAGAGGCTAAACTATTGGGAAAAACATGTACTGGAAAAATATGTAAAAGACCAAGATGTAAAATAAAACATAACTCTCAAGAGTCATAAAGAGCAGTGAGAAGACATTTGTTAAACATGTTAGTATCAAGATGAAAATAAAAAGTTGATTAGGGGAAGGAAGAACTGATAATGATACCAAGAATGTGTTTAATGCCCTTTTTAGTTTCCAATATTGCTAAAACAATGTTTGGGATCAGGCAGTTAACACATCATCAACAAGTCAGGTGTAAATATTCAGTCTGGAGAAAAGAAAAGTGCATTAAAGAGGTCTAATCTAAGTTAGAACTTTTATGTCAGATAGTCCAATTGAATTTTACTTTGAAAACTTTAAAGACTTGCTGAAACCTTATAGAATTCATGAAAGATTATGAAGTTTTGGAGAGATGGAAAAAAAGAATATCTCAGAACTCATTTTCAAAAAGGTGGAAAGTAAGAATGAAGAATTATATGCAAGTCAGCTTTAGTTCCTTTTATAAAAAGCTGGAACAAATAATCAAACAATTTAGAAGCACCTGGAGATAACATAAGAGTAGAGTAACTGCCAGCACAGATTTCTGGGGAACAAAGCTTGTCAGAATAATCTAATTTCCTTTCTGTGATAGGATAACAGCCTTACAGATAAAGGAGAAGAAATGTATATGCTGTGTTAGATATTTTGAATTTACAATATCTTTTGAAGCTGCTTTACATGGCACTTATAAGAAAAAGATAAGATGAAGATGATTAGTATTATAGATATGCAAAAGGATCAGATGTGCTCAGAAAGTCATTAAGAGTGATTGGCTATCAAATCAGAATGTAGTATTTACCTTCTGCAGTGGTCTTTCACAACCCTTATATAGTTTTGGTTTCTTCATGAATGATTTCAGTGTTGAAATAAAGAATAGACATATTTAAATTCACAAATGATCCATTGAGGAACTTATCAGAAAATGGGCAAACAAAGAAGCTGATAAATTTCAACAAAGAAAGTTTGGAAGTTCTGCATTTAGGCAGCAATAATAAAAGAACTGTGTAAATAGGGCTTAGGAAAAACAAACAAACAAACAAAAACCATATACCAAAAACCCCCCAAATCAGACAAAACAAAACAAACTAATTAAAAAACCCCAAACAATACAAAAGAAACCTGGCAGAAAGATGCTCTGAACAAAAGTGTCTGGTCAGCATATGCACTCCCAAATCGAACTTGAACTGAATATGTCATGCTGTTCTAGTGTCCAGGAGTGTAGAAATGCAAGTGCTGTGCATAAGGTATGTAAATTTATCTTTCTGCACTGCTTGGCTCTAATAAGGCTGCAGACAGAGCACTGGTTCACTTCTGTGCCTTGACTTAAAGTAAAGGTAAATGAGATGGAGAGAGAGCCTGAAGCTCCGAGCAATGTAATGAGAACGGGTTTAAAGGTGTAAGAAGTTGCTGTGTATGATTTCTTTGTCATAGACAGAACATAAAACAGAAAAACTCTTTTAGGAGACATAATCATGACCCACACCTTTATTTGCTTTCATTCCAGAATTATATTCCCACCACCAACAAAATAAGAGAATACTGATAAACAATTAAACCTACCTTTCATACATGCAAATCTTAGTCTGTAACTAAATGGGAAAACAGATTACTTACCTCTCAAAACCACTGTGTACAAAAGATATAATTCCATATTTTAATTTATTTTATTTTTATAGACATTTTGTCTACAATTCTGACACTTGGCAAGCAGCAGTACACGTTTCATGCAGAGCTCCTATGAAGAAACAGGGAAGGAACCAGAGGATATTGCTTAGGAAACACAAATACAACCCATCTAAAGTTTCCAGGTGTATATTTATTGGTGCTGCAGACAATCCATTTATATAATATGCTGTAATTATGATAATATTTTTTCATCTTATTTCCAGCTTGAACTTCACTCTGCCTTCAATCTTTAGTTTGCCACATCAAAGAAAACTCTATAGACATGAAAAAAAAATCTTTACTCATATCACTTTGTACCTTCAGATCCATTCTTGACAACAGAAAAGATGAGAATTGTTGGGAATTTCATAGAAGTGTCTTATTGTGAGCTTGTTCTGTCTGTGAAAGTCTCTCTTTTCTTGAAGGCTGACTTCCTGCCCCTGATCAACCTCATCACATAAGTTGGGTGTCACCCACATCATCTGACTGTGCTACTGCCATGTTGCAGCAGGGGGGATTGGACTAGAACTCTAAAGGTCCCTTCCCACTCTAACAATTCTATGATTCTGTATACCTGTGTAAAGTATGATTCTCTCAACTCCTACTACCATTGGTGGAACCAAGGAGTGACACAACTCCTACCCATGTTCAGAAGTCATTTACATGATTAACTGTTGTTGTCAGATGGCTTGGACATTCAGTGTCCCTGATAGCCCACTGGAGCCATGACATCACTTAATTCCCCACATTTGCTGTCAGAGATCAGTCTGGGTGTTTTGTTGCTCATCTTTCTTATTGCCTCAATAAAGTTTGTTTTATAACATGTTGTCAGGCTCCATTACTGTTTAGACCACATAGGCACAGTTGTTCTCTCAATAATGTGATGGTTTGCTTCAGTTTGATTAGCAGCAATGCTGTTGAAAAGAGATTATGGAGCCTCATCAGGAGAAAAAAAGATACTGACTATTAGTCTCGAGTAAGAATTCTTATCATAAAATGTAAGATTATGTTTCATGCATTAATATTCATAGCTGGTGTTATAATTAATTCTATTTGTCCTGTTTATTATTGTCTGTCTCTACATGTGAAGAGAGCTCGAGTTCAAAAGGAGGCATAGCCTTCATCACAAAGCATAAATAATACCCACTAAAACCCCTATTTTCAGTGGGAAAATAGGGTAAATATATCACAGAATCACACAGAATCACAGAATGTTAAGAGCTGGAAGGGACCTCGAAGGATCATCTATTCCAACCCCCCTGCCACAGCAGGATTCCCTGGACCAGGTCACACAGAAGTGTGTCCAGACAGGTTTAGAATATCTCCAGAGAAGGAGACTCCCCAAGCTCTTTGGGCAGACATTTTTCCTTGTATTCACATGAAACCTCCTATGTTTCAGCTTACAGCCATTGCCTCTTGTCTTGTCACTGGGCTTCACTGAGAAGAGCCTGACCCCATCCTCCTGGCACACACCCTTCACATATTTATAAGCATAATTATATAAGAAATAAAGCATGAGCTTTGGTGAAAAAGAAAATAACACAATCAAGACACTTGTGATCAAGAAACAAGGATAATGATATCTTTGTGATTTCACTAACACCAGCATTATAATGAGTAAAATGCTATTAGTTTCCTGTGCTTTATTCCACAAGCATTTTTGAGAATGCTGCCATACAAATAATGGCTACACTCAAAAAGCCAAACCAGTGGAAGGTCTGATGGGATTTTCTTTGGTTTCTGGACAGAAAACAGGTGAAAGCAGTCAGCAAAATGTCTGTTTTAAATCAAGTGACTTTTAATTACTTAGATTTTATGATGGAACTGACATATCTAGGGAAAAAATCCCAAAATTATAAGAAAAGTAGAGTTTAAGTCAAGCAGAAAACTGAAAATTACTGTGAAGAATACAATCAAAATGTCATGGAGGAAAAAATAGGCTGCAGATGGGTTTCTACAGACAAAATTCCTTGTGAAATAACTGAAATATATACTACAACTCTGTGGCACAAAGTACTGGAAAAGTTGCTCTGCTACATGCTTTGTTTTTCCATTGTGTTCCTCTTCAGCAAACATCTCGAAGACCTTCAGCAAGTTTTCAGAGTGAAGTTCATGTGCCTAAGCATGCAGTTAAAATTACAAGCATGGTGATGATATATTGCCAAAGCAATGTATTTAGTAACTTGTAGGGAAAACAACAACAAAATCCACAACAAACACACAGAGAGGAAGAATATGAGCCCAGAATGAGTCAAATGGTTGCTCATCAACTCACTATTAGGTCTTATTTGAAGACATTCAGATAGATCTGAGCAATTTAATTTGATTTAAAGTCTCTCTTCAGCAAGCTAAGAAAAGAGATTAATTCCAAAACTGCCTTTCAGTGGCAGAAACTCTCAGAGACATATTGGTCTCTCTCTTCTCTAGGTCAGCTCCTTGATCAGCCTTGAAGCCATAAGAGCTGTGTTTGCAGAAGTTAATTTCACTGTATATTCCTTAAGGATCAGCTAACAAATCTGCCAGCAGATAAAATGCATGCAAAAATATCTCTAAAATCAACTTTTTGTGCTCCATTTGGTTTCAAAGATTGTAAGTCTATGATGTGATATACAGGCTAGGTCTGTTTTAAGCAGGTCATGTTCCAGCTGAATATTCTGGAGGAACAAAATTTGATTTTTGAATGGATGGGTACCAGGATAAGGGTAAATATTTCTACATAGAATATCTCAGATTTTTGCTTCATCTTTAAAGAATTATTTGCCATGAAACACTGCAGTGCTTTCTAGATTCTTTTTTAAAGGGTAATCAGATGATTGTATAAAAATTGGTGTTTGTCAGATTGTTATTTAGGGCAGTTGTTTGGGACATTTATGTGAAGCAAGACTGTAAAAACATCAGTATTGGACTTGGTGTGATACATTTTTAAGGAAAAGGCCAATGCTTTTCTCAGTTTTGTTCATGTAGAAAAATAATTGTCACTTTTACCCTCTGAATTCACTTCTTGCTTGTAGTTCATTACCTTCTCCTCTGGACCTGTCTGAACTGTATTTCATCTAGGAATATAATTGAGAATGAGCAAGATCCTCTAGTGCATGCTTCATCTCACTGAGAGTCAGGTGTGAAGTGGAGTCAGAAGCTTTTGCTGTGAAGATGATTCTCTTGGGGCAGCCTGAGAGAGATTCCAAAACTGATCAAGACCAGAGAAAGAAAATTGTGCTAAAACAGAAGGGATGGCTTATATGACACTGCTAGTCTGAAGCCAGATGATAGTCTGCCAGGCAGGCTGAGCTTAGCTTTAAGTGCAAACAGCCTTTGAGAACATTTTTACTCCCCATACCCCACGATATCTTTCTCTAGTTCCTGCTCAGTTATACTTTTTGATTTATTTAATCAAAAATCTTATAATTTCCTGTCATATTGAAAGGGTTTTATAAAAGCATTTCACTAGATCACTACATGACCAGATGTTCTATTCAAGGGAAATGAACCAATGGCTAATATACCCTACATTTGTTCTGATGGTTATTATTATAATATTATCATTTCCAGCCATTTCCCCCCTATTTTTCCTACTCTTAAAAGTCCAAGAGAATATTTTCTTGTTTGTTTTTTTCTTTTTCCTTTTTTCCCCCCCTATACCAATCATTTTGAACAGATTTTAGAAACTAGTTTAATCTCTCTGAACTGTATATATTTGTAAATAGCTGTGTATGTCTGCATGTTCGTGTCCTCAGGACTCCTTTGCACAGTAGGTTTCTAGCCTGTCCTGTTGCATGGGTTGACTACATTCCATGTGCAGGACTTGCCATTTATTTTTATTGAATTTCACTGGGTTTCTTCAGCTTGACAAAAAGGCATTTTTACCCTCCAGTATATCTTCCTCTTCTCACAGGTTCATGACATCAAAGAATTTGGTGTGGGTGCAGGCCATCCCACCATCCATCTTGTGCATCAGCTCTAGTACCAACCTCTACACAATACCTCTGATACCTAGACACCAACAGGACTTGGAAGTAATGTCTGTTAGTAACCTTTGGCAGTCTGGCAATCTACCCAGATATTCACACACAACATACTGACAGTTCCAAGTGACTCTTTTTGTTCTTCATGTGTCTGGAAACGACTTCCAGCAGGATTTCTTCCATCATCTCAGAGGCAGAGGTGAGACAGACTTGCCTGACAGTTTTCCTCCTTGAAAATGGGCATCACATTGTGTTTTTCTTGTTATCAGGTGTCTTCTAGTCTGTAACTTTTCAGAGATGATAAAGGCAGCCTTAAGAATGGCATCATCCCTTTTTGATGTATTCAGTCTGGTCCCATGGACTTGTATAGGAAAGGTCTGCTCTAGCAATCATTAAGACATCCTCCATCTAATTGCTCTTCTGCTATATTTTGTAGCACTTCTTTGCTCTCTGCTACTAGGGACAGGAACTTGGGTAGTCTGACAGTAAGCCTTACTGGGTAGAGAAGATGCTGAGTACATCAGGCTTTTCAATATCCTACATAGCTAGACGTCTGTCTCACTCAGCAGCAGGCCCACATTTTGCTTTAGCTCCCTTTTATGTCTCTACTTATGTGTAGAATGGCTTCTTGCTCCCCTTCACATCTCCTGTCATTTTCAATGCCTGTTGAATTTTGCTTTCCTTAATTCTTTTCCTACAGACCTAGGCACTGTGTCTGTATTACTCTTGAGTGGAGTGTCCCCAGCTTTACTCTGTGTGCCTTCTTTTTGCCCTTGAGCTCCTCTAGGATTTCTGCATTGACTCAGCTGGTCTTCTGCCACACCTTCTTGTTCATATTGAGAGTGACTTTCTTGGGTCTTAAGGAGTTTTACTGTGAAGAAAACTTGATCTCATTGGTCCCTTTACCCTTCAGGTCAGGATCCCATGGGATCCTGCCTATCAGTCCTCTGAAAAAGCTGAATTTCATTATTTTTTTCACTGACAAATCCTAAGTTCCTTATTTTGCCAGAAAGAAACTGTATGGATGAATAGAAGTTCTCTCATTGACAATAAAAGAGACCTACCAGGTGCATCCATAATCCCTGGAAGTGTTCCATTGGTTCTTCTTGAATGAAAGCTTTGTAACTGTATGGTCTTATCAGGAAATAAAATTTACAGTTATGAAATTATAATAAAATATAGTGACCTTGAATCTTTCCTTTGGCTATTGATTCTCAAATTAAATCTTAGGTGAGAGATGATACTTTTACTCAGTAATATTCATTCAAACACCAATCATAATTTAAACTATAATTAAAGAAAAAAGCATGTGTCATTATCAACATCCATTGACTTTTATTAACTATTTTAGTATTATTATAAATTATTAACTATGGTATTACAACATTTAGAATAATACATTCATATTTAGATATCTATGTAATAGAATCTCTGAAAAACAGGACTAAGAAGGCATTGAGAGGTCATCTAGTCCTTTTCCATGCCCCAAGGCAGAATCAGCTGTCTCTGTGATTCTGCATGGACATTTTTCCACTTCTCTTAAAGACTTTTCTGACAGAGACTCTCCCAGAAATCTGTGCCTGTAATTCAGTACCTTACCTTTACATGTTTCCCCAGTGTCTATTCTGAATTTGTTGTATTGCTATTGAAGCTCATTATTCCTTGTCTGCTACATCATCATTATGAATGACAATATATTTCCTTCTCTGTGGATATGGATATCCAGTCTGGTTTATGTCCACCTCAATGTCATTTCCCTACACTTCCCCCATTTTCTTAAGAAAATATCAGATGAAAAAGCAACAGATCTCTTACAAAAGTGAAACTGCATGTCACACAACTCCCATTGTATCTGTCATTTTGGGGAAAGATTAGATTGTTTAGATTAGTTTGACCCTATTTGTTCTTCACAGAGCTCCATTCTGTGTGCTGTGTACTTTATTCTTCTCTCTTATGTACTTGCAAATAGGTTTTTGTTATTTGCTGCTGAATTTTTCAGAAAGCTGAAGTTACAGTAACTTGTCTGCTGTAGCTTCTTGATTTCCTTCCAGCCTTTTTTTGTTTTTTCCAGAGGTGTAGCTCCCTATTAGCTATAATTTGTCAGAATGATTGTTGCAACTAGTTTGCTTATACTTGAGTTACCAGAAGTTATCCAGTTAAATTATGGTTAACTCTACATATGCCATCAGTTGTGTACTACCCTGAATGTCAAACTAAATATTTGCTAATCATGTTTTTGGTCATATTAGTAAATCATCCATCAAAAGTGAGACAATCTATCTGGTGATAGTTTTAGTTGCAAATAAGATAATGCTGCTATGTCAATAAATTATCATCACAAACAAATTCTGATTGTGTTTCTATGAGTCATGTAGAAAATGAGATGTAGAAGATACCCACAGCTGTATTAAACCAAACCAAACTCAAAATTAAGAATCCAAACAGGTATAATGTTACAAGAAGTAATCTAACCATTAGAAAAACACTATCAGACAAGAAGAAATGGTTTCAAGTTGTGTCAGGGGAGGTTCAGACTGGATATCAGGAAGAATTTCTTCACTGAGAGAGTTGTCAGTCATTGCAACAGGCTGTCCAGTGAGGTGGTGGAATCACCATCCCTGGAAGAGTTCAAAAAATGTGTAGATGTGGTGCTTGGGGATATGGTTTAGTGGTGAGCATGGTAGTTTTGGGTGGCTGGTTGGACTCCATGATCTCAGAGGGCTTTTCCAACCATCATGATTCTATAATTCCATGGTCATAATTTTCCACAGGACTATAATCTCATGGGCTCAGACCCAGTGTTCAGTGTGTGCTACATTAATCCTTAAAAACTGGTTAATTGTAAAAATGGTTACCTAAAATGGTTACTGGTTAACTGTAAAAATGGTTACCTAAAATGGTCTCATGCCTGTGCTCAGGTGGAATGTTCCTTTCAGTTCCTAGGGGAAAGGTTTTGAACTCTCCTGTGCCACCACCAGTCACAACTGTTGGATTCATTATATTCCATTTTAGGAAGTTAACTGAGGAGTCTAGTTTAGGACTGTAGGTTTTCTAGGGAAAAGATCCAGAAAAGTCCATCTCTTCCCATTGGCTACAGGGTGTCTATTCTCAACTTTTAGCAGTCAAAGGCTAAAATTAGACTGGATGAATCTAGTCCTTAAAGAGATACTTGAGCATGGTGTTTTAAGAGAAGGGACAGCTTTTATGTAACATATATATTCTCTGTGAGAAGCAAATGTGGAAAGATGTAAGTTTGAAAGAAATGTAGAGCTGAGAGGAAGAAGTTGGATTTTGAACTTCAAATAATATAGACAACATGGTGAGACTAGTGCAGTGCAACTGAGTTGGGCTGTGGACACTGAGAATTACAAAATTGAAAAAAAAAGGGATTTTTTTTAACAAATCAAAAGAACAAAAAACAATTAAATAAGAAATAACTTCATTAGCAATGATAAAATACTTTGGTGTCTTTTAATGTATGATACCCACTGGGAAGATACATTATAGTCATTGTGTCACAAATTCTTCCTCTTCAGATTCTGAGATACAGGACAATTTTATCTTTAACTCTGGATGAATTTTTGCCAAATGACAGTATCTTCCAAAACCATTGCTAATGGAATCTGAAGACATGATCATCACCTCTAAAACAGTTCATTTTTCACTTGTATTGGAAGACTTATTTTAGTTCTCCAATGAGAATCTGTCACCTGAGAGGAAACTTTGTTGGCATATGCAAACTCCAATTGCATTATACATCCAAAAAAAAAAAAAAAGGTTTAGTTGTTATATCATTCAGTTGTGCACAGTAATAAGAAATAAATAAAAATAAATAAGAAGATCAACTTTTTGTGTTCTCATATTCAACATAAATTTGCTTCTATGAATAAAACCAAGCCTATGTATAAAACTTAATATTTTCAGAAGAGCTGTGATTTGTGCACAGGAAATAAATAAACTGAGTAATGGAATAAATGTTGTCTAGACATGCACATTTCAGACAATCCTCCTATAAAAAGGTCAGGGGATAGTGGAGTGGATAATATCCCACTTGTATCTTTTTTATTTATTTTTTGCCTTCTATATACAAGAATCTGCAGCTTCCCTGGAGGTCAGGTTGGCAACTTTTGGATGCACTAAATTCATTTAAACTCTAATAACCAGTGAAGAAATGAAACAGTGTTGAACAATAGCAACACTCTGTGGTGTTTACAAACACATTTACAGGAGGTCATTCCTCCTGTGAACCCATTGTACGTGCCAACTTGTTGTACTCTTCATTATAGCAGAAAAAGTATGGGTAACAATGAACTGCAAACCTTACTTGGACAATACATAACTCACAAGTATCAAAAGACAACTGGGGTCATCTCTAAAGCAGATTTCATAGTTGCCAATGAGGATTTTCCTGCTTTCATTAAATGGATTTTAAAAGGATTTTAATTACGTTTCTTACTCTGGCTAACAACCTGATTCTGAGAATATTATGTCTACAGCTCTTTATCTCTAAAAAGCATTATTTAGGCCCAGGAAAACCTGTCTACCAACTCTATTGAGGTTTAAACTAAGTGATCTGTCTGAAACTGTGTACCAGACTTCTCTCAAACACTTGATGGCTAAAATTTGCTCACTTCTGTTTACGCATATCTTACTTGCTCCATAACATTAGATGTGTATGACTACTGTCTCCTCTGAGTTTGCAAATCATACACTACAGAAGAGATATAATAGGGGAAAAAGCTTAGGTCAGATGGAAAATGCAGATTGGTGTAAAGGTAGTTTGTGCTTATTATGTACATGCTTCTGCCAGTACTGAATGATTTACACACGGTTCAAAACTAGGAAAAGGTAACTCACTGGTCTAGGTAATGAAATCCAACAGTAATTATATATGTTGGAAACAGCTGATCTCATAGTCACTACTAAGGTATTCATGCACATTTTTAGAGATTGCTTCAGTTTCAGGCAGATGCCTAAGTTTCACTTCTCTGAAATCAGGTATAGCCAATATAGGAAATTAAGCTCTGTATAGATAGTGGGCTTCTATGTTTGTTTCCTTTGCTAATGAACATTAGATAAATATCTTGATAGAATACTATGGGTCAATGGTATCAACTAATTCATTTGGAAGTTCCCAGGAGTGTGTTTCAAGTTGATTTCATGAAAGAGAGAAAGGAGAACTGCTTGCTAAATAAAGATAAGAATAGCTGTACTGTCGACTCAATTTTCATCTACTTTTATTGTACTGAACCTTGATACTTGCTGTTATCATACATAAAGCAAAGGTCAAACCAAAGTCAGTGGTAATACCATATTGATGAGGGATGTGGTTCATGTAGAAAACCTTTTCCACTGTTTGTCTTCAATGAGATTCCATGCTGTGGTGGGTTTGTACTGGGCATGATTGGGTGAGAAGGTTCAGGAAGATTCCACCAGCTCTGGTGTCTGTTCTGCCTCTGGGTGGGTCTAGGCCAACCAGTACCTCTGCAAGTAGTATCCTTAAAGGGGGAAACAACTTGAGGGTGGGGGTTTTGGTCCAGTTGTTTTCTGTCTCTGGCCTATCTGCCAATATTTAAGGTATTTTTTACCTATAGGAAGAACCTCACTCTGTGTGTATAGCAGTTAATTTCCTCTCATCAGAAAGACAAAAGGTAAAATTAAAACTCTCTGTGCTCAGGTCTTTTCTGAGACAAAATCAATAAGAAGTCAAAGACACCTATATAAGCCATTCTAGAATAGATTTGAAGTATGATATTTTAAAAATCATATTAGAAAATTTAAAACATTGTATTCAGTTAGCTAAACTGAATGTTTTTAAAGCAAACTTACACAAAATATGGCTCATCTTACATAGGTTGAAAATGCAACAAAAGCAAAACAAAAGCCATTGGACCCTGCAAGAGCTATCTGAATAGCTGGGGCTTGAGAAATTGCATAGCAAACAGCTATTCATATTAATACTGGGACTTTTTATGCTGAACTTTTTTTTTTTTAAGTATTCTAGGCAAGTCAGAAGAAGGTATTGATCTGTTTTCACTGATGACATGCCCATAAAGTCATCAACAAATACTGGTGTCTAATTCAGAAGTACCTGCAGATGCCTCAGATAATGGATTATATTGCAGTGGCATTGATAAATAAGAGTTTTAATGTGTTTATTCAGACGATAGATGCATTCTGAGAGATTAATAAACTGTTCTTCCTGTCTCATTTTGGTACAAATTTAAATGCTTAGACAGCATTATTACAAAAAAAAATATTGTTCTCAACTTATCTGGGGAATTTCCAGACATAAAAGTTGTACCAAGCTTGGTAAAATTATTTTTGTTGGAGGTTTGTATGTGGCTACCTCATAAACTTCCTATAGGTCTGCTCCTGGATCTCTGAAACAGCCTAACTCTGCACAATTCTTCGCCTTTCAGTAAACAGAGAAAAATCATGATTTGTGACAATACCAAGCAAAAAAGCAAAAGAACAACATGTGAGCATCTCCCTCTAAACAGCATTTGCCCATCCCATTTTTGGATGGGAGTTTTCTCACCCACAGTTTACTCTCCAGTCAAATTTTAAGTTAGATATAATAATATTTTTACCCCTGCTACTTACCAGGGTTCGTCAGGAAAGTTCAATAACTGTTATTACAAGAAAAAGAAGTTCAGTATTTGTTAGTATTGTATGTTGGAAATAGCAATTCTAATGCCCAACCCAGCACATTTCTGTGGCTCACAGCTCTCATTTGTACTCCTGTATAGATTATGGGAGAATCCTAAAAGGTATTTTTTGAGCCAAACAGAAATATCAAACCCACTATCTCTACCCAAGGCTTCCTTAGGAGTACATCATAAAAATAATTTAGTGTGACTGACTTATCAGGGAATTCACACTGAATCTCCATGCTCAGCAACAACTCCCATGGTCCCTTTGGACTCATGTTCATTCTTCTGGAAGAATATAACATGTTGCACAGGCCAGTCACATAGCCACTGTTTCTTGTCCATGTCTGTGATGATCTGACTGACAGCTGGTGACATATTGTGCATCCGTGGGGACAGAAGAATGCTCACACAGGGGTTGCTGAAAACCTTCCCTATGAGTGCCTCTATAAATAAGAAGCAAATATAATGGGATTATATTGATTAGACTAATGACAGAGCTGTAATGATGAGTTGTAATCTCCTTTAAGAGGCCATTCAGAGGGATAGTTTGCTGCTTGGTTAAAATTATTCAGCAATCTAGAATTAGCAGGAGCTTTTTCTCTCCTTTTTTTATTCTTTTTTTTTTTTTTTCATTAGAGTATATGCACAAACCTGTGTGATGGAGCTGATGACTGATGATGATGATAGTAATGATAATGGCTCCCTGATTTTTTTTCCCTTATGCTGTTATTCACTATTCTTACCTGCTGAAGGATATACAGTGTGCATTAAGACTTCATTAAGAATTTCTGAGATGAATGATTCTTTTTTTTTCCACCTGAAAATATCTTTCATTTGCATTTCTAATCTCAACACCATTCTGCAGAGAACTTTAAATAAAAAAGGAAATTTCATGGCTGATTTTTTTTTTAAATGAAACTCCAAAATCATTGACATTTGAAAAACAAGGAAAAGCTCCCTTTATTAATCTGTGAATCATTAACAATGAATCAAAACATTCTAACAAGACAGCAATTATGTTCTGCATATTACAGCATGATCTGCAAGATGGTTTTCATAATGGGGTAATATAAAATGAAACAGTTTCCCAGGAAATAAACAACAACAACAAAATCCACATTAGTTTTTTCTTTCATCACAGACACTGTGTGTTGCACAACACTGAGTATTCTGAATTCCAAACACTAAGGGTTAGGATCAGAGATGAATCTCTTGTCTCTCAAAACCCCCTATTTATGAAGACAGGAGGCTGCAATGGTATTGATTTTTCAAACATCCATCTGATTCAACAATCAGCTGGGACTGGGACACAGATTTTCTACTTATGATAGCATGGTATTCATTTTCATAGACAATAAAGGTTAGAAAAGACAAGAGTGCTGGGTATGTACTGAGTAATCATGTACCACAGTTGAAACACAGTAAGTTGTGCTGACCTTGGTATGAAGAAGAGCAGAGGAGAGATAGGGTCATTTTCTCTTCACACAAAAAGGGAGATGAACTTCAGCTCATTCCTACTTTCTTGGCCACTGGCTGTTCTCCTGGAGGCGTTGTGCATGGGAGATTTTATCAGCAAGACTTTGTGATTACTACTGGGCAATCCAGAGACCCACATTAACATTGGCCTCAGAGGAATTCTTCCACATGTCATCCCAGCCAGAGGCTAAAGAGCTATAAGAGAAGTTATGGAGGAAAGATAATTAGAAAAGGAAAAGGAGGACAGATTTGAGCTGGAAGATAAAATAAATAAATAAATAAACCTATTCTTTTCAAAGCTGTAATGGTGTGTGTCCTTGTGTGTGTTTCTATCTCCATGACATTCTCACATTTTGAGTTACATTACATATTCAATCAGACAGCAAGCTTGGAGGAATATTATGCCATCAATTTTTTTCAAGAGCAAAATCCTATAGTGTAACTTTTTCATGAAGGACAGTACTGTAAGTTAAAAAACTGGAGATATATTGTATATGCATTATTTAAGGATACCCAAGTGTCATGAAACATAGGATTCAAAACATCTGTGACTAGAATATGCCACATTTAGATATCAAGTGAAGAAAATTAAAGGTGTTATAAGAAGGTTTGTATCTTTGTGGAAGATCTTCCAGATACCTTTGATTAATAATTAGACTGTGACATTAATAATTTTAATGTTAATATAATTTAATATAAAATAATAAAAATATTAATTAATTAATATGAATAGTTTTGTTGCACTGCAGATTTCAACATCTTTCCAGTACCTTCTGGTAGATTCCTTTGCCACAGAGGACTAGCTAAAAGTCTGCAGTCCTTTCAACATAGCTCATGTTTTCTGCTATGTATACATACCTTGGTTCTCTTGGATGCAATCACCTTAAACATCTGCAGTTCAGGAGACCACTGATGAATTAGTCATCCAAGCCTTTCTTTATATTGGAGAGCAAAAATGGCACTCTTATGACACAATTCACTTGACTTGTTCTCCATGTTTACATTAAGATGAGATGACTTCTTTCCTAAGAATGAGTGCTTATTTCCATTAATTAGTTAACCTGGCTCAGACCATTTAGAGGAAGACATTGATGACTTCCTATGCATGTATTTGATCAAGTGTATCCAGTCCTTGAAGACTAGATGCTTTCAGCATATTCTTTTCTGAGGGAGCAGAGAGGTGTGCAGAAATCTGTAGGAACTCTCCTGTCTTTTTTAGGTAGGTAGACCATCACAAGCTCATGTTCTCCACCTTTGTTCATGCTTTTAAAGTATTTTCTTTCCTCTGTCCACTGCTCAAATTGGAAGTAATTTCTACAGCTCTCAGTAGTTCAGAACCTGTCACTTATGAAAAGGGCTTAGCATGGCTGTTAAGACACTGCTGTGATGCACTGAACACCATCTTTGTAGGCTGAGCAAAATGGTCTCTGTGTGGTTCCCTATTGCCTTTAGGATTTCCTCCTCTGATAGCTGCTGGAGAAACCTACCTGCCTTCAGGGTAAGGTAATAATTTCATTTATTTTTTGATGAACAGTGTCTTGGTTTGCTAGACTTTCTTCAAATAACTACCACTGCATTTTCTAATGATGCCTCTAAATGACATTTCTAGCAGGAACACTTCACTTATTCTTGCTACTGAGGCTGGCACATGCAGTTTATACTTTTTTAATTTTTCAAGCAAAATGTTTGGCTGCCATGGAAATCTGTACTATAAAAGTGAATAAAACAATGTTTTCAAAAGTCCTAAAATTCTCTTATTCATGTGCTGTCCACTGTGATAAAACTCAAGGTGGTTAGAGGTGCTTAATAAAATTACTGACAGGCAATATCATGCAAGTTGCTAGTAGCAGTGCTAGTTCTATAGCACACACTTCAGTTCAACCTAAGCCCCATATCTGTGAGGAATGATAATTAAAGAAGAATAAATAGGAGATATTTAAAATGCCAATTCACCATGATTGAACAAGCATACACTGTACATTTTTTATTGCTCATTCTTTTCCCAAAAGTTCTTTTTCTACATATTATGTATTCTGTTATCCAGAAGCTTGAGTACCCAGAGCTAAGATATTATTCATTTACTAAAGTTTAAATTGTGATAACATTTGCCTTCCTTCCTCAGCTGGCTGTAGAGTTGCATATAAATGAGATACTTGTGACCTATACTTTTAACATTACAAATAAATCCTTCTGCTGTTGTAACTATATATGCAAAATCTGTCAAAGAGAAAAGGCATCTAGAACATGAAAACACCTCTTTTGTATATTGATTTTTTTCCATGATTTAAGATAAAAATAGAAACTTTATGGCATAATTGTTTCCTTTCAAACTGGCATCTCAGTAGTAAGATTTATTTTCTTTTGGCCTCTACTTTCCTATGAACTAATCAGAAGAGTAAAGTGGGAGAGGAAATCTATATCCTTCTAAAAAAAAGTGGTACCTGCTTCTGTATGCCTTTGGGTAATTTCCTTTGAACACTTCACATTTGCATCTCCCATTAAAAAAAAAGGCCAGGAGGGCAAGTTTCCCTATCTAATCTCAATAAAAAGTACACTGAGTTCTTACTGGATAGGGGAATTATAAAACTTCATTGTACCCTTTTGTTGACAGATCTGTACATAGTTTTCAAGAGCAGACAATTCAACAGTACTTCTGTAATCTATATTTTTATATTTATACATAGAAAATTGAACTTTCTATTTCCTCTCAAAAAGAAAAAAAATCCAAATCTGACTTTTCTAGTGATGTGAGATTTTGAAATCTATTAAAACAGCCATTTTATGAAATAACTCATTCTATTTAATGTCCATAATCTTTTTCAGGATGTCTCTGATGAATTCCTCAGAGTGCAGCAAACACTCAGATGCATTTATAAAGCCCAGAGCAAGTGATATCATCATGTAGCTCATACCAATCAAATATTATTTAAAGTATAATAAATCAGGACAAAATTACATGTCAGGTATTCAAAGGTTATGAGCAATAGAATTGCAGTATAAAGTCATTGGCAGAAGGAGAAAATCACTACTGCAATCATGCTGCAATTATCCAGTTCTGGACTTCTTTATATGAAAAGTGGAATTGTAACAGTTTAATGAAACAGAGATAATAATTGTAAGCCTGTATTTTTGTCTTCTTCAGATTTGACTTTGCTAGGATGTTGTTGAGAGGCCAAAGGAACAAAGCTAACAACGGACTAAAACCCACCTTATGTTACAGCATCAGAAAACATCTGTCATGGTGTCTAAATCCATACAATTCAGTCAGAATAAAACTGTCTGTGTGCAAAGTATAGGAAAAATGACTCCATCATTTTCTTCATTCATGACATTTTGAGGGTTATTAACAGTGCTTAAACATAGGCAACTGACATGGGAATTTCCAATCAGAATTATAATACTCCAACAATATTTCTGCTCTGAATCACCCTCTGGGTGGTTTTCTCTCTGTTCCCTGCCTTTCCTTTTCACCTCTCTTTTCCCTTCTTTGTTTTTCTCTCTTTCTACCCTCCCTGGATAATCCAAAGCACCAAGGAGACTTTCAAATGACTCTTCCAGTAGGATATAGTTAATATTAGCCTTCTCATGCAAATTTAGAGAATATATTTTTAAATTATTAACATAACTAAAATAGAGGAAGATACTCCACAGGGCACAAGTGCATTCTTCATACAAGTGAGAGAGGTAAGTGCCTCTGATTGCCATGACATAGCCAGGGAAAATTCAGCTCTCTCTCTAGCAGAAAGTATCTTCTTGATGAATTAGTAGTCTGCCTGGCTATGTGGAGAGCTGGACCAAAACCAAACAAAATGCTGATGATTCATTTTTATCCTAAATCCCTGAAGTTTGAGATAGGGTAAAATTCATTACTCTAAGATATTCTAATTTGTACCTTTCTCTCAAGTGTGTAAACTAATATCCATGAAGAATAATTCGTAAATTAGTTCATCAGATGTCTAGAGACCTATTATGTGGGAAACCACAAAATGATTTTTGAAGCCATAAAGACCTTCAATGTACTGTAAATTTATTGTAAATACTGTCTGGTTGATCTTGCAGTCTTTTGGCAGGCAAAATTCTCCTTGATGCCAATGGGAGTTTTGCCATTACCAGAATTTCAAAGACAAGATCTTCTATCTTCTAGTAGTATAAAGCATTACATTTTATTATCTCCCTGAGAACTATATTCCTTATAAACTTAATAACAGTGAATAAATTTGTTCCTGACTTGCAGCTCTGAGAAAAGTAATGCAGATATATCACTGTATCTTAGCCTTACTTAGGTTTATAAGTAAGCAACCGAGGTGCAGTCTTTGTGCCTTGCTGATTCACTGCCTGCCACATGCCTGCTTAGATCTCTGCCAGTATGTGTGCCCATTTGGTTTTCTGGGAGCTGTAGCTCTATATGTAATGAATTGGGAATGTGAAAAACCATCAAGTTACCTTAGATAATTTGACTTCTTAACACAGTGACTGGTTTTCTAGGTATTAAGATAATTCAACTTTTATGACATTTCTGGCCAATCCTGCATGTCCCACAGAAGACCAGCACCATCACTGCAGCTCAGCCTTTAGAGGATGTAGAGGAAAAGCTTTTTGAACTTTGGTCAGTTCTATAACTCATAGAGGATTACTGGACCAGATCAGTTCTTATAAAGTAAATTTCAAAAGAAAACCAAGTGTACTAGAGATTGTTCTGGCGTATCACAACCTCTTTCCTCCTAGACCAGCTCCAAAAAATATTCCATTGTGGTTTGCATGTAACAAGTTTAATTTCTTCTAGGTGATATGCAAGAAGGAAAAAAAAAATCCAAACAGTAAAATCTGTAAATACTTTTTGTGGAATATTAAGGATATCTATCATAACACTTCTGAACATCTCAGCAACCAGGCCAAATGTTGTTGCTTGATGATTACATATTATCAATAATAGAATAATTATACTATATGGAATCAATTTCTACTTGTATTTACAAATGGAAAATTTGTGCTATTTTTTCCCCATTCAGTCAGTGGGATGAATTGATTCTGCATGATGCAAAAATGGATACATTTTATCCTGTCTGTGTTGCAGATGAAAATGTATGCCTTATATATATTAAATTACATTTAATTACATATATTAATTACATATATTAAATCACATTACATACACAAATTACTAAGCACATACATAAGGTGTTCTGACACTCTTTGTGGAAAACTACACTGATTTGGAATATGTGCTAAAAGTCAATGAGCAGTGAAAGGATCACAGAAGTTATTTGAATCTCCAGAGCCCCTTTAACTGGTTGCTTCTTCCAGCCTAAGTTCTTGGTTGTTCAACACAGTAGATGCTGAAAGCAAAACGTTGACCCAAACCTTTTCACATAAATTTCATAGTTTAACTGGAGATGAGGTTGTCAGTTTCTTGGAAGAAAGAGCTCTTCAAAGGCAGCTGTTTGCTATAGGGGAGGCAGAAGGCAATAGGCAGTCTGATATCAGTGGTAGTGTGAGTTTGTACCCACAGAGTGAGATTATGCTCCTTTGAAAAGTGAATGGTGCTGTGAGTAAAACACCCTTCAGAACCACCAAAGGTCTGTTCTGATCCATGCATTACTTGGAATTTTCCCTTGATATGGAATACCCATAGATTGCTGTAGTACATTCAATACAAGGTATCCAGTATACTTTAGAAATTACAGTTTGTGTGTCAAGTGTAGGAAAAAGGGAGTTTACTCAGCTCTATCCAGGAGAACAGTGAAGTATTTCCCACTGCTGGGTTAGTGTTTTAGATCTGTTGTTCCTTCCTGACACCCTTATCTAAGAAGCTTTCCCAGGTGATATTAAGCTGTGAAGTCTTCTGATTCTCTGACTTATTGTAATGCTTTTGGAACTGTTTACTATGCAGTCTTGAGCTCTGATACCAGGAGTCTGCAATGAATTCAATTATTTCTAAGCTATATTTATGTATTTATCTCTATTATAGCAGACAGTATTACTACAGCATTTGCAAGTATTTCTGGAGTTCTAGAAGGAATATCTTCATTGATTTTACTTTCTTTTAATGGTTATTCACAAGAAACATAATACTGAGAAACAATGAGCTTAAACTAGCATACTTCAGCAGAAATTCAATCCCAGCTGTAGAAAAGAAGTTTTATCCACACAAACCACAAGAGATAGGACTGAAGTTAAAACAATTATTTTACTTTGACATTTGTATTCAAATCCTGTTTATCTAAATTATGTAGCTGTAGTGCCTGATCTTTTACATTTCAATAAGCCTCTGTATGTACAGGTGCACACACAAACATCTTGCTGTAAAACCTCTGAATGCACGTGTATATGTATGCATTGAGGTCTGTGTGTACTTAAACATGGTTATACATATAGTAAAACTCAGTTATATGTCTGGTTTTATACAGCCAGGTGTATACAAATATATATTTTTACAGCTTCTTGAAAGCTGATAACCTGTCTTTGGTAAAGGAATACTTAGGAACACTTCCAGAATGCAGGAGACTTACACTCACATCTTTATGTCAGTTTAGTCCAGCCAGATACTTTTTCATTTTTGAAGACAAAAATAAAAAGCTTTAATTTAAAATTAGTTCTTTTCAAAATCCAGTGGATGAGCTCTTATATGTTAAATGCTTAATCCACATCACATATGTATAAAGAGAAAAATGTCAACAATTTCTTGCTTTCCTCTGCTTCTCTATCAGGCCTATAACTTGTTTCTATTAACTGAATGGTTTTGGTTTGTTCTAGATTTTGGGGGTTTGTTTTTTTATCTTACTGGGCGTGAGGGAAGGCAGCTGGTGGTTGCTTGTACTTTTGTTGCTGTATGGAAGTTATACACATTAAGGAAACTTAAAAGAAAGCTAAAGAGAAGCAATTACTCCTGCATTACTTATACAAATTTACACATGCATGACAGTAATTCTTCCTCACAGCTAGATGTCCAGATACTGTCAGATATTTCACATGAACTTTATTCCATTGGTCAAGAGTTTCGGAGCCTACTTGAATGTAATGTCTTGGGAGGTCAGGATCATGCAGGGAAAGACAATTTTTCTGCCAGTTAGTGCCAATCCTGTAGAGAGTCTTAATACCAGAGAAGAATCCTTGATTTTATCTTTGAATTTCATGAGGAGATAATGGACCACGGGGGTGATGTGCTCATCATGACCTCTGCTGCTAAGCAGATGAGCTAACACGGCCTATAATACCTGAAGGTTTTTCGGGTTGCCCTGCACCTGATTCAGGGTAACAGTTGGAAGCCACCACACCTCAGTGTAAGCATTCTGCTGCAGTATTTTTTTTTCTTTGAAGAATCTTTTTAGCTTGCATTGATAACTTCAGCATTCAAAAATTGACTACATGCCAAATAGAGAACCAGGATTTATTCCCTCAAGCACCCGTTAAGAAAGTGGACCTTCAAATTGAATTCTGCAGATGAATAATGATGAACTTTTCTTCTAGAGGAGGAAGGAAGGACTGGATGCTTCCCAAGAGTGTCTGTAGTCTTGACACTGCAGTACACAAGATATTTGACTAGGACTAGCAGATGTGACCCAGGATGTGTGCAAGATGTGGAGCAGTAGCTGGAGGACATGTAGAACACATAAAGCAATCTCTCTACAGGTGTCTAAGTTGCTACATTATTTGGGAAATGGCTACTCCAATTCCTCAAAAATTATTCCAAAATGCTCTGTAGAAAATCCCTAAGCTAATATTCAGTTGAGCTCCAGTAACTGAAAAATTATCATAGCATGACTATGATAAAGAGATTTTTACAAACTTTCTGTAAATCTTACTATTGTTTCCTGGAGGAATTATGAAAATAGCTTAGAAATAGTATTTGCAAATATCTAAAGTTTAGGCAGATACAGGCAATTATATGCAGAACTCATAGGCTTGCTATAACATTCTTAATTATTGTCATTAGAGTTCTTTTAGCTTGATTTCATACCTCACTAATGACCTTCACAGACACTAAAAATCTTATTTAAGAACTACTGCTTGGTTATGTTCATTATGCTTTTTGTACAGCATATCAGCTCCAGTATCTTAACCTCTTCCTACCTGAATTTACATCACCATTCAGAAGTTTGAACAGACTGAAAAATTGTTCTGTAAGTGCAAAACACATTACATCTATTTTCAGAGAAAACTAATGTAATGTTGTCTTTTTTTCTTCTCTCTTTCTAATCTGAAAAGTGAAGCTACTCCTGTTACCAAATATAAATCTTTATAAAACAAACCATATCCACACTTTTAAAATCTAGTATATCATTTAAAATTGAATTATTGCCTAATGTATATGATCTCTGTTTCAGGTTAATTCACAAATTACATTTGAAAACTATTTGTCAGTGTATTGATCAGCCCCAGCCAAGAAGAGGGCTGAGAGTATTTTAAAAATTTAAGAATACTTTGTAACATTATATGTATACACACACACATATAAATACACACATATGTGTATATATAATGAAAGAGTCTTTCAAATCCTGGTGATGTTTCACAGGTCTCCTTAATTTGCTGGAAAAAAATAGAAGAAAAGAGAGAAGAGAAGAAGAGAAGAGAAGAGAAGAGAAGAGAAGAGAAGAGAAGAGAAGAGAAGAGAAGAGAAGAGAAGAGAAGAGAAGAAGAAGAAAAGAGAAGAAAAGAAAAGAGAAGAGGAG